>JASFAT010000710.1:20000-380192 GCA_031353405.1 Baronia brevicornis | reverse complement strand
ATTTTTACATCCCAGACAGACACTTTTATTTCGTTTCTATATATTGTTAGCCACCGATATATATATATATATATATATATATATATATATATATATATATATATATATATATATATATATATATATATATATATATATATATATATATATATATATATATATATATATATATATATATATATATATATATATATATATCGAACATGTACTCAGTCGACCCCGCAACCTCGGTAGGTCATCGCTCAAACGACCACTAGTTACGCAACGTATTAATTTAAAAACGAATTTGTGTTTCTGTGTTCCTTGCATAATTTTGAAAGTTATATTTGATATTTAGGATTAGGTGTCTTAACATTCGACAGGTGGCGCCTCACCTTCAAATACAGGCAACATTTACCTAAAAGGCCGGCAACGCTTCCGTGACTCCTGCGCTGTCGCGGGTGTCTATGCCCTCGCTTACTCGTTTGCCCTCCTATCCCATAAAAAAATAAGTCTTGGTTTAATCGCACTTTCTTGGCTGAGGATGGAGGTTTTCTTTTTTTAAAGAAACTGTTTACTATCATTTTTGTAAACCACTCAAACCAGCCGAAAATGAAAGACTACTGATAAAAGAAATTTACGTTACGGATGTGGATGGAAGGGTCGGTAGGAGAAGATCAAGGCGAACAGAACTTGGCCAAATTGCCGAAGTTATTAAGAAATGCCAGGTCAAAAGTAGCCTTAACCGGCGAGCTTGTATGAAGAGAGCAATGAGTGTGGATGAGGCAAAGAAAGTGTGCCGAGAACATAGTAAATGGAGATATGTGGTCTTTGCGTAACCCTATGGGAAACAGGCGTGATGATATGTATGTATTCAAACAAGCTAGACATATAGTGGATCAAACCTTTAACGGCGAAAAGTCTCCTTATGGGCTCGGCTATACATGCTTCCTCTGAACGAACAGTGCCTAAAGGCACTCAACTATAGACGATTGTTGCACACAGCGATAGGCAGCCAGCTATAGACGCTTGTTCTGAGCACACAACGAATATAGGCGCTCAGCTATAGACGCTTGTTTTGAGCACACAACGAATATAGGCGCTTAGCTATTGACGCTTGTTTTCAGCACACAGCTAATATAGACGCTCAGCTATAGACGCTTTTTCTGAGCACACAGCGAATATAGGCGCTCAGCTATAAAAGATGCTCCCTCTGAGCGAACAGCGCCTTTTTACTGCCTTCGAGTTGTTATTATTATTAACCCTTTGCGCTCGAGACCTTTCCCGCATGGACTAATCAGCTAGTCGAAGGGTTTCATAGCGCTTATGATGAATTTCTTATCTCTAACTTAAAATAATTACACACAAACAAAGAATCTTATAAAACTTTTATATTTTAATTTTTAATATATCTATACATCTTTACGAAATAATTTCTCAAACATTAATCTTTGTATGATATTTCATGTAACAATTGCCGAGATGCATGTCCGGCTCTTCGGGACAAAAATCACAATATTATGTCGTTTGATATCTTTTGCTGGGGTTATTTCTTTAAGAGCAGACTTTGCAATTATTTCTCACTCCTGTTAAAATGTTTCAAACAAATTCAAATAAATGCAGCTTTCTATTTAGGCGGATGTTTTCGGAATCGGAGGTAATGGAGGAATTCCATGGGGATCAGAAAACAAGTTCAAACTGATGCTGAAAAAAACAGTCCGTTGTATGATACCACACTAATTTCAAATAGGAAAATATTACGTAGTTTTAAAGGAAGATTACGTCATTTGTATAAACCTTGCTTAGGAAAAAATCTCATCGAATTCCCGCACCAAATAAAATGGTGAGCGGGAGTCATCTCTCGAGTTGTGGCATGAAATCATATGGTGAGTGAGAGTCACCTCTCGTTCGCAAAGGGTTAATTTTATTGTTTGAGCGATGACTAGCAATGACTAGCAAATTCGCCTCCGCGTACGGCGTTTACTCAAAGCAATAATGACTAGCAAATTCGGCTCAGCGCACGGCGTTGGGGACGACTTGCGTATTGTGTTGTCCACACGGTTGATTTTGCACTGTCACGCTGCCCATAGACATCCGCAGCACCATGGGCAGTGCGGAAGCTTTGCCGACCTTTAAGGAATGTGACATTATGGGAGTGGGAGAAGAAGGTGAGGGTAGTGGGAGGAGAGAATGGGGAGGAGTGGGAGGGAGAGGGTGTTGGACCTCCGGAACTCAAACCGCTCACCGTACGAAGCGCGGTAGCTAAGCTACCACTCAGACGCCGGTTTTCTACGGGAGTGTAGTACTTCCCCGGGCGAGCTGGCTCATTCATGCCACAGACAAATAATATGTCATTCTTGGCAAAGTATTCGTCTGCAGCGTGGCTCTACCACTATAAAATCATCTGTAAAGCTTCTGTTGTTGTAGATCTCTATGGGAGGAGTTGATTGCTTTCCATCAGGCGACACGCTTGCTCGTTTGCCTCCCCATCCCATAAAAAATACATGTCGAACACAAATCGTCTGGTCGTCGCCCGAGTCGATTAGTAATGACCCTCGAGAATAATTTATAAACGAGCCATTATAAAACCGGACTTTTGACTTCATCACAATGAAAAGGTCATTTAAAATACATAAAACTACTTTTAGTTTGAGATTTTTAAATTTTAGTACCAACTAATTAAACGAGATAAAGATATTAGTTAAAGAGATTATTATTTCAATATAACAGACGGACATTTACAATTTATAATATATATATATATATATATATATATATATATATATATATATATATATATATATATATATATATATATATATATATATATATAAATATAATAAATAATGCGTAAATTAAACGCAGAGTCCATTATCTGCGAAAACGGTACATTCGTCTATGAGTCATCCTCCCCCAGGAAGCGCCACTTAGCTCGATCTTTCACTTCACACATCCAGTCTCTGCCAGCCGTCGTTTGCCGAGACACGGTCTCCTGTCCTTGTTTATCACAGCGGTCGTTGGATTTCGGACAAACGTGATCACCCCGTAATTGGCACCTCAGTTAACCAAGTCGGAAGACTAAGTCGGTGACTCTGGTCCTCTGGCGGATTTTTATATTCCGAATCATATCCACCAGAGAAACTCCGAGAATAGCTCTCTCGATAGTTATCTGAGCTTGTGAAGTAGACGGATTAAGGTATAAGGTAAGAGGTATATCGCCACAAAATTGTGTAAACACTGGAAAGGACAGATGTGGAATTAATTTCAGAAATCTTTTATTGGCTCCGGTGGTAAATATTCATTTTGCTTCGACGACATCGGATACCGTGTAAAGATCGTGTATGGATCAGTTTGATTTCGTTTAATACATGTAGCACTAATAGCTCTATTTTCAAGGCGATGTAAGGCATTGAAATTTTATCGTACTTGTTAAATACATTTTTTCAGAAGTCTAAATAGATTTTTTTAGCTCTGGTGGTAGCTCATTTTGCGGTTTACTACGTTTTCGTTTTTTTGCGTCGATATTTACAAATTTAACATAAAATAATATTCGTTTCAAAATTATTACATTTATGGGTACAATGTATTATAAGAACTGTCCATATGTGGTGTGACCGGTTCGTTTCTCTGGTATGCAAAGGTCGTACAGGCGGTCTAGTCGTGTTAGGACCAGGCGTTACTTATACTTAGGTATCATAGATCTCAGTCGGTAACAGGATCTAACTATACCTTAGCCAAACTCCTAAAAGAATTAACGTTAACAAAACGTTTTAGGGTCATCAAATCTTGAATAACACGTGACTACAAATCTTGAATTATTGACTTTAATATTACAAATTACATAGTAATTATATTAGTAGTAGTAGTATAGTATAATATAGTTGCGTAACATTTTTTGATTAATTTTATTGCTATATTAAATATAAATTTACCCCATTAAACTGGCAGCGTTGTCACGTTGTATTGCTAGTGATAGACGCTGCACCGAAAAAGACCCACAACGGGTATGATTTCCCTTTTCCCTCAAGCGTAACACATGAAAAATCATTTTTTTTATAATACGGTTAAAACCGCATTTTGAAATGTCAAAATCCTAGTCAAGCAAGCCATTACAACTTTTAAAAATAAAATGACAAGACGTCCGTAAATGGGTGACAAAAACAGCTAATAGAAAATAGCTGCGCGCATAAAAGAGACATGTCGATGTCTAGAAAAGACTACTACATTGCTGGTACATTTTCGAATTTTTGAAATGCTAGACCTTTGGATAGTTTTATTTTACCTATATAAGTGTGCGACGGTGCGTCGGAAAGGGTTTAAACTTTAACCCCTTAACCTGCGCTTTACGTTATAGTATTTTGGGCCGAAAACGTAAACAAGCTCGCGCAGCCATCGAGCTATTCGCACGCAAACATACAAACAGTTGTAAATATTACGGGCATCACGACTACCCGCGAAGCATTGGGTTATTCAATTTTGGTCCGATCGTCTACTAGGTACTATGCCTGTGATATTTACGTTTGTTCGATGATCTACTGCCCGTAGTTGTAGGCCAAGGGGTTAATAAGAGAGTTTAAAAAGTTTAATGCAGAAAAAAGCAGTAAAAGAGAAGAAGTAGAAGTAACATGAAGAGAAGTGAAACTAATGGCCGATTTAATTTATCCGATCCGCGAACCCCAGCTCGTAACAATAGCAAATATAATCAATAACAATAATCGCAACTCATAACACACGATTAACTCCCACAACTGTGATAATATTGTTTTATTACGAATGTTAGAATAAAATTTTGTTTCTTGAACTTGACATTGAACCCTTGTAAAACATTTTGTGATTCTTTGATTCTTGTAAAAAAAAAAACATTTTCCCTATTTTAGATTATCTCTCTAAATATAGTTGACAACTATTTTCATAACAAAGGTGCTCATAATACCTACTTTTTAAATCCCTTCATGGTGATCTGATGATTACTGATATATAGTGCTGGAATGAAGACTGTGTCTTGGCAAACCGTGTCCCTGGCTAGATGATGCAACGATCTGCGCAGAGCGGCTGGCATATTTCATGAAATTGAAGATAGTCATATGCTTATGCTGATGTAATTCATCATTAAATAACAATAATGATGCTATGAATGATGATAACGGGATACTTATTAGAGAAACAGCTGAGCGTATCAATATTACATTTGTATCACCCAAAAATATATTAATACTATTCTATTATACAATGGACTCACGGTAATCCGAACCCTGTCTAATCCGGCGCCCCCTGTTATCGAGACACGCATATCACTGTTGATTGTACATAAACATTTCGGCAAATCTTCACTAATAAAACAATGCATGTTTGGTTACAGGTTTTACTTCTGAGAAGACTGAGGGAAAAGCTTTGTCTTGCACTTTAAGAAAATTTTAAATGGCTATCCAATCCAATATCAGCCCGCGGCAGTCTACTGCTGGACATCTGTCCAGCAGTAGACCTCACCCAAGGCGCGCCACCTAGCCCGATCTTCGGCTACATGTATCCAGTCTCTGCCAGCCGCCTTGCGCAGATCGTCGCTCCATCTAGCAGGAGGGCGTCGCACACTACGTTTGCCGAATAAAATAATAAAATAATGGTAAACCACCATATTGAGCCAGAACCGACCACGATCGATGGTAAAGTTGTCCAGAAATATGTCTATCTTGGCCAAATAGTGCGATTGGACGGAAACAACTTCGAGAAAGAAGCCGAGAGAAGGATACAGTTGGGCTGGGCATCGTTCAAGAAATTCCTTCAAGTCTTCTCGTCGCCCATACCACAAAGTCTGAAGGCAAAAGTCTTCAACCAGTGCGTCCTGCCCGTACTCTCTTACGGTGCCGAGACGTGGACACTGACAGTCCGTCTCCTCGCCAAGCTTAAAGTCGCTCAAAGGGCTATGGAGAGAGCTATGCTCGGGGTTTCTCTGGTGGACAGAATTCGAAATGGCTATACCCATGGAATAAAATTTGGTTATACTTCCGCTTCTAAAATTATAATGTACGTGCGGTCAAACGTCTTAGAAATGTTAAGAAACCGATTTGAAACTCCAGTTCCATCGGACATACAAAGTCAAAATCAAGCAGTGGTTTTCGGTCGGCAAGTTTAAAATTATAATCAAAAACGAGACGTCACATTTCGTAAGTGTTGCTTACTGTCCGTACTTCGAGTGTCTAAATGCCAGGTAAGGACTCCTGCGGTCGAACCGGCCTTTATCAATGTCAAATAAGATTTATCGAGAGACCGTTTCACAAACAAAAAAAAAAATATTACTTAAGCGCCTGCTTCTTAATTATTAGTGTAGAATGCGAATTTGCATTGCGTACAAGTCCAAGCTATCAAGAAACTGCTTTTGCATTGACCTTACATAATAACTAGAAAGTAACTACAAAGTAAGATATATAAATAGAACAGTACTTTTTTCTTTATTAATTTGAATCTATTTTCTTAAAAAAAAAAATTGAAATAAAAATTCAAATGTCGTCTTGAAAAGATGCACGGTGCAAAGCGGCCACCAAATCTAATTGTAAGCTGGATTATTCTGAAGAATGATGAAATAAAAGTGATGAAAATTCGGGATCGATACCGACATAACAGGAAACAGAAAAGCGTATTGATTTTCTTAGTTTGAGCAGCTAGAAAGGATGACACTAATTCGCTAAGTCTTAAGTCCGGACGGTCGCTCCATGTAAAGTTGAAGTGATACAGTATATATATATCTATATATATATATATATATATATATATATATATATATATATATATATTTACTGTATCAACGTAAATGATACAGTATATCACGTATTTGTTTAACTAACAAGCTAGTAATTCACAGTAGAGTATATTTTCACATTTTAGAGATCACAAATTAACTTTAACCTAATAGATACGTTTCGCCATTATAGTGGCTTTCGTGGATGTGTTCTTTCTGAACGACGCGCCACTATAGTGGCTTACGCGGATCTGTTATTTCAGAACGATGCGCCACTATAGTGGGTTTCGCGGACGTGTTATTTCTAAACGACGCGCCACTATAGTGGCTTAGGCGGATGTGTTATTTCTCAACGATGCGCCACTATAGTGGCTTTCGCAGATGTGTTCTTTCTGAACGACGTGCCACTATAATCACTTTCGTGGATGTGTTCTTTCTGAACGACGCGCCACTATAGTGGCTTTAGGGGATGTCATTTTCCTGAAAAATAGGCCATTATAGTGGCGCACTCTAGTACTACACTAGCTCACCGTTTAAATTAAATAATCATTTTCACATATTTATTTCACATTATACTTCATATCTGCCGTACAGAGAAGCAACCCCGTACAAAATTCAGTCGTTCCTAATACGTTAAGAATGCTACATGTTTTACCAGTTAACGAATGGTTATTATTATCTTTAAAGAAATAAAAATTACGGGAGCTTCTTAACGAGTTAATTTATTACTGTGAGACCAATAAAAATATCAGTAATCTACCTAAGACAAATAGATATCAGTACAAAAAAAAAACATACGGCTTGGTTTAACGCCAGATCTATTTTAAAGGCGGTCAATTGTTGTCCTTTGCTTTTATTAGTACGGCTATATTTAATACGAACAGAATTTTCCATAATTTTTTGTGTGGAATGAAATTGTTGTGTAGGAGGAGAAAATTTTTAAAGAGAGTGATGAGTGTGGATGAAACAAAGAAAGTTTGCCGAGCTCGTAGCAGATGGAGATCGATGGTATCTGCCTACCCCTACGGAAAACAAGCGTGATGATACATATGTACATATTTATGTATGTATTTCTTCATTATAAATTTACATAATTATTTCTGCCTTGGCATCTCTGTATGTGTCCAACAGGCGTTATGTAAACAATATATACATGTATGTGTTTTTTTTAATGGGATAGTAAGGCAAACAAGCAGGCGTGTCACTTGATGGAAAGTAATCAACGCCGCCCATAGACATCCACAGCCGACATAGGCAGTATGGAAACGTTGCTTTAAGGAAAGTGTCATTACGGGAGTGGAGAAAGGAGGAAGGGTGTTGGGCCTCCGGAACTCAGCCGCTCACCGTACGAAGTGCGGTAGCTCATCTATTACTCAGACGCCGGTTTTCTGCGGGAGTGTGGTACTTCCCCGGGCGAGCCGGCCTATTCATGCTGCAGACAAATGTTATGCCATTCTTGACAAAGTCTTCGTCTGCAGCGTGGCTCTACCTTTATCAGTATATAATGCCATTGTTAGCTTTAAGGTCTTTTACAACTTCCTCGAAAGAATTTGGGAGCAGGAGATCTATTAGTTAGAAGGCCAAGGCGACCACGCATACGAGAATAATGACTTAATTAACTAAACTCAGAAATTAAATTCGGTTATTTAACAAATTACTAATTTTAAAAGTGTTTGTATCTAAGTGTTTGTATCTATGTAAGTGTATCTATCTTGACGTGTTCCTAATTAATAAAGACGGATGTAAAAAACTCTATCGAAATCCTGTTGTTTTAACTACCAACCTACATCACTTGCATGTGTTATTTTAAGGTGAAGTTATTTTGGACGACGTGTGACTGTGGGGAGACTGGTAAAGACTACTATGATGATGGTGATACACATTTGAATTGATTAAATGTTATATTTCGCACATATATCCTTAATCATTGGTCAACTTTTCTACTGCTGTAAAATTAAAAAATAGATATCTAAGGAAATAATTGTTTTTATGTGTTCATAACAAACGTTTGTGAACAACTCGGTTCTCACCTCTTAGAGCAGGGATTCCCAAACTTTTTTGGGCAGAAGATCCCTTTTCCAAAATGAACTGATACCTCAAACTCGCATTACCAAATTAATTTAAAAATCCTATCTTCAGGTTTTGATCAAGGATCGATATCGACCACTTTGGGAATCCCTACTCTAGACCTTAGGGCCTAGGGGAATAATAGAAACCCTAATTATTTAGGTCCAACCCCCCCCCCCCTAAACGTTTAAGGTAGCGCCACGGGATTAAAATCGACACACATAGTGTTCCTCCGATACGGCTTCGAGCCTATTGTTATTATTAAAATAAAATATACGTTGGAATCTGCGCAAATCGCAGATTCCAACGTATATTTAAAATGCCCAGTATTCGATAAAGCCAATAGGATTTAGTACTATTGACATCTTCAAATTTAGGTTTTGTAAACAACGCTTTCTATTTAGTATTTTCAAAACTAACCTTAACTTACAAAATTTTGGAGTTCCATATTGTTTACGTGTGAAATGAACCTTCAAGTGACACAAAAAAAACGTGACAACTTTTAAAACTAACCTTAATTTACAAAGTTTTGGAGTTCCATATTGTTTACGTATGAACTGACCCTTCAAATGACACAAAAAAAACGTGACAACTT
The DNA here is from genome assembly GCA_031353405.1 of Baronia brevicornis. NCBI lineage: Eukaryota > Metazoa > Arthropoda > Insecta > Lepidoptera > Papilionidae > Baronia > Baronia brevicornis. Next base: position 370,818 of record JASFAT010000710.1, on the reverse strand, counting down.
TTAAAACTAACCTTAATTTACAAAGTTTTGGAGTTCCATATTGTTTACGTGTGAACTGACCCTTCAAGTGACACAAAAAAACGTAACAGTAGCAGATGAAGCTTGTACTTCACCTGCTAATATTATTAAATTATTACTTATATTTGGCCGTCTATGGAACTATCTTTAAAAAACAGAAATATATATAAAATATATATTGAACCGTCCGTAACGTTTAATACGTGGTATTTATAATCTGCGTGTCATAAAAGTAAAAAAATATCTTTGAACTACACGATACAATTATTATAATAAATGGCAAAAAAGTCCTTTAAAACTTCATCCAAGTTGACTTTCCTAAAATATTGTACGATCACACACATGCACACGTAAAATAATAAGCGATGAAACTGCATTACGAAGCACGTCTGCGGGCGTTTCGCGACCTTTATCATTGTATTTAAATAAAAATAAAAAACGTCTATAGCAAAATGGGAACGAGAGCTAATAAAGACGAAGACACTAAACATGATTACAAATTCTGACAAGAAATTTGATTGCCTCACCGATAAAGCCATTTTACTTGTTCGTTGACCGTAAATTGTTTATATATTTCGCTTGGTTGACATTTAAAAAAAAACCAGGACACTTTACCTTTAATATTTGTGTAGCTTTAAGACTACCATAAGACAAAAAACATCAAAATCCTATGGCAATTCCATCGCCCATTTACGCTCCGTAAGTACGCTTATATATATATTAGTATGTACTGTGAATTAATATGTAACACGCTACTGCAGAATTAAATAAATGCATGACTGTCTGTATGATTTATATTCTAAATTATTCATATAAATGTTTTTCATTTATTATAAGATATAGTCACATTATTTGCTCGGTGACCGTACATTGTTGATACATTTCGCTTCGTTGGCATTTAAAAAAAAAAGGATTTTTTACATTAAATATGTGAGTAGCTTTAAAAAGATCATACGACAAACCATCAACAAACTATGGCAGTCCTACTACGCTTGCAAGAAAAAGGCTCTAGTTAAATGGTAATTTAAACAAACATACTATTGTTTAAAATACTAAAATTAATATTCGGGGTTTTAAATGTAATATGCGTATATTTTTGTTTAAGAATTTAGTCAAAATGTTTACTTAGCTAAGATCCGCGACAAGCAAACAAAAATAGAAAAATAAATATGTGTTTTTTTTTTACCGGTATAAATGGATTTACGGGGAAATTAAACTAAATCTTGCCGTAAAACGGCCACCAGCAACTAACCACTATCAACAACACCAAACACAATCCACCACTCTTCCACAATGTCTACGACACATGTTTCGCCTCAACACGAGGCATCATCGTATGTATAGACTCTGATTGGAGTGAAAAGTTTCTGACGGCCGTTTTTCGATAAGATTTAATTTCCCCGTAAATCCACTTCTTCCAGTAAAAAAAAAACACACATTATTTATATTTTTAGTTTTGTTTGCTTGTCGCGGATCCTAGCTTAGTAAAAATTCTGAATGTCCACATGGTTTACAAAATGAAATTGTTCCATTGGATATATTAGAATAATTAGAATTCCCTCTATCACATATTTACATAGCATTAGGCATGTGCTCTAGGTGATTGAGCACAAGTCATGCATAACTAGCATTGAGAGGACTTTATAGAAGGCCTCGCTGTAGAATACTATAGGTCCAGAATTGGACATAGTAAAACTTATATCCAATTCTGGATATATATTAGCGCCAACCTTGACAGGTGACTAAGGGACCAAACAGTTGCCGATACAGCAGTTCGTCAGACGTCTTTTGTGAAGAAAATATGTTATGTAGAGCCTCTAGATCCCCATCCGCCAGAAAAAATTCTTCTGTTTCCGTCCGACCCCTAATGGATCAGAAATTAAACAGAGTGGATCAAGGATCAGAATACAACCACATCTAGAGTTGGCAAAGTCCTTTCAGGACGCCGATATCTGCGCCTTTCAAGTTGGCAGGCAAAGACTGCAGGAGCCATTGCCTCTTAATAGAAGCTCATATATTGGGGAAAAAGCCCCCAGATATGTTCCAATATTCTGGAAACGCACCAGTGCCTACTCGTCGTTGTCAACGTATTCCCATCACATTTATAACAAAACGCAGATACAATATATTTTCAGCGCACTATCCCGTGTCACCTTGGCCACATAGATTTCAAGAAAAAAAAATAGCCGCATCAAAAAACGCAGGACAATTGTGTTGACCAATACACACAATAAATTGGATATAAAAGAAAACCCCTCCGCGGAAATAGCGAACGCTGTTTGAATACACACACCGGCTCACGTTAAAATTAGATTATTTTTTTTATGTTTCAATACGTAACAAAATTCAAACCATGAAAACGACGCATTCCAATCCGTGTCACCAGAACAAATCTAGCAATAACTAGCAAAACACAACGATAAACATTCACCAACGCATATAAACTGCAAACGTTTTGAACCTTTCAAAGTTGAAATTTTATTTACATTAACACTTTATACAATTAATAAAATGTTTGGCGGGAGCTGAAGGCAATAAATAATATTTTTATATATTGGAAGTAAATAAATTGTTAGGGTTGAAATATTAGAGCGTACGCGAACTACGTCCGACTACACCGCCGGTTACCGCGCAACTGACTAGTGATGGGATGCAATCAGTTACCCAAGATGATATGGAGTTATAAGTTGATCGTTTACTTTTTAATATAAAACAAGATTATTCAGGTAGTAAACATCAAGGACAATTCAAAATTTATCATGAATATCAATATCCACTTCACGCTGTGTATTAATTTAACATTAAATTGTTCATCAAGAATGTGCATATTTAAAAACAAACTGGTCTCGAAACAAGATAGATTTAGATCTTTGAAAATTATTTTTTTTATATATATATATATATAAAAGTATAAGCAGCAGATGGAGGTAGGTCTGTGCTGCGGTGTATTTCTGCCTACCCCTACGAGAAACAGGCGTGATTATATGTAATGTAAATATGAGGCACACAGAACATGTTCATAATTGGCATCTATTGCAACTGATCATGATGGGGAACGTCGCGGGCAAACACGTTGGTAGGAAAATGAAGTCTTGGGTACGTAATATCAGGCATACAGGTATACCGAGGGTGCCCGAGCTGCGTCCCTCGTCAGGGATGAATTGACTGCCAACCTTCGCTAGACGGAGAGGACTCTCCTCAAATAATTCCTTGTTGATGTTTGTTGCATTGTCTGTCAATGAAAAACTAACATGTCATTCTATTCATTATATGATGGGGTTGCGACAGTCAAAGGCTAGACAAAATCGAGGAGTGTTGCTTTAACACGTTCGCGACGTAGGGTAGCACCGGTAGCACATTCTTGTCGGCCCATGGAACGGGATGAGCCACCGGTGGTAATCTTATAAAAAGGTGTTTATTTTAATTAACCAATTTATTTATGCACATAACAGAACTGTTTCTATGACAGCGGCCAGTGAATTCGAGCCTTGTCGCGAATGTGTGACATTCCCGCGCCTGGCAGGCTGATTGGGGCACAGATTAGTTCTATATTACTTAGGTAGACACTGCAGCCCACATTCTGATATCGGCTTCCACAGTCGCCTACTACGACACCCACTCGTAGAGATAGTGTAACCACACCCTATCCGAAAACCACACCACAACTTAAACAAATAAAAAAATATATATATGTTTTAATTTATTAGATAAGCGCTTCTCAACCTTTTTTACTCAGCGATGCACTAACATACTCTTTACAAATTCCCATGTCCCAATGCTGAGCACGGGCCTCTCCATTTCTGGAGGAACGGACGTTAACCCACCACGCTTGTCCAATGCGGATTGGCGGGGTAACCGGACTCGGAATAAATATTTGTAATCCATACATATATTTATTCGGTTGCGGGATCAAACCCGCGACCATTGACTTCGCGAGCGGAGTGCCCCGCCGCTGATCCAATTGGTCGTACATACTTACATGTAAAATGTTTGAAAGTTGAAGTGAAGGTATAGGTACATTTATTAAATTATACATCATTAATCTATTAACCATTAGAGTAACTAGCTAAATTTGCCACGAGACAGCGCTACCGAAATCAGGTCCTGTTTAGCGCACGATAGGGGGGAGGTCGCTCGCACGCATCGCTAATTATGAGTGATAGTGATAATAATGAAGATAACAATCATTTTGCTGATACGATGATGTTTGAAATTGGCATCACAGGGAGGAAAAGAGTAAATGATATCCAAAACCAAAAGATTTTGAATATCAAAGATTTTGGACGACCGATTGGCTCAGTGGCGGGGCCTTCCGCCCGCGGAGTCAATGGTCGCAGATTCGATCCCCGCATCGAAATAAATATATATATATATATATATATATATATATATATATATATATATATATATATATATATATATATATATATATATATATATATATATACATGGATAAATAAAAATTAATTCCGAGTCTGGTAACCCAATCCGCATTTCCTTTCCTGCCCTTTCCTTTCTTCTCTATCCTTTCCCTTCCTCTCCGCCAATCCACGGTCTGCCGTGCCAATAGATGCGTCGCAAGCGTACTGACTGTCCCGGGATCGGGCTCCCCGGGTACTATGGTGCCTTACTTCAGCATGCAGGGCTCTGCTGGGGCTGACCTCCATCCTCCCTTTGCGGCTCGTGGGATTCAAAGACGAATTTAATATATCTAATTTGTTGAAAATGACGGCGACGTGGTTCGCCACCCGTCACGTCCTGAATCTCACGAGGGCGAAAAGCGACCAATGGCGACCATCGAGCCGTTCGCTGCGATGATTGGTAGCGGACGGAGCTCTGTGGTCTTTGCCAACCCGCGGGGGATAGCCGTGAATATATAAAAAAATAAAAACCAAAAGATTTCTTTGGCATTTTTAAGTATATTATAAGTACTAAAGAGATTAAACGTATTATTTATTACATAAGAACATAAAATACAAACACATACAGAAAATATAGATCCAAATGTCGTAGTTGTAAATCTCGTGACACACGACAGGGCTTTTGAGTCGCAATACAGTGATTCAGAATCGCTTTATTAGGTATACATTTCGCAATATATATCAAGACACATCACAACAACAGGGAAGACCAAAGACCCCTCATACGAGGTCAAGACCTCTCGGGTAATATCGTTATCGGACGAGAAATGCCACAACTACCGACGACAAATTTTATGCATTCAACATTCCTATGTATAATAATCAGTAATCTTATGCGTATCATGTAAATTGTTTATCAACTCATTAAATACGCCTTAAGATACAAACACTCACGTTAGATTAGAAAATGTTACATTATGCGCTTTTAATTACATTAATTAAGATACGATTTATAAATATTATGAATGTATTATTTGATTTGGTTTTATCGCATAAAATACCATTTATATTGAATATGGCTTTCTAGCCGATTTCTAGATAATTTGTTTACTTACGTCTTAACTAACGAATTCACATATACTTTTATTTATCAACTAACTGTAGTAACTTATTAAAATACGTGTCGTTATCATCAAACTGCATAGGCTGCCGAGAGGATTTGAGGAAGAATAGACAACGTCCAAAGACGAGGCCAATGCGGAAGTAGACAGCGTTCTTCTTCTATAAACGGGACATTAGTTCGGACAATGTTCGACCTAGCCGATGATGGGTCACACTTCCATTTAAATAGATTCCTATTTAAATGGAATATTTATTAAATTCCTTTAATAGATAGTCGTCCAGTGGGCGGGCATGAGTGATGGGCCCCACCAGGAAAAAGTTAAACTAAATCTAAAGAAGGACGTGAAAGTTTTCTCAGGGTGCCTAAAATTGTTACTTTCCACAATCGCAACCAATTTTCCGCTAGTGCAGTGAGGGTTCTACTCCTGAGCTCGCGCCTAGACTCTTCCAAACGCAGCAGGGTGGATTTCCCTTTTTGTATGGTTTGGGGCCTTTGGAGTTGTAGGCAATGGACGTGTGGGGCAAGAAATCCTGTAATGTAGTATTTGTAACCACGTGTCTAAAAGGCGAATATTGAAACCGAAATACATACATACATACATACATACATACATATCATCACGCCTGTGTCCCGTAGGGGTAAGCAAAGACCACATGTCTGCTACGATCTCAGCACAATTTCTTTACTTAACGATACTTTTGACCTGGCCTTTGTTCTCCTTGGTCTTCCTCTACCGACGCTTCCGTCCACATCCGCAACGTAAATTTCATTTATCCGTTGTCTTTCATTACTTCTCTCTATGCGCCCTAACCATCAAAGCAATGAATCCGAAAGCTTAAGAAGTAAAGAAAAATTTAAAACTAAATCATTCTAATATTAAGATTTTTCAACAATTTAACATTGACTGCAGGTCAAGGATATGCTACAGCCGTCCTTCATATAATCCAGTTCTGTAGACAAAAAGTTGTAGTGTGAACGGATGAGGCGTTCCCACACAATCGAAGAGTCGTCACTAATGTTGATTTTAATCACGGTGTTGCCAAATGGTCGTGTGAATATAACCTTATCTATACCATTGGTTTGAACGCGTGTAAGTGGACCTTAAGAAATAAATAATTTTATATATATTTTTTTGTAAATAGGACTACCATATTTTTCGAACGAAGGGATGCAACTTTTTAAACAGAAAAATGGATTCAATTACAAATAGCAAGAAAATAATATATGTAACTCATAAATATGTCACAGAAGGGAACCGTCTGCCGTAGTACAGGGTTCGCCCTAGTTCGGCGGACGGGGAAACAAAAATTGTAAACTTATCAATGAACAATAAATATATATTATTATTATTATTATTAATTCATGGGTACGTCTTATGGTCCGAAGGAACATTATTATATATTTTTCCAATCCAGAAAAAACACTTCGGACCAATTTTCCTTATATGGAAGAAGTTTTACATTCAACAGAACTATCATTCTGTTGACGTTGATAAATATTTCAACTTTGATCCTTAAAGTTCTAAAGTCTGTTCCAACATACCTTTTGATTAATTTTGGCGTGCTTCGGAGCTTTTACGATTGCGGGTTTTGGTGCTGGTGGAGCCACAACAGGTTCTGTAGACAAAAAAAGGTTTTACGTGAAAAAAAATCAATCAATTATCATCCATACAGGCGTAACATTGCACTCTCGGACAATGGCTTTTCATTAAGGGATAGGAAGTAAAAAGCGTTTCGCCTGATGGAAAGCAATCAATGCCGCCCAAAGACATCTGCAGCACCAATGGCATCGCCGAGGCGTTACTTACCTTCTTTAAAATGGCAAGCGAGTAAAAAGAAGAAACGGTGCAAAAATTAAAGAAGCTCAAGATGATTCTTAAAACTATATTTGAATTTTGTTAGCAATCAAATAGAAGAGGAACATCTGAAAGTGGACCGGAATAGCGAGCGCTGCCCAACTTTTTAGCCTTGCTAGAGACAGGGATAAATATTTAGAAATTACTGCCAACCTTCACTATTTGGAGAGTTACCCTACGAAGAAGAAGCAACCAAATGGAGTCCTCTTCTCATTCGTTCCCTCATAACTAATGATGGAAGACACAACAGAAGGTGAAGCTGTCTTAATGTAAATCAATTACTACCAGCATTTCCTCTAACGTGTCACAGATTCCTGCATGGCCATCTGCAGTGTGTAGGTTATTTGGTCTCATTCTGGTGTTGGCCTTTAGACAGTAAGTTTCGTGCTCGTCTCCATCCATAAAATGGAGGAATAATTACATTTGTAATATACACAAAGCTTCAGGTAAAAACATATGTAAAAACAAGCCTACATATTTCCTAAAAAACTGCAATGCCTATGGCAATGCAGATGACAATGTGCGGCTTTGATTGCTTTCCATCAGATGACACGCCGAATGCCACACATCGCTATGATTGGCGATCCAATACAGTGCGTTTTTCCAGAAACTTCATTTCACGCACCACCACTCTATGGAATCAAATATTTCGTATAACGTATTTCCGAACCGATACGACATTGGAACTAAAAAACAAGCCTTCTTAAGATCATTAATGGAGTCAGGCGTTACTTTGCGGAAATCCATCACTATATGGACAGTCAAAAGTTTTACTTAGCTAAGATCCGCGACAAGCAAAACAATAACAGAAAATTGTAACAATAACAGAAAAAATAATAACCAAAAAGTGTTGTCGGTTGTCTTCCGTAGAGTCTGCTATACCTGAAGATGCCTCGTGTTGGGGCGAAACACGTGTCGTTTACAAGATGGAAAAGTGGTAATGTGTGTTTGGTGTTGTGTATAGTGGTTGGTGGGTGGAGAAATGATGGCCGATTTTCGGTGTTTGAATTTTTTGGTTTAAGTTCCAAATAAATCCACTTAATCCAGCAGACAAACACACATTATTAATTTTCTGTTATTGTTTTGCTTGTCGCGGATCTTAGCTAAGTAAAACTTTTGACTGTCCATATAGCAAGCCTTCTTTTATCTCAAAGGCCAGCAATGCATTTGCCATGCCTAGGGTTTTGCAAATGTGTATGGGCGGCGTTGATTGCTTCTCACCAGGTAACACGCTTGCTCGTTTGCTTCTCTATCGCACAAAAAAAATGCGTTAGTTGCTCAAAGTTATTTAAACGACGACTTTTATATTTTGTATCTGAAATAGAATATGTATTAAAGTAAATTATGTACCTGGTGGTGGCTGAACCCTTCCCTGCTGCTGTGGCTGCAGAGGAGATCGCTTTTCTTGCTCCGCTATTGCCGGCGCGGCTGGGGGTGGAGCCCCCGTACTACCTCCTCGTACCTGGCGACAAAGAAAATCAAAATTTTAATATAATAATACATAACGTCAAAAACCTCATCCTTTGTACGAATGCTCTCTAAATATCTTTTGTATCTGTTTTTTGTTTTGTATGTTGCTTGAAATCATGCGAAGGATCCTCGGGCCAAAACGGAGACCGGATGAAACTGGAGAGTCCTTCATGATGCCGAAATCGAGGAGCTTGTTGTGACCGATGCCAATATAATCGGAGAGACAAAGGCGCACAAATTCCGTTGGCTCGGTCACGGTCGACCGCCCCAGGTACCGATGGAGCGACGCAGTAACAGCTGTACTGGGCGCGCTATGGGCGCTATGGTTTGAAGGAAAAGCAGTAGTAACTATGTATGAAAAAAAAAACCGAACGCCTGGCTAAAAATAATAGCAAATCAATATATATTTTAAGTTTTTCAAAAAGTATAATAATAGGCTTTCGCCGCCAACTAAAGAAATAGCGTATATAGAAATAACTTATAACCGTAACCTATATCTATTTTAAATAGAATCTACGTAGACCTATATGACAAGGTAGACCGCTTTGATCACCCTGAGTCGTCTGCATCCTTCTAAAATAATGGAGGACTACAACGGCTACCACATGCGTTTATTTGTACTAATGCTGTTGTGGAGGTCGATTTAATTTTACATTCCTTTTTAACGTTAAAACTTTATTAAATATATCTGTGCATTTTTAACTATTTGCTCATAGAACTATTTCTATAAAAACGAAATTTGTGTATTAATACTTCATTGTATAATAACTTAACGTCTGGTGGGAAAAGGTACCCACGAAGTTTCTCAGTAGTAAGTACTTCATAAAGAAATGGCACTAAAAGCTTGACTGTTAATAATAATATACTATAACTTCGGACAAATTAATTGTAATTTCTTATGTGAGGAAGAAATAAAGAATGTAAATCAGAATTATCAGTCTTTGAGCATACTGATATACAAATAGAGAGACAGGTAGTAACCAGGTAATCCCTTACAAAGAAATCAAGTAAAAATACTTTAATAAAAAAAAATCAAAACATAATACTCCGCTCACACATCCGCATGTCCGTGCGTTGAAAAAGAGCAACATTACGCCACTTACATACTGACAACAATCATTTTTGAGACCGCTTCCAAATCGAGTTCTGATACGGGAACAGGTTTCAGGTGTCGAAAAACTTATGCTTATGGCACAAGTTAAAAGCGATTCGTTGGATTAATTTTTTTGTCAGTCAGTCTACGTTTGTATCTTGAGTAACAAAGTACATAAGCCTCGGGTTTTATCAATAAGAGAAAGTAGCATTTGCTGTTGCTTTAGATTACAACATCAAGCATAAAAGACTATAATTAAGTACACTCTTATATACATACATACATATCTTCACGCCTATCTCCCTTTGGGGTTGGCAGAGACCACAGACCTCCATCCGCTACAATCCCGATACACCCTCTCTGCTTCCTCCACACCCATCCATCCTTCCTCTCACATTTATCGTAGCGATTCGCTAGCTCTCCGTTAATCGATTCTCGCCCTCGTGGGAATCAGGACGTGACGGGTGGCGATCCACGTCGCCGTCATTTTTAACAAAATAGGTTTATTATAATTATTATATATCATACAAAAAATTATTTATATTTATATTTTTTTTAATGATTTATAGATTCCATTTTAGATTTTTTCAAATTGCACCTGCCCATAAATACTTTTACACAAAAATCTATTTTTCGAGTAACGTCATGATAAATTGGAATTAAATTAAATTTATTTCAATCTATTTATGATAAATCTATAAATATAAAAATAAATCTAGTTGAAAATATATTTTTTTTTTCTTGAAAGTATATAACTAGTATTATACATAAATTACTGCCCGCTATAAGGTCAATACTTGGGCCCACGTACATTGTTACCAATGTATCAATTTGCGAGGTTATTTATTCGTAACAGGCCGACCGGCTCCGCCTTCACTTCCCACCGTGCAATCATGACTTTTCACCGGTCACTGTCTTTGCGACAATTTTAATTATTCCACGTCAATTTTATTACACATTACTATGTAATGTGTAATGTTAGTGTATATGTAATGTATCATACTTTTTTATGGGATAGGACGTCAAAGGAGCAAGTGTTTCACCTGATGGAAAGCAATCAACGACACCCATAGATATCCGGAACACCAGAAGCATAACAGAAAGGTTGTTGCCGGTCTTAGAGAATTATTGTAATTAATTCATGTATAAAGTAGTTTGTTACGACTACAATATTACATTACACGACATGATTAAATTAGTTTGGGGTTTAGTGATGTACTACATATGTGCTAACAAATCTTTTATAAAACAATCTAAATGTATGTACTACACACCACGTAACATTTATTAAGAAAAGCACTTTAGAGCTCACTGTACAAAAACCTCAGATTGAGTTTCAAAAAGTCGCCATCGCAGGATATAGCGTGAAGATGGAATATTCATGTCCTTTACGCTATATCCTGAGAAATATTACATTACATACAATTATTACCAATTTTACATACAATTATTCCATACATACATATCTATACATATCGTCACGCCTGTTTCCCGTAGGGATAGGCAGAAATCACAGATCTCCATCTCCTACTATCTCGAAGGAAAGCAAGGAAAGTATCCTTGCTTCTTCCACACTCATCACTCTCCTCATGCCAGCCCGCCGGTTAAGGGTACTCTCTTGACCTGGCCTTTCTTAAAAACTTTGGCAATTTAGTCAAGGTATGTCTTCCCCTACAGACCCTTCCATCAACATCCGCAACGTAAATTGCTTTTGTTTGTTCTTATTGTTTCTTCCACCCATATTTAATCCTTTTTCCCTCCCGTAACTTCTTCACATTCTTACCTTAAAGTAAATATTGAACCATTTTGTGGCACTTTTTAGATTTTGATTATTTTTTGTTTCCTCTCTTTTTTATATGTGTGTTTTATATGAGTGTTTCTGTTGAATAGTGTCACGAATAAATCTATTCTATTTATATTTATTGAATGCATCTACAACGCCTTGAAATCTGCAAGTGGTTGTATTTATCATCAGATGACCCATTTACTCGTTTACTTATTGGAATAAATACCTTTAGGCCGTATATATATTTATCCCGAAGCGGGAAACAAACGACAAAATTGGTAGCTGACCAATTAATTCATCGAACGTAGTAGAGGAACATCATATAATACATGTTACACGTTACACATATAAAAAATCATTTTTTTTATAAAGCGATTAAAACCTAATTTTGAAATCTCAAAATCCTGGTCTAGCAAGCCATTACAACTTTTAAAAATAAATTAACAAGACGTCGGTCCATGCGTAACAAGAACAGTTAATAGAAAATAGGTACGCGCGGAAGTGTGTATTGCTGGAACATTTACGAATTTTGGGAATGCTAGAACTTTCGGTCGTTTTGTCTATATAAAGGTGCGATTGCGGTTTAATAAGGAAGAAAATAGTAGAGGAGAAGTGGAAGTAAAGTGAAGGGAAGTGAAGACAAGTGAAACTAGTGGCCTATTTCATTTTCCCGATCCCGGAACCCCAGCTCGTAACAATAAGATAAACCTACAGTTTTATACAATAAAAAATCACATAATACAAAGTCTCTGCCTTTGTATCTGAGATACAGAAATCCGATATTGCTTTGTCAATCCTAACCAATGAACGAAAATCTCCAATGCTCAACCAATTCCACCAAGCCCGTTTTAAATTTGCGTCCAAATGCATAAAAACTTTACAGAGCTGTCTTCACTTTTTGCACGCTGCAGATGTGGCCATAAAAACAGTGATCTGACAGAGGAGGTGCGCGAAACTATTTCCCTTCTAACACATAATTAGCAATTTATAACAAGATTTACTTTTACGGACTCCTTTATTATCTGCAAGACATCGTGGGATCCGGTTTTACAGAAACACTTGGACACGTAACTGAAGTTTTAGATAATCCTACAATCGCTTTTTCCGTCAATTTTAGGTCCCTATGCCAAACGGCAATAGCTCAGTTGATTAAGGCTCGAACCTTACAATTTGTACGTCGTGAGTTCGTATCTTCCATCAAACTATTGATGTGAACTATATATCACTAACACAAGCATTATTAGCTTAGTTGAAATACTGCTAGTCTTCATTTAAAAAAAAAAACTCTCATTACATCCGGTATATGACATTTTGCAACTGCCCAATAGTGACTTTCACCCGCAATTTTAATGTGATACTATAATAACAAGCTTGAGATAGTTTTATTTATTTATTTAATACTTTATTGTACACAAAACAGGAAATACAAGAATTAAAAGGAAAGAAGATGTACAAGGGCGAGCTTAACTCAAAATTGAGTTTTCTTCCAGCAAACCCAGGAGTGAAAGAGAGATAAGAAAAGCTGTGAGGATAGAAATAAGTGTACAACAACAAAATATAATAATAATATACATAACAAATTAACAATACATACTATATGAAACCATACATATATAAACATATAAACACTAATAATATATAATATAAAAGGATATAAGGACTATATAAATAAAAGGATATATATATATATATATATATATATATATATATATATATATATATATATATATATATATATATATATATATCACACACATAAATATATACATATATAAATATTTTATACTGAAAGGAAATGTTCTTCAATTCTTCTCTTAAATACATCCAGTGAGAGCCTATCACGTATAGTATGTGGGAGAGAGTTCCACAAACGCACTGCGTGTACAGGGAATGAGCCACCGTAACGGCTAGAAGAATGCGGAGGAATACGAAGGAGAAGAGAGGAGGACGTGCGACAGGGCTGATCCCTGGGGACAAGAAACTGGAAACGCTCTTAAAGATATGCTGGAGATCTGGGATTTATTTTAAGTTGTCAATTAAATCTTATGATGTATTGATTGATAGAATATAATTTCAAACCGTGGCTCATGGTAATTAAGTAATTTAGTTATTATTATAACCAACGAACTAGTTATTAAGATGGAACGATATGTATAAACTTCATTTTAATTTACTCCACACTCCAATTTTTTTAAAAACATTATCATTACAAGACTGCAACTATTTATTCACCACAAGATCAAAATATATAGATAGCTTCTTATTAAAAATCCCCTTCTTAGTGGAGGCCTTTCAAGCGCTTATATTTTACGTAATATAGAGTTTTATCAAATAATAAAACAGATGATTGAAGATGATGATTGATGAAACAGATGATGATTTTTTAACACCAAAACTTAAGGTAGTAACTAAAGTTTTTTGAGCTAATACTCAATTTTTATTTGTCATCTTCATCATATTTTATATTTGTATGACCTATAGGTATTTATTCTGAGTATGGGAGTTTATTTTTTTGTGTTATCAAGGTACTTACGAAACAGGGAAATCTAATTAGGGGCTACGAGTGTGAAGCTCATATAAATTATGTTAATAATTGATGTCATCAAGAATGTCGCCTATAAAAATCGCTTATCTCATTGCCTCAAGTGCGGACACTTCGGCCATGATCAGCGCGGTATAAATTCAAAATGGCGGTCCGTTTTTGCCGCCCAATATCGTACTTGTGGTCGTTGACACCAACCGCGACTAAGGTGCACGCGATCGTAAACGTCTAGAGACACCTGGACTTGTGTTCGGATATTTCTAATTGAACATATACGCGGTACATGTTTTTGCACTATTAGGGAAATGCAGGCTGATGGCGGTATAACCTTCTTAAATACGTATGTAGGAGTAATCGATTTTAAAGACGCAAGCTTATTACAAATGTTGTTTCATAGAATGCGAATGAGCTACGTAATTCACTATATATCTTTTAAGCCTGTAATAACAGCGGTCACGTTAGTGATGAGCGGTTTCCATAGATTTTAATAATCGAAAAAAAAAACACAGTTAAGTCGATTTCAAATCGATTCAACAGTTTCCCGTCAAAACATTCGAAATTTTTAATGATGTCGAAAAGTAAGAGTCCAACTAGCCATGATAAGTACTTAGGCGCTCGAGTTGTGAGTCAGTGAATTACTGCTATTCGCGTCTGCATCGACTCGAGTCGATTCAATCTGAGAGGAAATCATCGACATGTTTACACAATCCAATTTAAATTACAACATTGCTTTAAGTAAACACTTTTTTAACCGCAGAATAAACAATCTCGTATTCTGCGGTTAAAAAAAAAGAATTAAAACTTGCAAACATACATATTGTTATACGTCGCAGTATTTTTTTTAATTACCCATTTTTCAGAAACTCGATTCTACGGGGAAGAATCGACAAGTAACACGACAGTTCCTCATATAAACATGATATCTTTGGTGTTACGGGAATCATAGGTAGCGGTGATCAATACAATGAGATAGCCCGAATACTTCTTTCGTTCGATGGCACATGATTTGACTGATCACCAGTTTCACTCATATGAAAACATCGAAAAATGGCTCGATTCGTGGATAGCCTCACGACGAACACTTTTATTGTAACGGTAATCGAGCTCTGCCAGAAAGATGGGTAAAAGTTGTAGCTAGCGATGGGCAATACTTTGAATAATATATATGTGAGCGTTTTTGCACAATAAAGTTGCGTTTTTATAAAATAAAAACAGCCAGAACTTAATTGCGCACCTAATACATACAGAAACTACAATATTTGTATGTATGTATATATTTTATGTTCGGATTTCCCACACGCTCTACGGGAAGGAAAACTTCGCACATAAACATGCACACCGGAGAATACTTTGTGAAATTTGTCAAAACAGTTTAATCAGTAGCATTTAGGGCCACTATGGACACATGGGCCATTCCCTGTATGCGTTCATTTGCCGGAAATGCAAAGCTAGATTGGCGATCGCAGTCCTAAGTATTTTGTACCGATAACCCAACTATTCGTAACTGATCTGTACGTCAGCATTTCCTAACGTATGGGTAGCGACCCACAAGTGGGTCGCCAGCGAATATTTAGTGGGCCCTGAAAAAAAGGTGTCATAACAAATACTATCTAATATGCAGAGAGATGACATATAGTGCATATCTCGAAGTACAGATAATGGATCGAGTCTGTCGGAAATCCTGCGGTCGCTGACAATTCGAAACGTTCTTCACTGAATACTGTTAGATAAGAGGTTCTGAAGATGAAATTACATACACACATATAGTTGGCTTCTTTATATAAATACAGAAAGTATAAGGATATTTATATGTATTAACTAAAAATAAAACTGTCTATAGATTATTAGCTGACACTACATTATTATCTCTAGGGACAATCACCCTAATTGATCACCAGATAGGACGATCCGCTATCCCTCTCACACTTATGATCTGTGCGAAAAAGATAGCGCTAATCAAATAATCCCTTTATCGTTCAAAGATATCGCTTCGCTGGTAACGCAAACGAACCAGTATTTTGTAGGGTGACAACAATTCCCTTTGAATATCGTCATATAAATAATGAATAAATGAAATCTAGAAACTTATAAGACGATAGATTTTGGCTAATAATTCACCACCAGGAAGTATTAAGTGTAATAAAGATTGCAAAGTCCACGCGCAAACGACGCGCGCAACATTTTTGCTTTATCAAAAATAAAAGATATCTGACAACCATTATGAAATAAATCGATGATAAGATAATTACGTAAGTAAATAAGTAGACTAATAAAGAACCTTGACTTAATAATAATCCTATATTATTCAGTTGATCCTATATTCAGAACCATTTTATTACACAGCGACATCTTTTGGGAAATATCATAAACTTTCAATGTGTGGACAGTCAAAAGTTTTACTTAGCTAAGATCCGCGACAAGCAAAACAATAACAGAAAATTAATAATGCGTGTTTTCCTGCTGGATGAAGTGGATTTATTTGGAACTTAAACCATAAACTTACCGAAATACGGCCATCAACTCTCCACCCACCAACCACTATACACAACACCAAACCACACTACCACTTTTCCACCTTGTAAACGACATATGTTTCGTCCCAACACGAGGCATCCTCAGGTATAGTAGACTCTACGGAAGACAACCGAAAAGTGTCACTTGCCACTTCATCCAGCAGAAAAACACACATTATTAATTTTCCGTTATTGTTTTGCTTGTCGCGGATCTTAGTTAAGTAAAACTTTTGACTGTCCACATAGTGATGGATTTCCGCAAAGTAACGCCTGACTCCATTAATAAACTTTCACTGCGTATCGACGCAAAAAAAGCAAAAACGAAGTAAACCGCAAAATTAAAACCTGTAAGATTTCCGAAAAAATTGTATCTAATCACTCAAAAACAGTCAGTTTAAATGCTGTACAAAATTGTTTTTTGGCCGTAGAGCTGTGAGAGTCCGACGCATACTTTTTTTATCCGAATATGCAATAAACATTTTTTGGTCATCTGTGTCATTTTGTTTTTGCTTCGATATAACGTCTCCTCTACACGTTCGATAAAATAATGGGCCATACAATAAGTCAACGCATTGCCCAATTTGGAGTACATTTACGAATATATTGATCACATTAGTGTGTATTGGTCCAAGTACTGGCGCAGAATATCCTTTTGTTTTCGACATACGTCGCTGAACACTGTCGTAACATAACCACAGCCAAACGTTGTACGTGTGTGTGATGCATGTAATGTTTAAATGAGTTTAATCAAAACTTTATGTGACCAAAATTTAAACTTCGAAATCAAATAACAAGAAGGCCGCTTCCTCAGTATTGGAATCTATCTGGGACAATGGTGCAGGTACCAGGACAGCATAGGAATGGAAGTAGCGATCTAAGAGTTTGGAGACCAAACGCTTAGTCCTCAGGTCAAGACCTCGATTCCTACCGCTATCGGAGTGCGAGGTTTTTATTTCAGAAATCACTGGGCAACAACTTCAATAAAGTCTGGCATTTCACCGGGTACTATGCACAAGGATTTCCCAAACCCATATAAAAAAGCTTCGCTGCTGGACACATCCCGTTTCTAATGGCAATTCCATTAAAAACGGGATTATCAATACATTTATTGGACAATTCAATTTCTAAAAAATACAATGAATATTCATTTTCAATATCATCAGCGCGGCGGTCCACTGCTGAACAAAGGCCTCACCTAAAGCGCACCATTTAGCACGATCTTCGGCTGCACGCATCCAGTCTCTGCCAGCCGCCTTGCGCAGATCGTCGCTCCATCTAGCAAGGGGGCGTCCCAAACTTATTTTGCCGAGGTGCGGTCTCCACTCCAGCACTCGTCTACTCCAACGATTGTCGATTTTCCGACAAACATGTCATTCACAGTTTACTTAAAACAAATTATTTACCTATTTTTAACCAGTTTTCTAGGAGAACCAAAATCACCGAAATTCTTCTCCGAATATACAAACTGATGTGACAGTGAGATGGTTTCATTTGTTGGAGAACCGACGAACGCTAAAGTAGACGAGCGCTGGAGTGAAGGCACCTCGAAAAACGTAGTACAGAACGCCCCACGAAGAGAAAGTGTTTCAATCTGTGCAACTAGTAGAGACAAGATGCGGGAAATCGACATGATCGTGGCACACCCACTAATCTGTGGAACCAGCTACCTCCAGTAGTGTTTCCGAAGCGATAAATCATAGCATCTTTCAAAAAACAAACCCACACATTTCTCAAAGGCAAGAACACTGCGGATGCCTATGGGCGACGTTGATGGCTTTCCATCAGGTGACACACCTGCTCATTTGCCTTCATATCCGATAAAAAAGTCGAAGGTCGGGATAGATGGCACGTCTAGGAAACCTTAGTCCGGGAGCCTTCACAGACTGTTTACGATGATGACACAATATTTTTAGTTTCGGTTGAGTTTGAGCCCAGAACACTTCGAACACATACGTCAATTGAGCCACTGGGTAAAACGTTCGTTATCAAATTTGGCTTCAATACATCGCACGCAAATGTTTTTACCTCACATGGTTCCAGTTGATCGATCAACGTCTTCGCGCCCGTTATCGAACGCCAGTACCGCTTCAAGGCTGCGCTAATCGCTCTGCCATTATAGGTATTACAGAATTTTTATTAAATATCACTTATTGCCAAGTCAATCGTAACAGCCTGCGCGGGCGCATAGTAATACGAACGTTGACTGTGTGTGTTGACGTGAAATAAAAATATAATTATATTCTCTCTTAATAAATATAATTCTTTCCATGAATAAAATCAAGACACAATTATTTTAAAGAAATTTAATTATACTACTCTCAAGTCCTGTGACGGCAAATGCCAATGATACTTTAATTACATTACGTCACTTGTTCTTAAACCACGTGACTACTATTGTGAGTCACGTGAACAATATTAGAAATATTAGAGCGGAATTTAAAATAAATAATAAATATTCAAAAACATATAACATTAAAAAAAAATTATGTATCGAGGCAGATTTTAAAAAGTTTCGAATTATTAATAAGTAAAACGTTTTTATTTTCATTAAATCAGGAAGAGGCATTATACATAAAAGTCATTAAATAATATATCCATTTGAATATGGCATGCAAAATAAATTTTCATAAATCATGTCAAAATTGTAATGTAAAAAATTAATTCATAAAATAGTTAATTGATCATCCCTCATAATAAGCCATATTGATCTCTTTGGCACGATGCGTCACTATAGTGGCTTTCGCGTATGTCTTCTTTCTGACCGACGCGCCTCTATAGTGGCTTTAGAGGATGTCATCTTCCTGAAAGATGCGTCACAATAGTGGCGCGTTCTAGTAACACAATAATTAACCGTTTAAATTAAATAATCATTTTGACATATTATTTCATACTTGTTTTGTCTTCACATCAGCCGTACAAAGAAACAACCCCGCCCAAAATTCAACCGTACTTAAGAGGTTATATTCATAATATTTTAGTTTAATTTAATTAATAGTTAATTAAATTTATATAAGAGGGTATATAAGAGGTAATATTCATTTTAAAAAATATATTTAAATTATAATTGATAATTTGGAATAGCAATAGTCTACGAGACTATATCCAAGTCTTTAATCTAACATCATCGATTCCAATATTGGAATATAAACAACTACCACGTTTTGTTACTTATTATAATAAGCTTAGTCGCAGTGCTTAACAAGAATTCTAGTAAATTAACAGCATTGCTAGGCTTCTTTGTTTAGCACACCCATCTACACAAATTGAAGACATATAAGATACTTGTTTGACGACCAATTGGCTCAGTGGCGGGGCCCTCCGCCCGCGGAGGTAACGGTCGCGGGTTCGATCCCCGCCTCGGAATAAATATATGGATTACAAATATTTATTCCGAGTCTGCTAACCTCGCCAATCCGCATTGGACAAGCGTGGTGGGTTAACGTCCGTTCCTCCACAAATGAGGCCCGTGCTCAGCAGTGGGACATATATGGGTTGTTAAAAAAAAGATACTTTTCTACAGTTTAAGACAATAGTCTATTTATTAATAAAGGTATACCAACTAAGTATATAAATGAGAATTTAACCTTAGAGAGAATTACAGTTTTATGCACTTAAAGGTTTGCATAACATTTTAGCAAAGACATTCTAATCAGACACTCTATTAAATATTAAAATATAAAACATCAATTAAAAATCATAAAATTAATACTTTATAATTATTATAATTTAATACTTAATTAATTTCAATAAGTTAAATTATAGCTGCTTTTTTATTGTTGTTCATTAAAGTGACAATACGACCCTCATCTCCCTTCTCCATCTTGAGGAATAAGAAATGGCTGAAAACCAGCACTCTTTGAGACTAGTCTCGGACAGCAATATTGCTGAGCCATTGACTTTTGCTGGAAAATTGTAATTTTTGATTGTTCGTTACATATTTCAATTTGTAAGATTTTCGGCAATAAATAGTTTTTTATTTATTTAAAAAAAATTTAATGTCTTTCAACGCTTTGTTTATTCCTATGTTAAACATATTAAACTTTTTTCTATATTAAAATAAATTGTCTGTATAAAAAAAATGTCGACCAGCGTTTGAATCTAGAAAGCATTGTTATAAAAATCATATTCCTTCAACGTACGTTATTATCATCTTTAATATTACATTCTTCATTAAATTCTTTACACCACAAAAGAGCTACGCGGACGAATTGTCAAGTCAGACGATCGCACACCTGTGACCTTGTTACACAATATACATCGTGATTCTATAATTCGAGGTATGTTTAAACAGTCAAATGATATAGTGTAAAGGCATATACACATTAAAGCGATAAGTAAAGCACAGCCGTTTTTAAATATATTTTTAAAGAGGACTTAGCAGTTTGTTAAATATTCCTAGAATTCTTGTTAATCATTCAAACCACCCTTATAATTATTGTACTCCGAAATAGTTCACATCAATAATGTAATACAGGATACGAACTAACGACTACTTTTCTTCCCAATGATAGGTAACAATCTGCACTACACCTGATACTGTATATGGTATGTTATTACTGCCACAAATTACGTCTATCGTAAACGTAATTGGTGGCAGCAATGACATACCATCACGTGACCTGCTTATTCATTTTTCTTTTTTTACCGTAAAAAAATCTTAAGCTTTTAGACGCCTTTTTTATGAATTGCTTAAAGCACGAAATCCAACAAAAACACAGCGTTTTAAACTACTTCAAAATTTTAAGCTTAAAATGTAAATTCAAATAATCTGACTGCAAATTACTTACATGTTTACTTGATTTAAATAAATAAAAAAACACTAATCCATAAAAAGAAGACATGTCCCAAAATAAAAATAATATACATAATATAAATTATTGATACAGTTCTTTAACACGTTGAATGCCACGGGTGTCACCGGTGACCGGCGCGCCCAGGTTAATTTGTTTTTTTTTAGGATAGGATAGGAAGGCAAACGAGCAGGCGTGTCACCTGATGGAAAGCAATAAACGTCGCCCATAAACATCCGCAGTGACATAAACAGTACAGAAGCGTTGCCGGCCTTTAAGGAAAGTGTTATTATGGGAGGGGACTTTTCTGCGGGAGTGTGGTACTTCCCAATACATTACGACATATAATATGCCATTCTTAACAAAGTATTCGTCTGCAGCGTGGGCCTACCACTATAATTTGTTTGACGTGTGACAAACATGGTTATACCCTGTAACTTATCTATTGAAGATAATAGTTCATCATTATATTTGGCGCAAAATAGAAAATTCGTCGTGGCGCCATGGAAAATCCCTATAAAATTGTGGGCGACATTCAACGTGTTAAAATAGGAAATAGATTTTTAATATTTCCGACACATTTTGTAAAGCTATCGTTTTCTACTAAGTGAAGCATAAGAACATAATGCATATGTTATACAATATTCGCATTCGCGCGAACGCTCCAGTCGGTCGAGACCCTAACAGCAAATATTTACAAGTGCGTGAATTGTTTCAAACGGTGTTAAATTGTTAAATTGCATACGTAAGTCGGAAACGATGTCTTTCGATACGCGTTTCGTTTGAATTGTAGTTTTCGTGTACAAATTACAGATGTAGTTGAAGTTTGTAGCTGGCTCAGGGACATGATTATAATAAGACTTTTCAGTGTTAGATAATTTCAGGTACAGCTATTTTTTGTAATATATATTATATACAGAGAAAGTAAGCGAAACACGTTACCAGGGATACATGCATTATCTGCCTTTGAAAACGATGTGAGGTAGATAACAAGGAGTGGGATTTGAGGAAGGAGAAAAAATAATGGGTCTCCGGCTCTCATATCTCACGGGGCGAAGCGCAAAGCTAAGTAAAGTACTACGACGTCGGTCTGCCTTAAACGTGCGGGACTTCTCCAATCCAGCCAGTACGCTCATTAAAATACGTGCAGCCTGACTCTGCATATAAAACATTGTTGTAATTGTTAAAAAAAAAATAAAAGGTAAATTGCCACGAGATTAAAGATATGAATGACTATTTCATTTATAAAAAAGAGAGAAGCGTCATATGGCGCTTGGTAGATGACATTGACGACGGCTCGGTCTCTACCGTATGCTCACGGCCACGTGTAAGTGACACTATAAAGTCGAGTGGGGGGGAGCGTAGCCTGAATGGTGACGATGTCTCGGTCGACGATTTCAGTCTCATACCCCACGATAAGATGTTTCACATCAAAAATTAATGTAATGAGCAGAACCAAATCCAAACCTCTCCTATAGACGGTACTGATCTGTTGCGGCGGCGGGCAGAGGTCATCACTATTTCCTCATATTACTAACAAAACAGACGCAATTTGCGTACACGCACCCAAGTAAGACCTCCTCACAACACAGTAAGACGGTATACGGAAAAAACTTTAAGTTTATGTAAGCCGTAGCAAATAAGTATTAAAAAAGAATCCACCGAAGAAGCAAAGGCAGGCATAGCCCTTCGAAGTAGAAAACTTAAGTGGCAAAGGTATGGTCACGTTTGCCGAAGGACCGACAATCGTTTGAGTAGATGAGTGGTGGAGTGGAGACCGCGTCTTGGCAAACGTAGTGAGACGACACATTCGACTAATAAACATCACATTACATTTTTTTTTAAATGTAATGTTTGGAATATTCTAGAATGGGGATTTCTCATGATCTGCGTTCGTTTAAAAATTAGTATTAAAAAATAAATATTATTTAATTCCTAAATACGGAATACTAAAAAGCAGTTACATTAGATTCATAAACATAGAATGTTTTGAATATTCGCGAACGAAGAGTTCTCATATTGATTTGCGTTCGTATAAAAAATAAAGAGATTATTTGATTTCTAGATAATCGAATTTAAAATAAAAACAATTGTACTAGTTTCATAAACATTTTTTTACATGGAATCTTTGGAATATTCGAGAACGGAGAGTTCTCATATCGATCTGCGTTCGAATAAAACAATAAAGAAAGATTATTTGATTTCTAGATAATCGAATTCTAAAAAAATATTGATTCTAGATTCATAATTTTTTAAATGGAATCTTTGGAATATTCGAGAACGGAGAGTTCTCATATTGATCTGCGTTCGTATAAAAAAATAAAGAAAGATTATTTGATAATGGAATCCTAAAAACCAGTTACACTCGACACATGATTTTTTTTTAACTGGAACGTTTCGAACATTCGTGAACGGAGAGTCTCATCTTGATCTGCGTTGGTGCGAAATCGAACAACTTGACCCAATCCGAGCGCGAAAGACTTATGAGAACCACCTCATTGGTGACGTCGGCGGTCGCTTGTTCCCTATATATCGTTCTTTGTCGTTACACGTGTTCGTAATTACAACTGCGTTTACTTTGTACTTTACTGTTCGAAACAATAATGAAAGATTGACGTCACGTTGACGGATAAAATGCGTGGCCTTGATCAAAAATTAGTTCACTGCAACCATCACACTAGGAGTTGGGCTAAATCAAATTTTTATTTTTTACACAGCTTATACACCGTGACTTTTTAATTACCCGAGAAAACTAAAATTCGCGTTTGTAAAAATATGTATGTCAGTAAGTAACATTCAAATATTATAGCGTTCATACAAAAATGTTGTTTTATGGGACTTCAAAGAAATCCTGTAAATATTACGCGACCAAATTAGGTTGGTTTGGGTGCAGTTCATATTGGAATGATAATAATGTCTATTTGAATTAGCAAGTTTTTGTTGTTGTATAATTTTTGGTGTATATTAAAGACATTTTTAATATTTCATAAAAATATTTTTTTTTCTTCGCCAAATTTAATGTATATCGATAACTGAATATATTACTTAATTTTCTCGGGTAATTAAAAAGTCACGGTGTATATGTCATATAATACATATGGCAATTAAGTTCATTTATTTGAATATATATATATTTATCATTTAATGAAGCAGCACTTAGAGATGACGTTTATCAACTTAAAATAGATAAATAAATGATTTAAGAGGCTCTATCACTCTTCAGTCAAAAAACCCATTTCTTTTCTCCAACCCCTTTTCTATGTCAAGAAAAGCATCTGCAGAGCTTTTAATACTGCAAATATTACTTACGCAAATAGCACGAAGGCGATTGATTGAAGAGGAGAGTGGCATATTGATTGCTTTTCATTCATTTGCCTATCTCTTTCATACATTTTTATATGTGGACAGTCAAAACTTTTACTTAGCTAAGATCCGCGACAGGCAAACAATAACAGAACAATAACTTGGCACTTAAACCAAAACTTACCGAAAAACGACCGTCAGCACCTCTCCTCAAAGTTATAGTAGACTCTACGGAAGAAACCTTCGGTTGTCATTCGTAGAGTCTACTGTACCTGAAGATGCCTCGTGTTGGGGCGAAACACGTATCGTTCACAAGGTAGAAAAGTTGTAGTGTGTGTTTGGTGTTGTATATAGTGGTTGGTGGGTGGAGAGTTGCTGAAGGCCGTTTTTCGGTAAGTTTTGGTTTAAGTTCCAAGTAAATCTACTTCATTCAGCAGGAAAAAACACACATTATTAATTTTCTGTTATTGTTTGCTTGTCGCGGATCTTAGCTAACTAAAAGTTTTAACTGTCCACATAGTAATGAATCTCCGCAAAGTAACGCCTGACACCATTAATCACAATTTTATATAACATTAAAAATTTGATATAATTACCATACATAACCTACCTGTTCATTTGCCAAGACTTTGTATAAAAAAAAATACAGCAGAACAAGCTAACAAGCATGCAGATAACTATTGCCACTTATATACATCCGCATCACCAAACACATCTCTAATTCATTGCCGGCCTTTTATAGATATGTGTCCTCTTCTTTTGAATAAGCCGATATCGTATTCAGAACACCGCCGGGAAATTAACAACATAACTCGCAATTCTTATGAAATATGGCTTAAATCTAAACCCACGCGAACAAGGGAGATGGAGGCATACGCTCAGCATCAAAATCGTACGAAGGAAACCCTGACATTTG
The DNA here is from genome assembly GCA_031353405.1 of Baronia brevicornis. Classification (NCBI taxonomy): domain Eukaryota; kingdom Metazoa; phylum Arthropoda; class Insecta; order Lepidoptera; family Papilionidae; genus Baronia; species Baronia brevicornis. The sequence continues at coordinate 345,048 of JASFAT010000710.1, read as the reverse complement.
CGATGCAGACATCTATCGACCGCGATGAAAACGCAGACAGACATACGGCATGATGACGTCACGCATATCAACTGCGTTTCGGCCTTGACCAAAGAGTTCCAATGACCCTAGGTACTGATAAAAGATAGACAAATAATAAAAAATGTTAGCTTAGTGGCGTAATTATAGCAAGTGGGATAAATATAGCAAGACGAATTTTCGAAATTAATTTTCGTTCGTCATTTTCGGCCTGCACTTTACAGCAGGATACAGATCCCACCCGTATCTTTTCCATAAGAAAATATTAATTTTTGAACGATTTTATTTAGCTTAAACCTTTTTCAACTACTTCTACTACAACTTAGACGGCTTTTTCAACTACTTGTACTTAACCGATTCTTATGAAACTTCGCACATTGAATTCCCGCGACTTTGCAACATTAGGATAATTTCAACGCGTATATTAGTAGCAAGAGTATGTCAAGAGGTGGTCAGCGGAACTCTTCTACCGTTACCAGTAAGTAGACCCCCAGAAGTTTGGATTCATTTGAGTGAATTTTACAATTCACTTACACTAAAAAAATAACAGTAAAAAGTAGTAAATGAAAATAGTTGATAAACTGTATATACAATTAGATCAGATTTTTATGTGCCCCAGTTTTTATTGAATTATGTTAATTAAACCGTTTAACTTAAAAAAAAATAGTTTTATACCTACCTAAGTTTTACTTTACTTACTTAAAACTAATTAAGTATGTGAATAATGGGAAAGGAAGAGAATGTTAGTAATGGGAGAGGAAGAAGGAAGTACAGGAAAGGAATTGGGCCGCAGAAACGTAACAGAATAATGCTACCCAATGATATCGTCGATAACGAGACCACCACCATTCTGTGGAGACAGACTGAAACACTACGATTAGGTAACCTTAAAAACAAGCGTGTACCTTACTGTAGTACCTCAGAGTTGCAGACACCACACTGCAGAGGAGTACTTGTGTGTCAAGAATGGTATACTATTTGTCAGAATTGACCGACCGGCTTGCCCGGGGAAGTACCACACTCCCGCAGAAAACCGGCGTCTGAGTGGTAGCTTAGCTACCGCGCTTCATCCGGTGAGCGGTTGAGTTGCGAAGGCTCAACCTCTCTCCCCCTACCACAATGACCTTATCTTAAAGGCCGCCAACGCTTCTGCACTGCCTATGGCACTGTGGACGTTTATGGGCGGCGTTGATTGCTTTCCATCAAGTGGCACGCCTGCTCGTTTGCCTTCATATCCTATAAAAAAAATGCCTCTGGTGTTGATGCCTATTGGTTAGCTTTCAATCAGGCGACACGCCAGTTCGTTCGTTATCTTTCTATCCTATAAAAAAAACGATTCTGTCTGTCCGCCTGTCCATGTCCAAATATAAAGTGACACTATTATTAACTTTATTAATGAATGACATTAAAATTATAAACTGGAACCGTATCGAACGACACACCTGGCTTGAGTAATGGTCCCCTATTGTCTTGAAGGCCGTTCGGATATCGCAACACGTTTATATAATTTACATAATAGAATGCTGCACTATAGGTTTACGAACCTTTGCCGATATAACGGACCTCCTGTTTGAACTAGGCTGGTCATTGCGAACTGCGCCTAATTTGCGCCTAACAAACTCAAAAATGACTTAATGGGATGATTATAACTAACTTTGTTGGCGCAGCGACCCGCAAAATGGATCATGGCTTCCGAACAGAGCTTACGCCACCGTGCTCTGTCCTGAGCCACCTCCTGCCAGTTGCAAATTTAAAGGTTGCGCAAGTCATCCTCGATCATGTCTCTCCAGCGGTACCCGGAGCGCCCTACAGGATGTCGTCTAGTTGGGTGACCCACATACGCTATCTTGACTGCGCGATTCTCCCCCATCCTCTCAACGTGGCCCAACCAACGAAGTCGGTGAACCTTAGTCACTCCTATTACATTGGATCGGGCAACCAGATGCTCGATTTCGGCATTTTTTCGATTTCGCCAACTGCCATCATCAATTTGGTTGGGCCCGGGATCTTTCGGAGGACTTTTCGTTCTGCAACTTGAAGTTTCTTCTCTTCCTTTAGCGTTAGTGATGATAATGGGATGATTATAATCAAACATTTTGTACCTTAGCCTAAATTTTTCTTAAAGGCCGGCAACGCTTCTGCACTGCCTGTGGCACTGCGGATGTCTGCGGGCGGCTTTGATTGCTTTCCATTAGGTAACAGGCCCGTTTGTTTGGCAGATAAATTTAACTGGATCGCCATTCGTCTAAATGATGGGAATGAAACTTAAAATAATATTATCTCAAAATAGTTATAATTCGTCATATTATTTTTCGTTTAGTTTAGTTTATAGTTTTCTTTTCTTCGATGGCAATTAGTCAAAACTATTATGCCAGTGTCAAGTTAAATGGAATGATATAAAATCTCTTAAAATGTCTAGTCAGCTTGTCACGTTACGTCTTTATAAAATGGTGGCTATTCTACTGAAACCTATGGCCTTTTCAGTCAACTTAAAAAGTCACGATACATGCATTTACGTCATATCACTTCACTTATACGCCTTAATTGAACTAAATTGTATAATATGCCACCACAAGTAAACAATATAACTGATAATAATCTAAGATTATGAAAATGAAATAAAAACACGTCACTGATGTAAGTTGGTGGCAAAAATCAAGTTTGTAGTCGTAGTCAGTGTACTATATTTTTCACTTTTATATCGCATCATTCATCTATGTACTGGCATAAACAAATTACAGTCTTAGAAATAACAATATATAATACGAACATAACAACATCGCCTTGACTATAGTTCCTTATGTTTACGCACAGCATGGTTACATTATAATAACAAGTAACAAGTGGTACCCATCTAAATACACTTTCCAAAAACATACAATAATAATAAATAGATAGAAATAATAATAAATAGATAGAAAAGAATAATAATAATTTTTATTACTTTTTCAGAATTTTTTATAGCAACCAATCTTTACACGTCGACGACAGAAAACGTATTGTATACGTAGAAAATGACGTAATTTGGTTTTATACACTCATTTGAATCAGAAAAAAAACTGCGTAGTATTTGATCTCGGTCGTTTTTTAAAAGAATGAAACATTTTTAAAAAACGACCGACACAATCGACACATTTTTTTTTTAAATATAATTATTTAAAATGTTTAAATTTATCTATGATAACAAATGCCATTTACCAATTTATATCTATTTAAAGTAATAATTACATTACTTAAAATGAATTTAATTTAGTGACGAATATTCTGGTCGCTAGCAATGCACGAATTTTATTGATCGCTTGTCAAACCCGGTTATCGCACCTGACTTCTGACCCAATGCCTATGGTATTGCTTTTAAATCCTGCTTGAATCTGAGATTTGGTTAATAAATATAAAAATGTAGATAGTGAAGCGAGTCACCACCCGAAATGATGACAACAGCTACTCTGACAATAGTGCGAACGACTTGGAAAAGGCATTTTAATATATATATCGATTCACACGTCTGTCTTAACAGATGTCACCGTAGCGGAATGGACAACGAGACCATCGTGTATTTCATTTTCTTGTATTGTATTGTTGGACACCTTCATGCCTCTTCACGCTCTGCGGCTTCTTTTAATACCATTACATAAAATTCAACAAAAACAAACAAAGTGCCAAGGGCTGTCACCGCTAATTATGACAATCAGCACTCATTTTTTCCAACGGTTGTCGATTCTCCGACAAACCAGCCCATTGCCAACAGACGATATGCGCAGGCTGAACCGAATATCATGCTAGGTTGCGCTTCTTAGGCTATGTCCAGCAGTGGACTGCCGTAAGCTATTGATGACGATGATGACATAAACAAAGCCACGCAGTTAACAATACAATAAAATTATTATATAAATAATTCTCAATAAATTTAAAAATTGTAAGCGCCAACCCTACATACGCACGCATCTCCAAAAGGTTACGTGGACGGGGAGCGTACAAGACGAGTCGAGAATAACGTTTGGCGTCGCTCCAATGTTAACCGAGTTGATTATGTTACGACACCGCGCCACGGTTCATAGCCATGGACTGTTTCCCAAACACCTCCAGACCGAGGAGCTCTACATATGGAAACCTGGACAAATGTCAACAGTGTCCAAAGATTAACAGCTTTTTACATAAAACCGTATACCTACATTTACACACGGCACAAAGGCAGACGAAGGTATTATAAATAAGACGAAAATAATTTTTCTCGCGATGACCAATGGTAACATGTATTTTGTCATTGCATCATCACACTTGTACATTGCATCATCACTTTTAACGGCCCATAATAAAGTACACTACTGGAGATGGGGACTCTCTCTCAAGTTAGGAGGAGTTCAGAATAGTCGCTTCGCTGGATATATAGATTTCTTCTTCTAAAAATGCCTCTCCGATTTGCGAAGGTTGGCAGCCAATTCAGCACAACTTTCCTCCTCCTTCGCGAGGTGCAGCAGTTCTGGAGCACTCGCTATCCCGGTCCACTCTCTGATGTTACGTAGTCAACACGATATGGCTATGGATTAACGAACCACAAAACAAACCTTCCTCCGCCTGTTAGGCTCTTCCGCAACTTAGGCTAGGCCTTACGACCATGTGGGTAACCTGGTGCATATTGTGACCCATTAAGAAAAAGCGAATAAAAGCTTTATTATTGTATTTGCTTAATAGCTAATGTATTTGCTAAAAAGCAATTATTTATCAACATACAGATCATTTCTGACTGCCCGCGCAATGTTTCGATAATTAGCGAGACTTCCAGTTGTCTTTTTGTTTGGACTATGAGTATGAGTACAGATGTAAATTTGTGAAAATGATGACATATAGTTAATTGTTGCGTTTGGCCTGTGTCCAAGAGACATCAGCGCGTGAAGTGTGGTCAACGCCTTCGACACGTCACAAGACCTTGGAGGGGATGAAGGGGAAATTGTCATTCCTTATTTTAGCCCATTTCTTTGCTGACACTTTGCAACTTCTTGAAGTTTTAAAATATTCATATCACCGTGATCTCGAAGTCTAAATCACAGATGGACTAAGGCCGATAGAAAACAAGGCATCAGATATAGAATTTTATCTTAAAAGCTGGCAATGTTTTTACAATGCCTCTAGTGTTACAGATGTATATGAGCGATGTCGACTGCATTTTATTAGAGGAAACTGTACCTCATTTGCCTTTCTATTTCTTTAAACAAAAGGCAAAAACTTTCTAATAAAGTTATGGCCGCCTAATTTTTTTTTAAAAAAACTAACTTTGTTGGCGCAACGATCTGAAATGGATCTTGGCCTCCGAATAGATCTAACGCCACCGTGCCCAATCCTGCGCCACCTCCTGCCAATTGCAGACTTGAGGGTTGCGCAAGTAATTCTTTTTTAAACAAAAAAAAGTTGTGCAAGGCAGTGGTAGAGCTGTGCATGAATTGGTTTTCCCGACCGGGTAAGTACTGGACCTCACAGAATGTATACAGGCTTTAGGTGGTAACATTACAGGCCAAATACCTTTCAACTCCCTTTGTTTCCTTCTTCATATTCGATTAAATGCTTGCTTTAAAGTATTACTTTTATGTAGATTATCTATGGGCGGCGGTGAGTTTTTAGCATCAGGTGACCCGCTTTCTCGTTCTTCTAATTCTTCCATACGAAAAGCAGCTTTCCTATTTATTTATTTTTTGCAAAAACATATTTGCTTCAGACATAACAACGATCCGTTTTGCAACATGTATATTATGCAACTGCGAATGCAGTCTTAGTTACCGGTAATTATGCCCGACATCGAAAAAGGAAAGTTGCATATTTTGAACTGGTTGCGTTATATCACACATTTGGGGGGTATTCGGTATATTGATATATAGCAGGGGCGGGCAAAAGAATTTGCGGGTACTTTTTGTGCGGACAGTGAATATAAATTAAAAGCTACGATTATATAACGTGGTAGCCCAGACACTATATACCAGGGGTGGCCAACTGTTAGATTACGGCTAGAAGTCCAGGCGATAGTGGCAAGACGAAAAATATATAATTTTGATGTACCTTAAATATGTGAAATATGATCGATGTTAAGTTAACGAATAAGTACTGACTATTCAATTGTCGGATATCACAACGTCTACTTGGACGACCAATTGGCTCAGTGGCGGGGCCAATTGGTCGGCCCCGCCCACGGAGTCAATGGTAGCGGGTTCGATCTCGCATCGGATAAATATACTATGTATGGCCTACAGATATTTATTTTGAGACTGTTAACCCCGCCAAATATGTATGGTTTACAAATATTTATTCCGAGTCTAGTAACCCCGCCAATCCGCATTGGACAAGCGAAGGGGGTTAAAGTCCGTTCCACCAGAAACGCCCGTGGCAGGCCCGTGCTTAGAAGTGGGACATACTATATAGGCTGTGAAAAAACAACGTCTACTTAGCCCTTTTTTTTGGGATAGGAGAGTAGACGGGCAAGCGTGTCGACCGATAGAAAGCAAAAAATACCGTAAATAACAGTTGATCTTGAGTCTAATCAAGTTGGCCAACCCTGATATATAGTGTCTGGGTTACTTTAAATTGCCAGCACAAAAAATTCCCGCACTTTTTTTGCAGTACGAATGTGTAGATTTTTTGCGCACCCTCCAGGGAAGAACCGCACTATAGCAGTAAACCGCTTCCAAGCAGCAGTTTTAATATTGCATTCATTCCTTGAGCGTTTCCCGTCCCCAGTAGGGGGTTTATATATGTATGGGCTGTATAAAATACGTGTGAACGCGTCTTTATGCTTACGTAACTGTCGGTCTCATTATGACAAATTTGACGTAATGTGTGTCGAGGTGTTTACTTTCACCGGTCTATCAATTTTTTTTGTTTCGCAAACTACGCGATCTTTTAGTCAGTCTAGTTGGCATACATATATACATATCATCACGCCTGTTTCCCGTAGACAGAGACCACAGATCTTCCTCTGCTACGATCTCGGCACACTATCTTTGCTTCATCCACATTCATCATTTTCTTCATACAAGTTTGCCGGTTATGAGTACTTTTGACCTGGTTTTCATTAAGAAGTTCTTTTATCAGTCGTCTTTTTTCCATCCCCTGTATGTGCCCAGATCATCTAAGCATCCGTTTCTCAACTTTTGTCACGACAACTCCTTTTACTCTACATCGAACTCTAACTCTGGTTGGCAAGACACAAAACAATTTAAAATCCAATTCCAATTCCAATTCATACGGAGATATGGCGTTTCCTAATATACTATATTGCAGCCAAAATAACTTCATGAGCGCATTCATTTGTGAATTACAGGAAAAGCTTCTGCAATGCCTCTAGTGTTGCCGATTGTGGGCGGCGTTCATGACTTTCTATCAGGCGACCCACCTGCTCGTTTGCCATTCCAACCCAATCCGGCACCATCAGTTATCGTAACTAAGATTATTAATGGAGTCAGGCGTTACTTTGCGGAAATCCATCACTATGTGGATAGATGTTTTCGGTTGTCTTCCGTAGAGTCTACTATACCTGAAGATGCCTCGTGTTGGGGCGAAACACGTGTCGTTTACAAGATGGAAAAGTGGTAGTGTGTGTCATTGGTGTTGTGTATAGTGGTTGGTGAATGGAGAGTGGATGGCCTTTTTCGGTAAGTTTTTGGTTTAAATTCCAAATAAATCCACTTCATCCAGCACAAAAAACACACATTATTAATTTTCTGTTATTGTTTTGCATGTCGCGGATCTTAGCTAAGTAAAACTTTTGACTATCCACATATCGTAACTAATACAAATCATGTAAATTAATATTCAGAAGGAATTCACGATATATATTTGAACGCCATCTGTTGTTATTCTACGAAATTATGATAATATAATCAATAGGTGTCGCCACGACAGTAGCGAAACATTGTAAATTGGCCTTGAAGCAGTCAATAAGCGGCAATCAATAAAATACTTTATCATTTACTTTTTGTAATATAAGAATATATTTTATCTGTAAATACCCGGAGATAACCACATGTATTGCAATATATTAATTTTTGTAGTAAGACTGATGATGTAATGGTACTAGTTTAGATTAAAAAATATGTGTTAACTATGTAGTATTAAGTAACAGGCAGGAATATTTGTCCATAAGCAGTAGCAACTCGGTAAGGATCGCGCTTATAATCTGAGCCCGTGAGTATCCTTTCATTGGACTATAGATATGAACCATTCCCCAGCACGGGGTTATCAAATATTGTCAGCACTTACGTGTTTAGAATTTTGTTTCGCCGCCCTAACTTGTCGAAACCGGGCACACTGATAAGTACTGGGTAAAACATCACAAACATTAAAACACCCATAATAGGAAGGTGCGTTTTATATTTATATATCTTTTATTTTTTATATATATTCACGCCTATCCCCCGCAGGGGTTGGCAGAGATCACAAAGCTAGTCATTGGTCGCTTTTCAGCCTAGTGAGAATCAGGATTTATATATCTACCCACATTTATTATTTAAGGAAAATAGGACAAACCAGTAAAATTTAAAAAAAGCAGTAATAAAAAAAATTAAAGTCAGTTCTTACTTTTATATCCTGCTAAATATCTAATATAAGATAATTCTTTTTCTCCCGTATAAAACTAAAATTAATTCATTCTTTTTTTATGGGATAAGAAGGCAAATGACCAGGCGTATCACCTGATGGAAAGCAATCAACGCCGCCGCCCATAGAAATCCACAGCGCAATAGGCAGTGCGGAAACGTTGCCGACAAGGAAAGTGTTATTGTTGTACGGCGCACCAGGGCGCCACGACGCACGCTTTGGGTACATTTGCCCTTACTTACTTAGCTAGAACGGTTAACGAGAATTCTAGAAATATTTAAACATTACTAATCTTCTTTTTTTACAAAAATATGGACGGACCGGTTCGTGTTGGGGGGTTAAAAGGCATTTGCAGAATAATGATTTCCCAGCACAAGCTTTGCTACAGGAATCCATTCTGTCCTTTCATTTCCTTATTTTTCCACATCTATCTCAAATGCAATAAATCTGCATTGCTCGTTATGGTGCAAGTGACTGCACTTTCGCGTATGTCTCACATGTTCATTTAGAAAAAATACTACTGACATTTCAGCATTTCAAGTAAAGTAAAAAATAATTCATACTCAGTACATGAATTCAGAATCTAATCACCATATGGGAACAACATGTGGAATTAAAAATCTTATTCTCATAATTTTCGGGTCACTAATTACAATTCATACTTTAGTTACGCTATATACGATAATGGTTGTTTTACACTAGGACACAAGCGTATCCAAAACACATTGTTTTAACTTCGTCTTACAATAAATAAAAGCTCGAATTCCATGAGGATCTTTCAAGCTGCACTTCCTCTTCATTAGGGTCGAGTGATAGCAGAAAATCAGATTTTAGCTGAGGAGCAGTTTTGACTGACCCATGGCTCATTTGCATTCTGCAGAATGTACATTGTTATTCAAAAATGTTTCTACGTTTATTTCTACTCTACTTCAATTTTTTTTATATAGCAGTGCAAGTAAACGAGCATATGGGTCACCTGATGGTAAGCGATCAACGCCGCCCATAAACATCCGCACCGCCGGCGGCGTTGCGGATGTGTTGCCGGCCTTTAACGAGCACATACGCTCTTTCTTGAATAACCCCATGTCATAATCACGTGGAAACACCGCAGGTGGTAAATTGTTCCACATTTCCACAGTTCGTGTCAAAAAACTGCTAATAAATAGCACGGTGGTTGACGGTTAGCCATCCAGGTGATGAAGATGAAACCTATTTTTGTGACGCGTAGTACGATGGTGAGTGGTGAAACCAGTTTGTTTTTTTTTTCTCAATATTATTTATTTTAAATGAACATGCATTCAAACTTTTTTACACAAAGTGAACACAAGCGGATTTAATGCCTTTGATCATTCACTCCCAGTCAAACTTTGCTGCAGCTACTAATGTAAAGTCTTAATATATATATATATATATATATATATATATATATATATATATATATATATATATATATATATATATATATATATATATATATATATATATATATATATATATATTCATTTAACAAAAACGTTTATTTAACCGTCTACTTTCAAACGCGTGTACACATTCCTGCCAATGTGTACGTACCCTCAGAATTATCTATGTCAATATCTGCAGCCTTAAAAAAAAATACGCAGCGCTGGCGAGAATTAATAGCGCTATCTTATCAACTCGCTCCGGTTACGAAACCATTGATAGCGTCACCACGAAGTGTTTGTTATAAGAGTTGTGCATAACCTCAAAATTTGCCACGTGGTTGTTAAAGGCAACGAACGCGTCAAGCGGTGTTTTGAGAGAATCAAGTTTCGCTTACACGTTAAAACTATATATACGTAGACACGTGGCTGAGTTGAATACGATCTCCATTTCATTTTTTTTATCAGCCCATATGGCACTATAACATTGTAACTATCCACGCTTGTCTAAGACTGGCAGTGCACCGACACCCGGAATAAGTCCCCGATGCGGGAATCGAACCCGTGACCACTGAGGCGGTAGCGTCGCCACTGAGCCAATTAGGTCATTGTAGGCTTCATTAACATAGCATAAAATTGGATATAGGTTAGTATTATCTGTAATCGAGTTCGAACAAAGGCTAAATTCACCAATCTACATTTAAGCAACATGGGAGTCTCTTTAAAGACCGGCAACGCATGTGTGATGCCTCTGGTGTTGCAGACGTCTGTCTATGGGCGGCGTTGACACACACACCCCGACCCTAGCCAAGCACGTAGGCTACCAGCATTAACATCTTCGAATCAGCCCTATATATCTGCTTAGAAGGCGTGAATATGTTGCGTTAGCTCTCTTGTAGACTTTTTGTTTTATATGAAATTTCACAATTTTGTTGTAGCCGCTGTTTCAAAGCTAGCTTAGCCCTCAATAAAAAGTGTTTATTCACCTAGAGTCACACAAAGGATGTCACGGTTAATTCCTTGGGACAATATCGCATTTGTCATTCTGTTGCCAGCCCTATCCTCAGTTGGCGCATTTTTTTTAAATTTATTCATGTACCATCAACAGGAGTTACAAGTTAAACGGAAAACAACCGAAAAGTCAAACTTTTCTGTTGTCTTCCGTAGAGTCTACTGTACCTGAAGATGCCTCGTGTTGGGGCGAAACACGTGTCGTTTACAAGATGGAAAAGTGGTAGTGTGTGTTTGATATTGTATATAGTGGTTGGTGGGTGGAGAATTGATAGCCGATTTTCGGTAAGTTTTTGGTTTAAGTTCCAAATAAATCCACTTCATCCAGCAGAAAAAACACACATTACTAGTTTTCTGTTATTGTTTTGCTTGTCGCGGATCTTAGCTAGGTAAAACTTTTGACTGTCCACATAGATATTGTTAAATTTATCACGGTGCGTGAATAGTACCACACCATCGTAGTGAATGTCCAAAACATTGTTACTTTTCATATACTTGTGGTTACAATTCATACAACGATTCGCGAAATTCTTCTGATTCTCCTTCACCGCGTTAGCCGTCCACTCAACATTCATTTCCGCATTGATTATAATCTTCACAGTCATCAGTGATTTGTTAAACACAAGATCACCGTCTCCTTATTTATCTAATCTCGACATCGTCTACGATAAGATGTCCGAGTTTAAAATTTCATTATTTTTTTTAAAATATTTGTTGTGACACAAAGATATTGCATTGAATCTATAAAGTTGCGCAAGTTGACCGTGGCATTTGGTAATCGACTTTCACTCCGAACACGTAGGATCGATCTTTTCAAGCTACGCAGTAAAACAGCTTCCCTAGAAAGCCTGCAATACGACAGTCCCCGGGAACAATCCAAAACTTGGCAGTGAAAAGACTCTTTCGTGTATTATTCGTTGGCAAGCATTTCAAAACAAATTCGACACGCTTCCGCAGTTCGTTTGTGTATATAGTTGGATTTCTTTCGTTTTCATCAATGTAAATATTTGGTACTGGTGTCAGCTTAATTTTCACTTGCCATACAATAGGCAAGGCTGGGGATGAAAGGACTGGTTCGTCACATCCTCACCGAATACCTAATCTATTTAGTGTCGTTAGCTTTAAAAGTCGATGGACTTCCTTCACTCCAATCAATCTACAAAGGCTGGCACACATTGTGCTCTCTTGTGGAAAATGTGAAAGTGTAATCTAGACCACATATATATTCTCTTCATTTGTTGCCACGTTTTGACTTATGTAAAAGTAGGGCGAAGCTAGGAATCAATTTCGAAATTCAATGATTAATAGAATTTTTTTGTAGAGGTAGAGCCAAGCTGCATACGAATACTTTGTAAAGACTGGAATATTATTTGTCTGTACTATGAATGGGCCGGCTAACCCGGAGAAGTAACACACTTCCGCAGAAAACCGGCGTCTGAGTGGTAGCTTAGCTACCGCGTTCCCCCCCTCCCCCCGCGTTTACCCCCTTCCCTCCTTCCATAATGACAATTTCCTTAAAGGCCGGTAACGCTTCAGCACTGCCTATGGCACTGCGCATGTTTATGGACGTCGTTGATTACTTCTCATCAGGTTACACGCCTGTGACACTGAGGTGAGAAATATTAGTTACTTCGCCTGCACAATGACCCAAAGTGTCTTGGCCTCCGGTACGAGAACTCGCCACTGATCACGATGTTGGGCTGCTTCTCGTCAATTGCTTGCCCGAAGCTCAGTCAGGTCAGCGATCACTGTATCGCGTGCGATCGACGGGCATTGCTGTGTATACCATTTTAACCACATTATATTGGCATCGGTCGCAAGCTCTTCAATTTAGTCAAAAAACTCTCCAAATTTCTTCCATCTCCGTTTTGGTCCGAGGATCTTGTTCGATCTTACTTATGACACAAGATTTTTACAATAATTTCATAACATTACCGTGTTTTTTGCGGCAAGTACATGCAGGACCAACTACATTCCCTTCCGTTTACTTCTAAGATCACCCCCCCCCCCATGTTTTTCCTTTAGATATTAATGGCGTTTAGGTTTCTATAGGCGGCGGTGATTGGTTATCATCTCGTGCATGTTTATTTTAATCTCTTTCATAAAAATAGTCACGACGGCTGTTTTTGTTACAATGAAACGTCTAACATACCGGTTATCAAATAAAATGATGTTTACTTCTGCCGATAACGAAATCGGTATACCCTTACCATTTTTTTTATTTTTTTAACACCCCATATATTTCCCACTGCTGGGCACGGGCCACTCCATTTCTGGAGGAACGGACATTCACCCACCACGCTTGTCCATTGCGGATTGGCAGGTTTACCAGACTCGGCATAAATATATGTAAACCATACATATATTAATGCCGATGCGGGGATCGAAACCGCGAACCATTGACTCCGTAGGCGGTGGGCCCCGCCACAGAGCCAATTGGTCGTTTGGTACCCTCACCATACGCGGGTATATAATAGAGTATAAGGGAAAGCATTTGCTTTTCATCAGGTGATTCGCCTGCTCGTTTGCCTGCTTAACCCATATAACTTAACGGTCTTTTAATGGTATAAGAATATTTTATGTATGTCCTTATGTATATTTTAAAGGCCTCTGCCATTCCGTAAGACTTGAAGTAGTGATCATAAAAGTTATATTTAAGAAAACTTATACATAATTAACTCGCACGACTAAGATATACCGTGTGACTGACCTATACACCGACAGCGAGTTCGATTCTTGCGCAACACAAACATTTCATAACAAGGCTACGATATCACTGCGCGGTGACGGTATCATAAATTCTTTGGTTAATCGAAACTATCTGAACTGTAACACGTTACGCTATGAATTAATTCTATAACTATGTGCATCTCGCGACGTCGATTGGGTCTAAAATGTGGTTCTTCTCTTTTGATAAAGAGGGTTTCTTCCAATAAACATGTCACCCTCATATGACATAATCAACATAATATACAAACTATATCCATACATTTCAACTAAAACTCAAAATTAACTAAGAAATATTTAGCCTATCGTTTCCCATAACCAACTTGTACCAGTTCATACAGCATCATAGTGGCCTCTTAAAAGGGATAGACCAAGAATACTACTACTATTACAGATACCTACGCAAAAACTGGTTATATTTAATCTGTTAAAGATGTATAATCTCTCGCTCTCATTTCAAAGGTATTCCATATGTGGACAAAACTTTTACTTAGCTAAGAACACAACAAGCAAACAAAAACAGAAAAATAATAATGTGTGTTTTCCACATTTACAGGGAACTTAAACTAAATCTTATAATAATTCCATAATAATATGATACACGTCCCTCAGAGCATCACATTCAGTGCATTTGGGAGATAACATCTTGGCCATCATACAAACAAAACCTGTTTCAAATCTTTCCTTTTAATGTTGCGCTTGTCAAACCAGGTCAATCAAAGTGTAGGCTGCATTGTCCTGACCATGGATATACTATATCTCTAGTCAGTGATCTTTCGTTAAAATATTCTGACCAATTATTAATTTATTCTGACCAACAGTAATCAACTTCTTTAATACTCATTCCTAAATGCAAGTAAAATTTAATTTACCAACATCTTTTTATTCTTAAAAACCCAAAAAAGTTTTTATCCAGACATTTTTGAACCCCAATATATACCCATGGTGGCAATGGGGACCTAAGCTTTGGAGCCAAAATGCCAGGAATAGAGATCTATGGGAAAAAATGTAGAGAAGGCCGAAAGTCATCCTTGATTTTAGTGCCAATAGAAGAAGAAGACAACTTAAGAAGACATTCAGTTTATTAATGGAGACAAAAGTTTTACTTAGCTAAGATCCGCAACAAGCAAAACCATAACAGAAAATTAACAATGTGTGTTTTTCTGTTGGGTTAAGTGGATTTATTTGGAACTTAAACTAAAACTTACTGAAAGTCGGCCATCAATTCTCCACCCACCAACCACTATACACAACACCAAACACACATTATCACTTTTCCTTCTTGTAAACGACACATGTTTCGCCCCAACACGAGGCATCTTCAGGTATAGTAGACTCTACGGAAGACAACCGAAACTCATTCAGTGATGTGTGATTCACAGCACAGAATGGACCCGTTTCTTCGAAATCTACTGTAAAAATAAGTCTCATTTAAAGAGCATTTGGCAATAGTCACCATGCTTGGCTAATAGATTCGAGACTACCCTGATAATTATGACCAACTTTAATATACAGACATTGGTCTATTATCATTGATCACCAAACATACACTACCACTTTTCCACAATGCACACAATTTTTATTCATCAAATATCAGTCTATTAACAATGAAGCCCCAGCTATCCTTTAATAATTAAATTGCCCTGACAAATGAAGAAACCGTAGAAGACTGGTCTCCGAAACAAATGAAAACAGCATTTGTTCAGCTTTGTTGTTAACAGACTAGCTTTTTATTTTGAAAAAATAAACAAAATAAAATTTTCAAAAATGGAGATTATATGTGTAATGGAAATATTCTCTCCCTCACTCACTCTCACTTCAACATGGCGACCATATTTACATTATATGGCTTATATGTTTAGATTAATAAGGTAGTCAAATTCTAGATGTTAGATTGTAAGTATAAATTAGATTATTTCCTTTTTGCATATGGTTTGTATACTGCTATATGCAAAGATGTTCTTTCATCTATATACAAAAGTTGTCAATTTTGTTTTCCCAATTACTGTCAATGGCGTTTCTGACTGCTTTATTGTCTAACTGATGTGTATACATAACAGTCGTTTCTTTTGTGCGATTTGGAAATGTTTATTGCATTTTAAATTGGAAAAAAGAAAAGTGAATTTATATAGCAGATTGATGTTGGTGAATTAAAATTGGAAGACTGATTATAATTGATAATCACTGATGAAAAGGTGTTCACCAGGTCATCTAGTCATGTGTAAAAAAAAGCAATTGTAACCTCAGTTTGAAATTTTTAGTTCATACTACACTGCACACTTCAAATATGAAATTCATTTAGCTATAAATGTGAAAATGCATGAAAAAGCAACAAAACACCACATGTGAAGTCTTGCTGCTTATCTTCTGACCATGAGACTTTTTCTCATCAGGAAAGGTTCATATCAAAAATATTTTTTTATTATTGAACATCTTTGTACTAAAAATTAGTAGTTAGAGTAATTTCACAATCTTATCACAAATTCTTATATTCTTATATGACTGCACTTTCATGTCTTTCACATAGGAGTTAAAAGCAGTTAAAGCGGCAATGGCTCAATTTGTAGCAATTATGCTTACTAATATTATTTACTTGTATGATTTATATGGTTAGATTTTACCACAACAAACGGTCTGAACCATATTTTTGTAGTACAAGAGTTATTCCTTATGATGTTACACAGAATGGTTAACAAGAATTGTAGCGAAATCAAGACCTTAGTTAGCGGTCTCCATAAAAGAACAACAACCAATTGGCTCAGTGGCAGGGCCCTCTGTCCTCGGCGTCAATCATCACGGATTCAATCTCTGCATCAGAATAAATATATGTATTGATCCGAAATATTTATTCCGAGTCTAGTCACCCCACCAATCTGCATTGGACAAGTGTGGTGAGTTAACATCCTTTCCTCCAGAAATGGAGAGGCCCGTGCACAGCAGTGGGACATAAATGGGCTATTAAAAAAAAATAAAAGAACAATATGTTCAGTTTATAACCTAAAAAAATGATTTAAAGTTGAACTATATATTATGAATATACTAATTGAGTTTTCAAGGTTAGTTTTATTTATATGTAAACCTGATGTAACATAGTTGTTGCAAAAACATTGTGAAATAGGTGTTTCTATTACAAAATAAAGACCTTAAGGCTGCTATTTTTATTAGAATTCTTATTAACCATTCAAAATAAACTAGATATATAGACTAATGGTTGGTACATGCAAATCTAATTGGGCAAAATTCTTAACCTAATAGGCTATTGTCACTTCGGTTAATGGTTATAAGCAATTGTTTTAGTTGGGGCAAACGCTAGAAATTTAAGAGAAATGATCAATGATACATAAGAAATTGCATGTAATTTTTTGTGTTTTATGTCACTTTATAAAAACACTCACCTGCCAAGGATTAACTTTAGGTATTGGCGCCTCAACAAACTTCTTGGGTTGAGCTTCTTCTGACTGCTGCTGCTGATCAGGAGTTGGCTGAGGCTCTGTGTGGGACTGAGGAGTCTTATGGGGACGAGGTGGAGCCCTTCGCTCACGCTCTCTGCGACCTTTGCCAGGTCGCCGGCCGTGAGAGATCACCGGCACAAAACCTTCCTCTTCCTCGTCATTTTGCCTCGGAGGCACATCAACAGCTTCCTCAGATGCCTCAATGTTTTCTTTATTACTGTCCCCCCCTCTGAAGTTCAACACAGATGCGTAAGAGGGCCCTGCGCCCTCGAGCGATACGCGCGCGGCCATGCCGCTACTACCCTCGTTATGTAAGCCCGGGCGCGCGCTCCGCGCCAACCGACGATCACGAGCGCGCATCCATGCCACTCAGCACGACGGCATGCTGCGGGCTGAACCCACGGAGCGAGCCGCACTTTCCCGTAAAACTCAATCCGCAAACAGCCAACTGAAGGTCGAACTTTTCAACAACGGCGCACACGATTACCGAATGCTACAAATGTCCCAAATAATTAGAATAATGCGCCGACTTCGCAACGCGCACAAATCTGACCCTGATTGGACCGTATTTACATCGAAAAACTCACTTCCGACGGACCGTTGTGACTTTTCAATGGCACATAACGTTACAGACACACCGTATCTATCGACCTCGTGTACTGAACACTTTGAAACAGACTTTCTTGTGCTTCAATTCACAATTGAACCATATTTTGTTCACAATTCACACATGTGGTCGGACGCCCAAAAAGGGTATTTTCCGCAACACACGGAACTCGCGGAAGGCTGTGACTTATATCTTTACAGAAACGACATTTCAACGCCAGATGGCGCTGAAATATGATTAACAATATGAACGTTCAAAATAAGCTTTAAAAAACAATTAATTAAAAAGAATACATTGATTCAATATGTAATTTTATGACGTTAAACGTTTGCTAACTATATATCTTATAAATATTATCTATATATATACTTTTAGATGAAACTTTACAAAATAATTTATATATATATTATCAATTATTTGGAACACATCTTTATCACAAATCACATTTTATTTCGATTTCTTGAAGATCTTATTGAGTCACAATATTGTAATCTATATAATTATCTTTAAAATGATAAATACTTATTCAAATTATTTATTAAATTATGTTTTGCAGACAGTTCATGAAAATACAACTGTTATCATTATTTTTTCAGAATTTACTAAAGCTAAATCTTAATTGTCTATGGTATTTTTAGTCTTACTAATATTATTTGTCACTATTATTTTATTTAAAAAAAGTAAAATTCATAGAATTTTAATAAATCAAACCAATTACCTTATTTACTATATAATAATAATATATCGTAAATAAAACTGTTTATATACAAGAAATACCTATTTATAAACTGTCCATATTTCTCAATTATAATGCTATTATCATCAATACACATTTTCTAGATTTGTAGGAGAATACATGCCAAGTAAATTTTGACAATTTCTACAGTAATGATACACATTTTTACAGGACCTTAATACGTAAGGCAACGGGGCGCAAATCCAACAACAAAAAATGCATAGAGCTACTGCGCATAAATGAGTACATATTGTTATTTTCGTGGTCACTATGCTCAAACCAGCATATCCACATTCTGGGCATATTACAGGAATAGGTGTGAAGCCATAGTGGTATACTCTTGGCGGAGGAGGTGGAACTGTATTATCAACATAAATATCAAATGCTGCTGCGTAATTTGGAGGAGGAATTTGCTGAACAAATGACGGAGACGGAATAAATGTACCCATTAATCTTGGTCTGCGCCTCATAGCAATTTGCCGTAGAACAAACGAATAAGATGGTGGAGCACTAGTTAAGGAATTTGGTGTACATAAACCTTCACATTCTGGTTCTTCATGGCTATACTTTGAAGAGTAATTCAGCTGTGGCCCAGCCATATTTAAACATTTAAAAATAGAAGGACTAATAGAGCTTTCATTTAATTTCGCTAATGTTAGTAAGAATAACGATGGTGGTTCATTTGATACAGTCGTGGTCAGTGATTGGGTATTTGAAAATATTCTTAATGGTTGATTGGATATAGGAACAGTCGAACGTGATTCTTTTATTAAAATATGCATAGAGTTTAAAGGTTGAGAAGAATTCAGACAAGGCACATGAATTTCTTCATCTAAGGAAATATTTTGAGCCAGTTCTTCAAATCTACGATGCACCATGTCATTTCTAGAATGTGATGATACACATATTGATAAAGCTGGATCATTATTTTCTTGCAATATGACTTGACCTTGACGATTTTCTGCTTCCCTGTCCGAATTTTCAGGTTTATTTGCGTTTGAATTCATATGTAAATATATCTTATATATCAAATTTATTCAGAATGTATCCTTTATTGATTTAGATATAATATAACGATTGATCGTTATATTATAGCGCTCATTTAATAAATGTTATATCATAAACATATCTTAATTTATATATAAAAAATAGATTTGCGAGATGTATGGTAAAAATGGAGAAATAAACATGTTATATTATATTATAATTCAAAAACACTTTTAACTGTAATTTTGTACGTCTTATATTATTTAAAATATTTTCTAACACATATTTCTAAGGTATTCCAAAAATGATATTTTATTTTCTTAAAATATGCTAAAATTATAACAAGTTTTGACAGTGTCATGTGTTTTTTATACCCAATTTTTATAAGTTTACCAATGATATTGACTTAATATTTTTGTACTCAATGATTCTACTGTCAATATTTCAAAAAAGTAATGGTAGTTTATTGCATCTTCTCTACAGTCAGTAGCAGTGATGCAAATGCTGATCAATAAACAAAGAAAATTAGTACGCACCTGTGGATATTGCAAGTCATTTATTATTAACAAAAATCCTTTTGTAATCATAGTATACAGGAAGCAGTGCAAGCGACGCGTGAGAAGGACTACTGGTGTTTTTTAATTTACACCAGATTAACGAAAATTTGATTTTTTAGCTAATTAAGAACAGAGTTATTGCTTCAATAATGTGTCTTATATAATATATATATATATTAATAATTAAAATATTCTGACAATCCTTTTTTTTCTTTGCATACGCATAAAAACGAAATAAACGAATTTTCCAAAAAAAGCACATAATCAGTTCGCAATAAATATTTATTAGCATACTACAAATTTCCTGGTTATTTATTTTGTATATTGGCAACTATCGTTGTGTATTGTCAGGCTATTCGATTCTTCCGGTCTTTTCACTCCTCCGTGGCATGGCGGATGGTCTAAATCGCCGCTTATAGTGTTTTTTAGGAGGATATTCTTCGCTGATAAAGCGAAATGGTAAGTTTAAGCCAAATAAAAGTGTAACAATTATATATATGTTGTAGAAGTGACGAACAGTATGAATATTGAGTGCAAAATTTCGACATTACTTTGTCGAAATCATAACCACGTGTTTTCTAATCATTGTGTAAAATAATTACAATCTGATGAAATATTGCAGGTTTTAATAATTCCTAGATAATAAATGGTATAGAACTTATAAATTAACCAATACATATTAGATTTATACTTTTTTGCTCCAATGTTATGGTGAAGGCAATATACCTACGGCCAATGTGTCATGTCCTCGAAAATTGTCTATATATTAGAGATAATGCTATTTATTGTAAAAATATTGTTCAATTGTAAACATATTTCCGTATTTTTGTTATAAATATGACAAAAAAATTAAGTTGAAATATTTGAGGTTAGACTTTCACAGGACGTTAATTTTTTTTTCATATTACTAAGTGCCTAATTTACCTCAGCTCTAGATTTATGTACCAAAAATTATCTTGTTTTCATTATAGCTTAACGGTAGAAAATTCCTTTGCTTTTTTTTGTTATACCCCAAACTCTTCCTGGTTGTAACCATCTTTAGTCTTCCAGGTACAGAAAGGGGAATATGAAATAATTCTTTTAGGAAACACTAACCTTAATCTATAAGGTCAGTGTGTCGACATTTAGAATACAAATTGTGTCTGTTTTTATAACGCTTTAGCACTGAAGAATAATTTTATATCATTTACAATAGAGATAAAAGGAAAGTAAACAATTCATGTGAACATATAAACAAAAAAACGTAAGATATTTTTAAAATGCAAGAAATATCAACTTATTTTATGTATCAACATCAGTTGATTGGTACAAAATAAAATTGATAACAAAATGAATTAAGCATTTTGATGACTCTTAATTTTTTTAATGTGTAGCTTTTCATATTTGTTTCAGTGTTCACATGCTACTATTATTTGTGGTATAATTTTTGCATTAAAAACTAACACATACTGATAATAGAGTAAAAAATGTGTCCATTTAATTTCAGAGTCTATCAGTCGCTCGACCTTTAGTGTCGATTTATTCAGAGAAGAGTGAGGTGGTGCCTGGTGCATCCATTGCTCTTCCTTTTGTATTCAAGGCACCCATTCGTCCGGA
The DNA here is from genome assembly GCA_031353405.1 of Baronia brevicornis. Classification (NCBI taxonomy): domain Eukaryota; kingdom Metazoa; phylum Arthropoda; class Insecta; order Lepidoptera; family Papilionidae; genus Baronia; species Baronia brevicornis. The sequence goes on along the minus strand of JASFAT010000710.1, from coordinate 323,377 downwards.
CCTTGTTAATGATGTCCATGTTTCAATGTCCAAGAATGCACGCCAGCCGTACTGCGTTAGCAAGGAGGCTGGTATGTAGATTTTAGTCTTTTTTTTTCATGCTATATTCAAATGCAGTGCTTACACTGTTTATAATAGGTATAGATATATAGATTGCTTGTTGGTCAACTGCTTATATAGATTATAAGTAACATCCATGTGGAACTTTTAATCAGTGCATTATTATGTTTGACAATAACACTGAAAATCAGCAACTATAGCTTGCTGGTTTCTGAGCGTAATACCTTTTTGCAATTCAAGCTGTAGTATAGACAACATAAATGGCAGTATATTTTTATTATTATTTGTTTTGTTTTTATCTTAATAGGTTTGTTATTTTACAATTGTTTTTATTTTTTTATACTATGTGCGTTTTTTATTTGTTCTTTGTCATGGATTGTCAAATAAAGTTTTTTCTTTCTATATAAGGGATTGCAAATATATAATGTTAGTACAAATACTGTTAATTAATTATTCATCATTATCAATATCCTGTAATGATAAAAGAAAGTAAAATATCACAATTTTTAGAACATATGTGATTGTGAGCTTTCTAATAAAGATGAAAATCTAGCAGCTGCGGATGGTGATAGTAAATCAGAGGTAAAACCATTCAATATATTCATAATTCAGGAAAGTGAAGTAGAAATTTTCATTTTAAATGTGAAATAATGCAGAAAATTGCAATTTACATACATACAACATTTGCGAATAATTAGCGTGAATATTGATCTGATCAACTACGATTTTAAAAGATCCCTTACAACAACAAAATCCTTTTCGCTACTCCCATGTAGTAAAGTGTTGTTTGGTTCTACATAATAATATTTAATTCAACTATTTAAAGTGATTGATTTATATTTTAGAATTAAAAATAAAAAATAAATTTCTGAACAGATTATGCACTAAATGTCCACATTCAGTTTGCTCAAAGTGCTGCTGAGTGTTACTGCGGAATAGTGCTATAATAAGGCAGAAACATGGCGTTCTGGGGCTTCTCTATAGTGGCCACGGGTGCAAAGTAACTGCTACATTGTTATTATAGAAACAATACAACTGTGAGGGTCACAAAAACATATAACTATTAGAGATTAAGTTGCATTGTTACAAAAATATTGATATTCAAAGACAAACCCAGAAATAATATCATACAAATTTATGAACATCTTTTCTATTTTGTAAAAAATATATTTGACATTTAAGGTAGCTTAGGGGAAGAAGGACTATGTCTAAAAGTGGAATGCCAATCACTGTAAATTTTCATTCATCAGCAATATAGCCTTAATAACTAACTGCTGGACATTGGATGCCTTAGATGTGTGGGGGACCACAAATTTGTTTTTATTATTCTGATCTGCAGCTCAATTACAGATATTTGCTTCCATAGTTCCTTGTATGACACCCTTTAACATTGTGACGTAATTTAAGGATGTCCCTTATGATAAAAGAAATCAGAAAATCTAAGTATAGATTTATCTCACTATGTGCAATTAAAAGAAACCTATATATGGGGGTACCCATGTAACATTAAATTTATATAGTGTTGGAGCATCAACACTATGCAAGAGCTGCGGGGGGCGACTACTAGTCACATTCATCCTAATCCGTTATACAACACACATATGTTAATGTCGCGCATTGCTACTATACTTATTGTTCGTTTCATACTTTGTGTTGTAAATATATGAATATACAGTACAGTATAACAGTAAACGGCATTTCAGTATCATCCCAAAAATAGATTGTACCATAGGAAGGGGATGGTCTTCCTATTTATAGCTGTGGAATATATCTAAGTTTTGAAAACAACTAAATTTGGGACCTAAACTATAGTTTTTTAACCTTAGGCCATCAAACCAGCGCTGAATCGTGGGGAACCGGTCGCGCCGTAGCCCGTATCCCTCGTGTGCGTGGCGGTGGTACCCACAGGTGAGGTTTTTTATATTTCTATAGTGAGTTATTGTCATGTAACAAAATAAATGTGCTGCTTTAACTGAATCAACACCTATTATAGTTATACCTATTTGACAGTGTTCACAGTATACCTAATATTCTTTTACATAATAGATACATCCCCAAAAATTTTGTGTAAAAGAAAAATTAGGTGTATTAAAATATATATGAATAAAATATATAGAAATAATATTATTATTATAAATACCCACATTAATAGTCTATGGCGGGATATCGCGATTAATAGTCTTGGCTTTCGTCATAAAATTGAGGGGTTTTACTACAACCTCCATATTTGGTAAGCAGATTGGGGATCACAGATTTCTTTGCAGTTTTTGTTCTCGATATGAAAATATAGAGGAAACTGTTTTTATTTGTCAGAATTGTTTTAGTTATATTACTTACAGAAATTGTACTAGTCTGGATGTATTATAATTAAAAATTTACTTATTCTATGTGAACAGTCAGAGTTTTTACTTAGCTAAGATCCATGACAAGCAAAACAAATATAGAAAAATAATAAAGTGTACATTGTGGAAGAGTAGTGGTGTGTGTTTGGTGTTAGTGATGGCCATTTTTTCATTAAGATTTAAGTTTTCCATAAATCCACTTTTTCCAAATAAAACATTATTATTTTTCTGTTTTTGTATGCTTATCGCGGATCTTAGCTAAGTTAAAAATTCTGATTGTCCACATAGTAATGGATTTCCGCAAAGTAAAGCCTGATTCCATAAACTAAACATATTATATGTTTTGTGAAATCTAAAGGACATTTAGAAAAGCACAGAAAAGATATAATGGTGACATGACAAACATTTTTAATGCCAATTACAGATTTCATTCTTCACCATAATCAATACAGTGCGATTGGAGTGTCTATCATATCTTCATGTCTGTCATTTGAAGTAAATTATTATGTTGCCTCTTTTAAGGTCACCTCACGCTGTATATGTCAGTTCTTAAAAAAATTAAAGTCAATTCCTACTTTTATATCATACAACACTAAAATTAATCAATGAATTAATATTTGAAAAAACTGTATTAACATCAAGTGTCATCCACTACAAGTATAAAAAAAGTATTTGAAGTTGTGTGGATGATAAAGTATTTTATTAACGATTTGAAAATTAAACAAGATCTATAAATAAATATATATAGGGAGACTGTGTACTAATAGTAGGAATTGAAATACAGTAGAATGTTCAGGATTTAAATATTTTTAATATCATCATCATCATTGCACTACCTCCCACGCAGTTTCCTCAGTTTCACCTGCAGGTTGAGGTTGGAGAGAATGCCATTAGGCAGGCCACCTGTTATGCTCACTTTGTGCAAAATAATTTAAATAAATATTACCATTTGTTACGCAATAAGTAGAAATAGTAATTTGAGTTTACAATTGCTAGATCGGGTCAGGGTGCCTTCGGCAACATGTGTCGTGGTGGACGCATGTTTGCTCCAACGAAGCCATGGCGCCGCTGGCACAGACGCGTCAATCTGCGTCAGCGCAGGGCTGCCGCAGCCGCCGCTGTTGCTGCTGCAGGAGTACCTGCCCTTGTCCAAGCTAGAGGTAACTTTGTAACGAATTTAAAAAAATGTCGTCTATTCATCTAAATCAATAATATTAAAAAAAAATTGTCTAGAATTCTGACGATAAGCCTATTAAAATAAAAAAGTAGTCAGCTATTTAAACTTTTGGTACTTTTCCGTTAGCCGAGCGCAAGGAAAAACTCTCGAAGCAGTGTAGAGTTCCGCCAAATTTCTTACAACCATAAGGGAATGTTAGTTTGGGCCATGTCCTCTATTCTCTGAATTCATTCAAAACAGCATGTTTTCTTTTTCTTTTTCCATCTTAGTTTTTGGGTCTATGGATTTATTAGGTTAGGTTAGGTTTTTTAGGAAATACAAAAGGTTAGGTAAGTTTGTAAGAAATTTGGCAGAATTCTACATTATTTGGTGAGTTTTCAGTTGCGCCCGGCTAACGGAAAATTACTAAACTTTTAATCAATCTTTTAATTTATAGTCCTTTTGTATTTCAAACTAGAATTTTAATTTTTTTTTTATTTATAATTTCCTCTATTGTTAAAAGGTCATATCATTGAGAAGATCCCAGAACTGCCTCTGGTGGTATCTGACAAGGTTCAAGAAATCAGCAAGACCAAGCAGGCTGTTATCTTTCTCAGACGTATCAAGGCCTGGTCTGATGTTTTGAAGGTAAGCCTAATAACTAACATATTACCTGTGTATAGTAAATAAATGTTACACACAATAATTCATTTAATTTTTTTTATAGTATTGACAATTTTTTAGTTATGAATTACTATAAAATGAGCAGTCAAAAAAATGATAACCTATTTTTTTACAATGATTCAAATTAAATTGAAATAGTTTTTACTGTATTATATGGCTTTTTTAAAATCATAAACTAATGTTGCTTGATTATTTATTGTATTATATATATCTTACAGTGAATTAAATGATACTGTATTTTTAACTTATTCTAAATTATATAAATATGTTTGTGATGAGTTTTACAAACTGTTTTGTGCCTAAATGGCTAATAGATGCCATTTTTATTAGTTCTATGTTGAAAAGAAGTTTTTCAAAATCAGCTTCGTGCAAATGATCAAAGACCTGATTGTTACCTCTCTCTTTATTTACATCATATCTTAAGATAGATGATGAATATGCATTGTTCTGGCTCTTGCAAATGTATGGTGCACTTGCAGTGCTGGCAAGTAATAATTATGGACGATGGTTATAACTTACCATTTGGTGACACACCTGTTTGCTTTTTCATAATTAAATAGGCATAAATTGTGTAATTTTGAATTTTAAGTTCCTGATCCAAGATTGGCAGTCAAATTAAACTGTTGATTATTAACACGGGACCAAAATAAATATTTCTAATACAACAGTCATTGTTAATATTTTTGATAGTGATATAAATTTAGAAATACAAATCTTTACCTTTTCTTATGACGTCAAGTCAAGTTAAAAAGAAGAAAGCAAGCGGGTCACTTAATTGTAAGCAATCTGACATCTTCAATAGTCCAACTAGAGAAAATCATAAGGGGTCACCAGAACTTTATAAACTTTATTATATTCAAAAATATTAAAAAACACTCCCTTATGTGAATAAGTACAGGGAAAGGACTTGGACTTCTGGATCCCTACACACAATGTACGAAATGTAGTAATACAAAAATAATGCTCAACCCACTCAACACTGATATTTGGTCGAGCGGACCCATTTATACACGTCTCTAGCACTTTTAATATAACAACGTTCGTTTCACAGGTGTACAAGTCTCAACGCCTCCGCGCTGGTAAAGGAAAGATGCGCAACCGTCGTCGTATCCAACGTAAAGGCCCGCTCATTATTTATTACAAAGACCAGGTATGCATTTCTTAATACTGTCTAATGAATAGTTTGGTTTTATATCTTCTTCAATTAATTATTGTATTATAGTGTAAAATTACAGAAATTTCCAGTAGAATCAAAGTGTGTAGTAGATAAAATAATATAAACATAAATGGGACTTGCAGGGACCGTTGCTTCTATGGGACATATCCACCACTAAAGTGCAAAATGTCCATGTATTTGATTCATGTTGCCTGTAACATTCAATATTAAAGAAAATACATATATACAAACAGACAAAATACACATATATTGTTAGTATTTATTGAACATTTTTATGATGAGTATAGATATCCCCTTAAAAGCCTTACTTGTTGCATCCAATATGTATCAAGTTACGATCGTTGAGGGGAAATGAAAAAAGCTCCCAAAAGGAAACATTAACCATAATCTTTGTTGGTTGATGAGTCGACATGTGGTGTACATTTTTTTATTGAATAGTAAGGCAAATGTGTGTAAGGTGTGTCACCTGATGGAACCCAATCAACACTGCCCATAGAGATAGTGTCATAGGCATTGCAGAAGTGTTTCCAGTATTTAAAAAACATGTAGGCTTGTTTTATATATGTATAATATAAATTTAATAACTAACTTTATTTTCTATGGTTCCCTACATACAATAATCAACCCACACCTTCCTGTGTGTGTGTGTGTGTGTGTGTGTGTGGTAAGAAGAAGAAACAAATACTACTCGACTTTGATGGGCAACAGCTACCGGAAAACAAAAAGCAATCTGAAATCTCTAATCAGCCAAGGCTGTGAATGAGACTAGTGTCACTAAATTAATTTAATAAATGAATTAGTAGGATTGGCTGAAATAAGCTGGTATATTGACATAAATACATATCCTCACACCTGTTTCTCATAGTGGTAGGCAGAGACCACAGATCTCCATCTGTTACAATCTGGCATACCTTTCTTGCTTCCTCCATATTCATCAAGAGTGATGTGAGAGTACCCTTAATCAATTAAGGGTACTCTTGACCTGGCCTTTCTTAAAAACTTCAGCAATATGGTCATGTGGTTTTCCTTAGTTTTCCGCTACCGACCACCCTCCCATCCACATTTGCAAAATAAATTTCTTTTACCAGTCATCTCATTCATATATAGTATGTCATCCATGTGTCTCTCTGTGTGTCCAAACCATCTAAGCATCATTATATTACACATTGAATAGATTATTAAATCACTCCTTACCTTCAGGGTCTAACACGTGCCTTCCGCAACATTCCTGGAGTGGATCTTCTTAAGGTTGACAAATTGAACTTACTCAAGCTGGCTCCTGGAGGCCACGTCGGCCGTTTCATCATTTGGACGCAGTCCGCTTTTGAGAGGCTTGGTGAGTAAGGAGAGTTCATAGTTTACTTTATTAGTAAATGTCTAGTTTCAATATTGTAGTTTAACAGAGTCCTTCCTCCGTTCATCTTTGTCCTTATAACAAACTGATTACAAATTCAACTAAATATCCCCTTACAGCCTTACTCTTTCTTCATTTTGTGGTTTGAGTTACGTATGAGAGGGGTATAGAGACTTTCCCAAAGGAAACATCAATCTTTCCTATGTGTTGGTTGGTGTGTCGACATGAGGAATACAAATGTTATTTTATGGAAGTGTTAACCAAAGGAGTGAATCACCTAATGGTAAGTAATCACTACAATCCATGGATGGACATCTGCAATACTAAAGGCTCTGCAACTGCATTACCTACCTTAGGGTACGGATGTAAATTATAGAAGGGAAAAGGAATTGGGCCACTGGATTTCTGAACACACTATGAAATGTGATAGCATAAGCAAAATGATACCACTTAATGCTGATATTCTATGAAGATGTACTTTTCCAGTCTAGCTGACCCATTTGGGCATACTACTACTACTGTTTGCTGCTATCTACTTTCTATCAAGGATAAGAAAATTTATATTGATTGAGTCTCCAATAAAAATTATTTCATTCAACAGATGCTTTGTTTGGTTCATGGAAGACTCCATCAAAGGAGAAGAAGAACTTCAACCTTCCCCAGCCCAAGATGGCCAACACTGACTTGAGTCGTCTTCTCAAATCCGAGGAGATCAGGAAGGTGTTGCGCGCGCCCAAGTGAGTTTTACTATAATTTTTTTAAACAGGCATTCATTTTGAAGTAACACAAACATTCGTAGAAATATGCATAAGTTTAATTATAGATCTGATCATTATTCTGATCTCATAGACTTAAATAAAAATATATCTTTGAAATCTTCTAATTTTCTATTCATCATAAATCATTAAACACTTAAAACTGTAAGATTTAGTTGAGGTATTTATTTTCCGTATTTATTTCGGGCAGTTTGGTAAAAGTTAGACTTTACATTGACATTATCTAACTAACCAAGGCAGAAGTCGCATTTGTTAGTAAATTTGATTTTATAAAGAATTAAATTTACTAAGTTACATTTATTATATGATGACATTCTCTTATCAGAGCATTGGGTTATGATAATCAATGATTACCCTATCACGTTGACACATTCTGATATTACCATAAAATAATTAATTAAGAGGAATTATAAAGACAGTACTCTAATATGACCCATATTTTTGAATAGCAAACGCGTTGTCCGTGCACCTCGCAAGTTGAACCCGCTGACAAACACCAAAGCTATGCTGAGATTGAACCCATACTCAGCTGTGCTCAGGAGGAAAGCTGTGCTTGATCAGCAGAGGAAAAACAACCAGAAAGCTTTGGCCCTTGCAGAGAAACAAGGCGTAAGTTTGATATATTTATACACAGCAAACAATTTGATATGTTTTAGCATTTATAGAGGAATAATCAGTGTCACATTTGTCAGATAATAAATAAGTTGAAATAGACTAACCCTGGACTAGAGACTGCATCTTGACACACATGTACATATGTTAAAGGCCTTCGGCTAGGTGGAGCGATGATCTCTATGGCCAAAGATCGAGCTAGGTGACATGCCCTGAGGTAAGACCCTGTATCCAGCGATGGACTGCCAACAGGCTGATGATGATGCATTCATTTGAAACTGTCTCAGCCTTGTTTTTTTAGTCTTTTCTTTATGATGATATTCTCTTATCAGAGCATTGGGTTATGATAGCTATGATTACTCAATCACGTTGACACATTCTGAGTAACAATAGCTGAATAACATGATTCACATATTAAAAATTTTATTAATATTACTTAATGTTCTAGATTAAACTGCCCTCAAAAGACCCTGCGGTGAAATCTGAGAAGCTGCGCGAGAGAAGGATGAAGTTGATCAAATTGGTGGCGGCGAAGAAGCCTAAAAAGCCAGCGGTAAAGAAAACCGCACCTCCTCCGCCAAAGAAGAAGCCGGCGAAAGAAGGAAAAGCAAAGGCAGCGCCTAAAAAGTGATTGGACTAATAAACCTTGTAACAGAGTTTTGAGTTTTATTTAGTCATTAATCAGATGTGGATGAAAAGATCTAAGCTGCTGTAAGAAATAAAATTCAACATACGCTGAAATTGTTGAAACAATAAATTATTTGTGACATTATCGCAAATACATTGGATTTATATATATACATATTTTGATATCTGCTTATAAATCACTTTATATAGTCTAAGGTCCTAAACAGCTAAAGCGGCGAGACTGCGACTCCACGGCTTAGCGCATTATATGAATCTGCTGCGGGACGGTACTAAACAAGCACGCTCGGCCGTGTCTATGAGTGGACAGGCCACGCCGCCCGCGACCGAGTCGCTTCACAAAATTGCATGGCATATATTTAGACATACCCCTTTAGACAAAGAATGATATGTAAGAGTGAGGTATCACTAAAAAAGTATCTGAGGACTTGTTCTATTAGTCTTATTTTTTATATAATATAAAAGAACACAAATTGTTTCAAAAGAATCTGGCTATATGCCATCCTTCCAGTAACCTTCATATTTAAATTTAATAAGTTGCTTGATGCAGAAAGTATCACAATAATAATTGGCACCTACTACTAAAAATGTCTACCCCAAGATTTTTGTCCATGGGTATTTGTCATCTTTCGTATCTAGATTCTGACTAGATTTCTATTGAGGCCTAGAGTTAAGTATTAAGGTCTTAAATCATATTTGTAAATTTAAAAAACTACAGAAATTTTGGCACACTTCATTCCAATTCTGCATAAATGTGTTTTATTGGGTTGGTTAAGATAAAATTCGAATCACAGCTTACTTATTATGGAAACATTACGGTGCTTTAACCGCCGAAGCGTTAAAAGTAGGTAGTTAACATTTATTTATTATACATTATATTCAATAAAGCAGTTATGTATGTTAACTTTTATAAACGTATTCTTGTCATCTTATAATTATATTTATCTAACCTTATTACACATTAATAAAAAATGTACAAATATTTTTGTCATTATGCAGATTACAGTTAAAAGATTGATCTTGTTAAAAGTAACGATAACTTACTCTAAGAAATTATTAGTAAAGAAGTTGATAATGAACAATTTTAAAGTTTTCAAGTTGGAGGCGATGCGTATTTTCTATAACTTGTTGACATTATTTTGTCAAAGTTGACAAAGAATTTTTGACAATGACAAATTACTCCTCAGTGTTAGCAATAAATAACGAAGATAAATAAAACTCTGACTTTATATTGTCATTAGAAAAGCAGTATCATATTTCTTATATTTATAGTAACCTAATTTTGACCGGAAGTGTAGAATACATACTGTTGATCAATACGCTTCGTGTATGATATAGTCTTTGGTTTTTCATAAAAGTTAAAAATAAAGTGTTTAACTTAGGAATATTATTACCATCGAAATTAATTGATTAAATGTGAAACATGTGTACCCAGTAATAATTTTAGTACAGACATCAATTGTAGTATCTTGTACTTAGGAAATTATTACAAATAAAAACTTAGATATCGCTTTGTAATAGATTAAACGTAAAATATATTGTCTATGGTTATTTATTTCACCATGCAGCACTGTATATCGATTTTTATGAAAGTCGATATTTTATCTTTAAAAGCATACTTCTGTAGAGAAAATAAAATTTTATTTAAAAGTTTATATTATTTTGGCTTTGTTTTAAAACGTAATTAATATCAGGATATGTATGGTTGTAATAGGATACAATGTATCGTTTCATTCGCCGAAATTTTCTGCCACGAACTGTGGAAATGAGGAACAACTTACCACCTGCGGTGTTCCCGTGATTACGACATAAGGCCATTCAAGAGAAGAGCGTATGTATTCGTTAGTGGCCGGCAACGCATCTGCGATGCCTCCGACGTTGTGAATGTCTATGAGTCATGGTGATCACTTACCACCAGGGGACCCGCATTCTCATTTGCTGGCTTTACTATATAAAAAACCAAATAATCAAAGGATGGATTTTTATAGCCAAGTCAAAGTCCTTATCGTATTTAAATTAAGTTCTGAAATTATCTGTCAATGTCTCAAATAGAGTACAGTCGTTCTTCTAATATTGAACAGTGACAAATGGATGATAAGGAGACAAATTTAATAAAACACGTAGAATTTAAGAAAATAAATAGTTCTTTTTTCTGTTTAACATAACTAACACACGGTTTACTTTATAGCAAGAATTTAGCATATAAATAATGATTAATAAACATATATCAACGAACTGAAAAGTACATTTTTATCGATATTATTATTTTCGAATGAATCGATTTACGATTACAGGGCTGCCAGCAACAACTCCTATGGACAATTACATCACCATTTCATGGCACGCATTTAAGACTTCGACTTTTCGTGACAGCATGTCATTTTCGACATTTGATTGATAATTTTCAAAAAGATCCATCAAATTAGTTTGTTTGAAAGTTAGTTTACGCGCTAAACAATAGTATTTAATTATTTTTGTGTATAATCAACGATGTGAGGTATCAGACTCCATATTTGGAGGTCGCCGTCGAAGTCCCCCATAATGACCACACAGAAGTGTGTGGTGGAAGGCTGTAATTTGGAGTATGATGTGATTTGCAGCTTTTCCTTTTACAAGTAAGTAATTTTTTAGCGTTTCGATTGTTTAATAACCCTATTTCATTATTAGGTAATTAGTGACGTATCGATTGCTATATGGTGACCTCCAGGCTGGATTTTACATAAATTTCTTAGCTGAGTTTTATGCGAGTTTTTGAATCTAATTGGTTGTTTATCTTATACTTCGTTTATACACATATAGTATTTTTTTTCCTTGACACTCAAAATAATCATTGGTTTTTTAAAGAATTTCTTTTGTTGTAATATTTTAATTATATGGGCTAACTTAGTTTAATACATTTAAAAATTATATAATATAAGTACTTAAAATTTAAAAATATAAATTACTGGTTATTTTTATGTAGATAACATAAAAGTAAATATTTAGTTACAAACTTACCCACATTAAGAAAAATTTCAACACTTTTTGAATTAATGTTAATGTCATTCATATATGAATGTCTATCCATAAAAAATATACATTAGCTGCAATTTGTAACATGCATTTTGTGAGTGAGCTGTTACACAATTGGCAAGGTTTCAAAAACGGAAGTAGGCATGTTAAAGTTATTGTATTAATGATGTGCTATGTTGTTTAAAATTTAATAAAGTGAAATCAATATTTAATAAATTTGTTTTACTTGGATAAGTTTCATTTCATAATAAGCGGTTTAATCAATAAATGTAATGTAATGACTGTTTTCTTTGGAAAAAAAAATATGTTTCTAAAAGTTTGTTTTTTTAAAAAGTAACCAAAATTGTATTGATATTTTGTTACGAATGTAGGATGTTTTGTTGAGATGCCCTTTATATAGAATGGAATTGAATTGTAACTCTTGAATCCAAGTCAGTTATATTGGTTTGGACTGATGATTATTTATGATAATGTAAAACTATATATGAAATTTATTAAATAATTCATTAATTTTTGGCTATTGATCTAATTATTGTGTAGAGGGTTAACTTTTATGTCAGAAGTTTCAACTTTAAAATTTAAAGTGTTTTGTATATAGTATAAATAGAAATTCTGGCTTTATACTTTAAAAAACCACTCAAGAGATATAAACAACTTGGTCATTAAAATTAATAATTCAATTTCTAAACTTTTCTTATGAAATACTATGATACAATTTATTTTATATATCTCAAGGTTAGTAATGAAGATCACCACCAGTGAAAGATAATACTACTAGCTCTGTGTTTGTTTTCTGTTTTACTGCCCAGTATGGCAAGTGGAGCAAATTTTGGATGGGAGACTTCAACTGCTTTGGGTTCTGATGATGATTATGATGATATATATATATAAATAATATGATTAATAATGTGTTCACAGTGTGAACACTTCAGCGTCAGGAGATGTTCAACGTCAGGAATGGATTGAGGGTGCAATGCAGGAGGAGAGTGAGTGCCTTTGGCGTCATGTTAGTCTACAGTTATGTGGGTGAGTTTATCATACTCAGGAAGAAAAATGGTGATACTTTACTTTTAGTTAATGAACTTGTTATAAAACAGGGGTAGACTAAATACTTACTTTTATACTTCGCCAGCACAACAACCCAAAGTGTGTCTTGGCCTCTGATACAAGGACCTGTCACAGGTCACAATGTTGGCTGCCTCTCGCCAATTGCCTGTCCAAAGCTTACTCAAGTCAACGATCACTGTGTCACTCCATGAACATCTAATGCGACCGATATTATGTCGACCAGGCCTACACGCAAAATAAACCCATGATAACGTCGACTTGCGGAAACCAGCCCGTTACACCATCTACCATCATGTCGAATCGACGCAAATGCATATGCCATTTTGGTCGCATAATTCTTCTATCCTCTTCAGTTGACAGAATGTTTGCTAGGTCATCATTTTATACTGGTATACTCATAAAGAGGACAGGTTTCTCTGCATCATGAATGGGCTGGTGCATCTAAGAGATTGCCATGTTCTCCCAATTAACTGTCTTCATTGGTTATGAATGATACTTAAGTAATTGCTCTTACATATTTATATTTGCTACTTTTAGTTGTGGAAGGCATAGTTATTAATGATAGTCAAAATATTATTTAAGTTGATGAAGTTGTCCCTTCGCTTTTGTATTTTTTTTTTAACAGCCCATTTATGTCCCACAGCTGAGCACGGGCCCCTCAATTTCTGGAGGAACGGACATTTACCCACCACGCTTGTCCAATGCGGATTGGCGGAGTTACCAGACTCGGAATAAATATTTGTAAACCATACATATATTTATTCCGATGCGGGGATCGAACCCGCGACCATTGACTCTGCGGGTGGAGAGCCACGCCACTGAGCCAATTCGTCTTTTGTATGCTACGACTTATATATTTTTTGTATGTTTGTTATGTTGTTTTGTATATTTAGATACCACTTCGAGCTGGATGCCCAGGGTCTGTGGATCGATTCTCCAATGCTGCCGGAACTTCTTACACTTCAGGAACAGATTGCTCCAATGTTGCAAACACCGAGCGATAAAAGAGGTACTAAATTAGTTATACTTTTTGTTATAGTATATGTCACTAGACAATGGAAAAAATCTCTCTGAAAACACTCGTGAGATGCTTAAATTATTGACAGAAAAAAGAAGCCTTATGGGATCTTTGGTGGCCTACCCTTATGGGATTTATAGTCATTCATGCAGTTAGGTGATGGATTGGTCCCTTCTTAAATGACTGCTTGGATGAACAGGAACTCTGAAACTGTCCTTGAGGTGCAAAGTTGTGCTTGGTTATAATGTGTTTTATTTTTTCGAATGGAAATGAGTAGTCATTTGCCTGATGGAAAACAATCAAGACCTTTATAGGTATCCAACACCATGGTTTATGCAATAAAGAGTTGCTGGACTTTGAGAAATATGTTCGATTGTTTTTTTGAAGGTTTCAATGTCATATTGGTTTGAAATACCATTTAGGGTGCTGGTTTCACAGAGTGATGTAGCAAGGAAAGAAGTTTCGGGAGAAAACGTGCGGATTTAACAGGTAATGGTAGGTACAAGGAAATATCTGCCTAAAGCAGATTACCCTCCCGCTCAGAAAGAGGTGGTTAACCCCTTGGGTACAACTTTCGAAGTATCATGTATTACATTAATTATTTATGGTCTCCTTTTCAGAGTTATTGCATGAGGCTCAAACATTATCCACTTATTTGAAGTTATATTAGCAACTTAATAAATAGAGAAAGTTTATAATGAAGAGTATTTTCAAGATTAATGAATTTCCCAAACCAAACACACTTCTTAAAGGCCGGCAATGCTGCTGCAGTGTATAGCAATGCGGATATATATGTTCGGCGTTGATTGCTTTCCATAAGGCGACAAGCGTGCTCGTTTGCCTTCCTATCCCAAAGAAACAAAGCAGATGAGGAGAGCAATATAACCCACCGTAGACTCTGTTTCCTTCGCATCATTAATTGCATTGCATCTGCTAAATAGTGTAGCCATTTAAGTAAAAACAATCGCCCTGTATAAGCAAGTAGCAAAGTGACGGCCGGTTGTTGCAGGGGGTGTATCAGCGGCCGGCAGTTACCTGTCCATTTTTGAAAAGTTCATAGCGGGCCCGCCTAAAGGTAATGCTACTTACTTATACAGGGTTCACTTTTTAAATATATGCATATGTATATACATATAAAAATCAATTGCTGTTCGTTAGCCACTCATAAAGATAGGATATGGTTGAAACTTCTTATAAGAATTTGTCTATGTTTATAGTCTCGTCGTTGTAGTGTCTCTTACGTTTGTGGACAGTTAAAACGTTTACTTAGCTAAGATCCGCGACAAGCAAACAACAATAGAAAATTAATAATGTGTGTTTTCCTGCTGGATGCACTATCACTTTTCCACCTTGCAAACAACACGTGTTTCGCCTCAACACGAGGCATCATCAGGTATAGTAGACTCTACGGAGGGCAACCGTTAAGCGTAAGTCACTTAACTGTCCACGTAGTAATGGATTTCCGCAAAGTAACCCCTGACACAATTAATCATCTCTTACGTTTGTGTTTAAGCGAAAATACATTATTTGCTAAGTATCACTATCACAATATTATAGATACACTTATCGAAATACTATTTGAATGCCTGCGAAATACTAAATTGCTCCCTTAGTTTTGTAAAGTGAGTGTAGGGATTCGGAGGTTCACCCTTTCTCCTGCATTTCCTATTTTTTTCCTATTCTTTGATGGCAATTAATTATAACTGTTAAACCAGTGTCAAGTAAAATACAATAATATCGAACTTCTTGAAATATCTAGCCTGCTTGTCACGTTACGTCTTGATAAAGTGGTGGCTGGTTTACAAAAACCCTCTATGGATGATTTCAGTCAACTTAAAAGGCCACATACACGCATTTATTTCATATCACTTTTTTGCCACCTAACGGAAAGCAATCAACTCCGCCCATAGACATCCGCAGTGCTATAGGCAGACGCGTTGCCGGCCTTTAAGGAAAGGGTCATTATGGGATGAGGAGAGGACGGGTAGGGGCAGGGGCTTGGGTCTCCGGAACTCAAGCGCTCACCGGAAATCACTTCACTTAACACGCCTTAATTGAACTATATTGTATAATACGCCACCACAATTAAACAATATAACTGATAATACAATTGACAGTCAAAAGTTTTACTTAGCTGAGATCCGCGACAAGCAAAACAATTTAAAACTTAAACCAAAAATAGTTGTCTTCCGTAGAGTCTTCTATACCTGAAGATGCCGTGATGGATTTTCGCAAAGTAACGCCTGACTCCATTAATAATGATAATACAATAATATAAGATTATGAAAATGAAATAAAAACACTAGTATTTTGTTTATCAGCCCATATGTGCCAATGCTGAGCACGGGCGTCTCCATTTCTGGAGGAACGGGCGTTAACCAACCAAGCGTGTCCAATGCGGATCGGCGGGGTTACCAGACTCGGAATAAATATTTGTGATTCATACATATATTTATTCCGATGCGGGGATCGAACCCGCGACCATTGACTCCGCGGGCGGAGGGCCCCGCCACTGAGCCAATTGGTCGTCAAGTATTATTTCAGACAAATTTGAGTTTCTATCAGGAACAAAGAAAAGTGTTATAAACGTATATTGTTTGTTCGTAATAACAAAGTATGTTGTTTGTTCCCCAGCTGCCGATATTATCAAAATGGAGCACAACTACAGTGTGGAACCCATCAAAAAGGAAACGCCGGAGAGCGTTTCTCGGCTGAATGTTCGGCAATTGGTTGACACCTTGGGATACTTGTAAGTTTCGATGTGTATTAAAAAATAACTTAAACCAGCAACTAGAAAATTAAAATATCTGAAAAGGCACGTCAAGACAAGACACACTTAAATAAAAACGCAAGGCGTATGAGAATCAATATAACGACTGTATAATTAATTGAGATTCTAATGCGCCCCGCGTTTTTATTTAAGTGTGTTGATAAAACTGTTTATATGGACAGTCAAAAGTTTTACTTAGCTAAGATCCGCGACAAGCAAAACAATAACAGAAAATTAATAATGTGTGTTTTTCTGTTGAATTAAGTTGATTTATTTGGAACAAATCAAAAAACTTACCGAAAATCGGCCATCAATTCTCCACCCACCAACCACTATACACAACACCAAACACACACTACCACTTTTCCATCTTGTAAACGACACGTGTTTCGCCCCAACACGAGGCATCTTCAGGTATAGTACTCTACGGAAGACAACCGAAAATGTTTCACTTTTGGGTTGTCTTCCGTAGAGTAGTAAAAGTGGTAGTTGTTTTGCTTGTAGCTTGTAAAACTTTTGACTGTCCATATAGTGATGGATTTCCGCAAAGTAACGCCTGACTCCATTAATAATCCTAAAACTGTTTAATTTAAGGGTCTTTCTACCTATTTTTTTTTATTTTCTAGTGTCTTTTTTCACCAAGTGTAATTAATGTATTGGACGGATTACCTCCTGGACAGATCCTCGCTACCAAGATGAAATTATCACAGTGTTGTATTGTCACGGTAAAATGTTCGTGTTAAAGTTTCAAGGAGGGTTGAGAGCCTTTGTTTTTCAATTTTTCTTTGTTTTGCGCTTTTGATACTTGGTGCTGTTTTCGAATTACAATACCGAGCGACGCGAGCTTATTTATATTGGTCTTAAGTTTATAAAACAACTGAGACTGACTGTTTTTTGTTGGTGATGAACTAGAGATCATGATACAGTGACACATGCGGTCTTTGAGTGGGTGAATAACTTATAAAATATCCCTTCTATGTGATATTGGCGAAATCATCCGTGCCATTTTGGCACTAATGAAAGCCATTAATTCAAATAAATGAATGAATGAATGAACTTATAAAATATCATTCAAATCGTATAGCGGTCGACTAAACTTTACGGTTATTAATGGAGTCAGGCGTTACTTTGCGGAAATCCATCACTATATGGACAGTCAAAAGTTTTACTTAGCTAAGATCCTTGTACTTGTCGCGGATCTTAGCTAAGTAAAACTTTTGACTGTCCATATAAACTTTACGGTCAAAATAACGGCTTCTAATGATGACTATCAATTAATGTTTATAATATTCTTCATTTTATAAAGATCATTTTGATTTTTTTTAACAGCCATATATATGTCCCACTGCTGGGTACGGGCCTCTCCATTTCTGGAGGAACGGACGTTAACCCACCACGCTTGTCCAATGCGGATTGGCGGGGTTACCAGACTCGGAATAAATATTTGTAATCCATACATATATTTATTCCGATGCGGGGATCGAACCTGCGATCATTTTGATATATAATTCTTTAATTCTCATGATTTTGACGTCTTTTAAATTCGAATGGCTAATTTGAAGGCCCCACTTGACATCTTTCGTTCTCCTTGTCTGTTACATAGTTAATGATTGTATTGTATGATGTTAATTTGATAGATCATTGAAGAACCTTCAAAGGAAGCAGTTATGGGTGGTCAAGGTGGAAACTGACAAGGCCGAGGCGTCCATCACCCAATCGGAGCAAGTCATCACCAAAATGCCGGATCCAAAGCAAATCATTGAGGTAAAGTACCAATTTGATTATTGTATTGTTAGGAATCCCCCCACTAGATAATTAAGTACCCTCCCCATTTTTTTTAAAAAGAAGAAAGAATTGTTCACTTTTTGGCTTGTACTTAGTAGCTAGTGTATTGTCGTGTAGTCGCTTCTTAGTCGATTTTTTATTTTCTTACTTTTCTTTGCGCAATATTTATTATTTAATACTTTACTGTACACAAAACACGACATACAAGAATTACAAGGAAAGAAGATGTACAAGAGCGAGCTTAACTCAAAATTGAGCTTTCTTTCAGCAAACCCAGAAGTGAAAGAGAGATAAGATAAGCTGTGAGGATAGAAATAAGTGTACAACAACAAAATATAATAATAATATACATAACAATACAAACTATATAAAACTATACATATATATATATATATATATATACATACATATATATATATATATATATATATATATATATATACATATACATATATATATATACATATATAAATATTTTATACTGAAAGGAAATGTTCTTTAATTCTTCTCTTAAATACATCCAGTGAGAGGCTATTATATAATATTGTTGATTTATGGAAATATATTAAATGGGAAAAGTAGCAGATGATGAAGGGGGCCCATCATAATCTTGGCCACTATGTTTATCAAAAAGCAGTCACCTCTCTAGCACCCGTCGACACATTTTGTCCACTGCCACTTCAGTATGCTAACTAGAAAAGCTATGTATGTATATCAATGACTGGGTTCCTTGGATCGTCATTCACATGTATTACTTTTTTGTTATTGTACCTTACAGTAAGAATAAAAGTAAAATAGGCTGAACAAAATATTTTAATTATAATCTATTTATAGATAAATTTTCCAATTTACAGAAATGATTTTTAATTTTAACCAGATTTCAGATAATAGATAGTAAGGACTAAATTACCTCCAAATCTGATAATAATAGTATAAAATTTGTTTTTCAGATAATTCCACAGACTTCGACTACAGAAAATACAGCAAATCAAAATGAAGTCCTCCACATAATGGATGACGCAAACATACCTAATAACTTCATATATGAGATAGCAGAGGAACAGGAAATAAGTATGGAAGAGGTTAAAGAGATACCAGTTTCAGATAATCGAGAATGGACTGTTAACATCATTCCAGACAACAGCAAACCAAAGTATGCATATATAAAACATTGCAATACTGGGAAAAAGAAACGGCATTTTACAGCTGAAATGAGCGAGATAACACTACAGGGAGACTATGAAAACTACTACATACTGCCAGATGTAGATCCTTCTGTTGGTGTGGAAATTACTACTAGTTATGAACCAGAAAATTATATAGTTGAAGAATATGAACATCTTGTTCTAGAAGAGAGGCCAAGGAAGAGATCCAGGGATCCGAATGATACAAGAAGAAAGAAGAAGAAAATGCCTCCAACTGTTAGGGAACAAGTAAAGCAGATTCAATTAAAGAATGAATTGGAGGAAGAGGATTGGGTGATAGATAACAGTGTTGTATACGATCAGGATAACTCGGACGACTATGATGATAAAAAAGCATCTTCTAGAGTGAGACGAAAAAATAAGAAATATCTAGGTTACGATTTTGTAACCTAACTGTTGTATGCAATAGTGATTTATTAATAATTTAAGTGTTTTTTTTTCTGTATGTCGGTATTTGGTTTTGTGTTGGACTAAGTATAATTATGTCACATACTAAAATAAAGTTTTTATAAAAGTTATAATATATATATATTAATATTGAAGAATATAAAGGAATGGAGAAACGAGAAACTGTCTTTTGGTAAGGAAATTGTTTTACTGTCATAATATTGTTGTGTAATAAAAGTTAATAGAAAAACATAAATAATGTATTTGATATATTAGAGCTAAGCTAATACTGAAGCAACTAGCTATGGCTGTCAAGAGTGTTAGAACATAATGAGTAAAATGGCAATATATTAGGTGAAATGCAATTGAAAATCTTATACAATATTTATGAGGGGTAAATTTAACGTAAATTAACTATGCACCCCTTTAGGTCAAAAATATGTTTCTGTGCCTCGATAAATCATATGTATTCAAGCATTTCACTCAATTTTTTTTAAATGTTTCTCACTGAATGTCTTCATCCTATTAGCTTCAACTACCACATTTGCAATATTTGAGTAGAGTGAACTTGCTGGAATTTTAATTTCCTTTAGTGTACAAAATACGGGATATTATCTTGTCTGAATCATACATGAGCAAAAATAATGTATCTATGGAAATGGAGAATTTAGATGAAGGGTAACCCGAGCGGGTAATTATTAATAATTTTTAGTTTAACTCTGGATTTGAACACAAAATCCATTGCTCAGAGATCGGATATGTTAACACCTTGAATGTGTCAAGAGCGTTAACAACCAATATATTAGTAAATGTTTTGTTCTGATTCCGTAATGATTTGACTAATCATTGAAACATTTGTAATGCCAACAAGTTTTTGTTCCTAATCTGTGTGTTTCCATGTCATTAATATATTGTTTTATTTTAGTGCATTTTTAATTTGCAATAAATATAGAAGAAAAAATAAGTTGATGTAGGTCTTCTTGAGTTAGTAGGCTGAGCTCGACCCTGAGTGTTTTAGCATCTAAATAGCCTCTAACATAAATCAATCGCGGCTTAAAGCAGTGATAGTCAATCTGATCCTAAATCACAGAATATTATGGTTTTTATGGAAGGCTACTACTGACACAAATATAAAAATTGGTGGTTGGTTTAGACTATCCCATGTTTAAAGTGTCTTCCGAAGCTTCAAAGAAGAAACGTTCTAGTTGATTTGCTACGAACAATCATCCATTGACCATCCGGTCAAAACGGAAGTTGTTTAATCTTGGTTTTTATATCTGAAAAAAATTACTTTGAAAAGTGCTTTATAGAGAAAAAAATCAAATATGTTTAGCTACTAAAAATTACGTGTTTAATTATTCTGTTATTGTTGATATCTACAAATCTTGGTTGATTCGATGAACTAGATAAATCTATATTTCAATATATCAAACTTATGTCCTAGTGTAATTTTAGTTGTCAATCATGTAAGATTATTCAAATATATCTGATTCAGTCAATCATTAACGCGATGCGGGACGGTATCAATTTTTTCAAATTGTATGTTGTGACAGTAAAATCTCCCAAACAAATTGGCACTACAGCTATAACCGTTGTGTGCGTTGAGTTCCAGGTAGTAACAAAATAGGTCGATGTGATACGACTGTATAAAGTATTTTGTAAGGAGTTGCCTACAAAACTGTACTGCGTTAGCCGCAGTGCGGATTTATGACTTCTCAAACATTTACTGCATTACCCGTACTGTCACTATCGTAAAGCGAAAATTCTACGGTTCTTGCCGTGCGTCCCGCATCGTGTTAAGGAGTCCTTTTTGTTCGGATGCTGTCTTCCACGGACATAAGAAACTCGCTGTTATCTTTATCTATGATAAGCCAAATACCGACATTGTTGCAATATAAGCGGCCGTTTTGTATGTTTAACATATTAATAAATACTTATAACAAGAAATACAGGTGATATTAAATAAATGTAAAACCACCTCTTTATTTACAGTCCTATTTCCTTTGTATGAACTTGTCTCTTTTTAATATCTATTTTCAAACTTACGTTTCCTATATGCGGTTACTCAAACGTCTTGGTGCAGAAAATACATAAGAATATTTGCTTTTGGCAATTGTTACCTGTTTCGTCTTTTACATTCATTTTATATCATTGTGTACATAATATTGATTCAACAAAAACTACAGAGTGATAATAAATAAATGTAAAATCCCTTTTTTCTATTGTAAAGTTCTATTCTTACTTCCATGATTTTATCTATTTTATATGTATTTGCCAGCTTGTCTTTGTTTGGTACATATTTTTACCTCATGCGGTTAGATAACTCAAACATCCCGATGCAAAAAATATTTCTTGTTTTAAAAATTGTTGCTTTTGACACACGGTGTGTTTTTGGGCTTTTACATGTATTTTTATATCATCCTGTACATGATATTGGTATCAAGGCGCAAGTGATTGAACATAATGAGCTATCAGCATTATTTTTTTTTGGAAAAGATGATATATATGATTAATCATTTACATTGAATCTAAATCATCCAGCTTAAACAAAAAAAAAATCAAATCTTGAAAACTGCTCCAGCCGTTTAGGAGTTCACTGATAAACACACACACACATCACACATATATATATATATATATATATATATATATATATATATATATATATATATATATGTGTGTGTGTGTGTATAAATATGATTATTTCTTTTGTTTATATTTAATAATTGTAAGTTATAGACCCTTGTCCACAATCAGAATGTACGCTAATTGTGTATTAATAGCAAATATGTCTACTTTGAAATCTGCAGGCTCGGAGTTGTATTACACGTATTGATCTATTCTGTACTCCCGTACCATCCATCGCTTGTTGTTAAGGGGGCGGTCCGCGTGATTTATACCATCGCCTTGTATATTGTTATTTGTAACGTTCATTGGATGCACTTATTTGTCGATATTAAAGTTTGCCTAAATTGTTCATGGAATCATGTGTAATAAATGATTTAGGTACCAAATGTTTGTTTTATTTGTTCACATAATGGATAAATGCAATGTTTTTGTTCCAAATGATAATATTATTATCCTGTTGTTCTCCTATTCGACTACTACCTAAATGGCTCAGTTTCGAAGCCACTGCTTTCGGAGTCGTCGAGTCGGAGTTGCGAGTATAATTTACTGCCTACCTATCTGCACAGTTAGATAGTACCGTAAAATAATATTGTATATTTAGCGTTAATAATTCATTCATTTGCAGGCCTAGTGAACAATAATGTAAAATAAGGCAAAAAGTTAGTATTTTTTTAGAAAAAAAAACATATCCATCGTAGTGTAGGGATCAAGTATTAAGAATAATAAAAAAAGACCATAAGCTCGGCTATAACACATTTCAAGGTTATCCATTCAATACTGAAAATACAGGAAATTTAAAAAAAACAAAATATTACAAGATTAATTTATTTACAGTTTTCACACAATTACAATACAGTTTTTTATCAAAGGTTCATCCATAAATTACGTTACGCGTAGTTTATGGCACCTATTGTGTTTTCACACACACTTAAGAACTTTAATCAGAAGTTATCGTAATAGAGACGGTTTGGATAAAATTATCACTTCGTTTAGGTAGTACGGTACTCATAACGTCCATTAGGTAGTGTTGTACCCATATCTTCGTTTAAGTAGTATATTACTCATAACTTCGTCTAGGTAGTGCAGTACCCATAACTTCTTAGCACGATAGTCCTACGAAAAGGCACAACGCATCAATTGTTACAGTTTCTCATCCAGGGCATTTTAACGATCATAAAACGCCATACTTTGGCTGCCTCCATGATGCACAACCTCATAATTGCACCCCCAACAAGACTAGTAATCGGCAGCGGTGTTGGCCAAATAGTCCCGCCTTCCAATGTTGCTGGCTTGCTTGTTCTGCACGGCTTCCAATTTGGGACACTCTGTAAAGAGAGACCATATTAAGTTCATATGTAAACTTTTACCCCAAATTCCACGGAAACCCATTCCTTTTACCATAAAAAAATATTTTAAATATCGCCCCTATATAAGCTAGCTGTATATGTTTACAATTGGAATAAAAGAATCAGAAAAGTGCATCCCAGATACTAAACGATTACATAAATATTGCAAATTCCCCTGTTTTGAATATATTCTCTTAAGATTTTAATCGTTTAATGCAATTAGGCAATAAACCGTTATAATATATAATAAACTGTTATAATATATAATAAACTGTTATAATATATAATAAACTGTTATAATATATAATAAACTGTTATAATATAATAATATATAATAAACTGTTATAATATAAATAACGTATAGTTTCATCCCCTTCCTTCACAATATACCTTTCTCTCTCACAAATACCTCTGTCACTATCTTACACTGCAGGTGGGGGTGTTGTTTATATATAGCGCCAACTGTTTATTATTTCTTTTAAATGTCAGCCGACACGTCGGGCACACACATGCAATCTAGCCGCAGTATACTGTGCCATTCGCTGAAGAAGTGACAATTAGGCGATTCTGAGATGGTTGTCGGGTTCGTTTCATAGACGTTACTTTTGAGGTACTCCCACAAAAGTCGATAGGTGTGAGATCAAGCGACCCGGGTGGCCAGGGAGTACCGCCCTAACAAATTAATAAAACGCTTCGTCTTATTAATTTGTTAGGGAGGAAATCACGAAGACAATCCACGGTCATGGCGCGGTGCCATCTTGTTGAAACCGTGTGTATCAATGAGTATGTTGTCTGCGGCGAGGCGTGGCCTAGTCATCCGAGTTTGTGAACATGTGAATTGATTAATGAAGTTATTTAAAACATATATAGTTTGTGATCCTTTTACACCAATTTTACACCATGTACGTGACATGAAGGCAGGATGTTCTCTCAATAATGGCAGAAAATAATCAGTAAGCACGCGTTTACTGATTACTTATTCACGCTAATTCTGCGACCGGATACCGTATACATTGATATCTCATCTCATCAAATACAGCCTTAACAGGTTAATGCTAGACTGCTTTGCTTTGCTTTAAAATTAAAGTGCCTTAATCGCTAAGCTTAAACCGATTGGAGATCGCAGATCGATTCTTCTTACTCCGGTAGATACTGCTACCGATCTGGCGTCTGCTCTTTCAGTGGCTCGTAAAACATCCGTGTGGAATCCGTGGAAGAAACCGGGTACATACATACATACATATCGTAACGCCTGTCTCCCGTAGGGGTAGGCAGAGACCACAGATCCCCATCTGCTACGATCTCGGCATACTTTCCTTGCTTTCTTCACACTCATCATTCTCCTAATTCAAGCTTGCTGGTTAAAAAACTTCGGCAATTTGGCATGTTTTCCTTCATCTTCCCCTACCGACTCTTCCATTCAAATCCGCAATGTAAATTTCTTTTGCCAGTCGTCTATCATCCATCCTCTCTATGTTTCGAAACGGGGTAACCTCATTATATGCCTGGAAATCACACATCTATAGCGTACTCACCAGTGATCCTGTGACCCAAACCACCACAGTAGGAGCAGCCCTGTCCATCGGCCATGGGAACTTCTGGCTCACCTATCATGTCCAACAGGAATGGAGGCACCTGAGGAAATATATATTTACAGTATTCTGATATGAATATTACGTAGCGAACCTTTTTTATCGAAGATTTAGGCAAACTGGTGAAAAAAGTGAATTACATGATAGTATTTGATCAGTTTATACCCCGTAGATATCTGCAATACCTAGGGCAGGGATTCCCAAACTGGTCGATATCGAACCCTTGCGGTCGAAATTTACCACCAACCGCAAAGTTTTTAAATTGGTTAGTATTTGGTATCAATAGGAAAAAAACTACACATAAAATGTATAGATATAGAATTTGCCTATGGGGGGGGAGGGCTGAGGTATCAGTTAATTTTGGAAAAGGGGTCTCTTGCCCAAAATAATTTGGGAATCCCTGATCTAGGGAATATAAGATGCGTTGCCTAACCTAGGGCAACTATGTGAATAATGGGAGTGGAACAAATAGGTAAGAAAACTCCACTTGAATCTTTTCATTTCCCCTTAATCAAAGCTTACTCTAAGGCCGGCCATACACGGGTAGTTTGAGGCAGCGAGTTTCGACTGCTTCAAGCTGCGACCGCATAGCATACTACAGTTCTCTATGTACACACATACACGAAATCGCTCGAGCAGGTGGGACTGCTTCGAGCAGCGCGTTGAAATTTGATCATGCGGTCTAGCCGTCACCAGACATACACTGACTGTTACCTCCCGCAGTTACCCCCGCCCGCGTACTTCATTCCATGTCACGCGCGCCTCCCACCCGCTCGACTTGAGTGACGTGATTTGTTCACCAGTTAACACCAACTGCTGCAGTTGGTATCAACTGCTCCAGCGGTTATCAGTGGCAGCTTCAAGCTGTCGATTGTAACTGCAAGAGTGGTTCGTGTAGGTTGATCACTGCACTCATCAAATATGGCCAGCCTAAGGGAGTCATTGCATCTGAACTGTTTTTGATTCCATGCTTTCCACTGCCATCAGATGATCCATCGCTCATTCGGCGATCCATGACAAGTAAAAGAGTACCTTCTGCCCCGCTTCGCGCAGCAGATGCACGAGGTCCCTCAGCACGCTGTCGTCGGCGGCGCGCCCCAACAGTGTAGTGGCGACCCCTTCGCCCCCAGCGCGACCCGTACGACCGATACGGTGGACATAGTTCTCTATGTCCTCTGGCATATCGTAGTTTATTACGTGCTGGATGTTCGCGAAATCCAACCCTGACCGCAATGAAAACATGTAACTTTTTTAAAAAAAGAAGACTAGCAACGTTTTTATTATTACAAAAATTGTTGTTAACCATTCAGACTATATTGCCTGTGCTACGATATGGTTCACATCAATAATCCAGTTGAAGGTACGAACTCACGACGTTCAGATACTAAGATCGAGCTTTACCGACTGAGCTATTGTTGCTTAAATTATAAAATAATAAAAGAAAATTAAAGCACTAGTATTCAGAATCGTATCAATGTAAAAAAAATCCTACTTGTAGTTTATTCCAAGACCAATAATAACTTTAATGTTAAAAAATATTATTTGTAACACAATTTTTTTTTCATTAAAACTAGAAATATTATTGTATACAAACGTATTAGAAATCTGTGTCACGTGACACGAGTCAATGAACCAGATCATGCAGCTGTTTTAAAAAGGTCATTGATCCCTTTAATTTACGTCATATGTTCGAACGTTGGCACACTTTGTGGTTTTCCCCTACTGACCCTTCCTTCCATCCACGTTCGCAACGTAAATTTCTTTTACCAGTCGTCTTTCATCCATCTCCTCTATGTGCCCAAACCACCAAAGGGTCCCTTTCTCAACTTTTCTCATGACATCTATTACTCTAAATCGGTCTCTCATAACTTCATTCCTTATTCCATCATTCAAAGTATGGATGGGGTAAACACATACTTCTTAATGCGTATTATACTTAATTATAATGTTGTGAGAATTTAGGATTCACCTTTGCTGGCAACATCGGTGGCAACCAATACATCCTTCTCACCCCTTCTAAAGGCTTCCACGGCGCGAGATCTCTCCTCTTGGTCTTTACCTCCGTGGATAGCTACTGCTTCTACGCCTGGTGATCAAATATAAAACGTTATTCATATCGTTGAAAATTATACAATCAATTTTAAAATTGTTTTCATTGAAATGTTATTTACTAACATTTCAAAGAAAAAGCTGTTTGAAGTAATATTTGTCAAGATGCTAAGTTGATAATACTACATTATAAACTTATAGCACCTTGAATTATTCAAAATATATTTTGGATATATAATCAGTCCAGTAGTATGTTTCTTTCAAATTTTGAGGTAAAATTTTTTACAGCATCAACATTATCAGCCTATGAGAGTTCACAAGTGAACATATTCTCCCGGTCCAGCGTGTTACTTCGTCCAATTTTTGAATATAAGCATCTACTCTGCGTTTTGCGTAGAACGTCATTCTATCTAGCTCAGGGGTGAAATTGACTATGTTCACAAAGACGCGGTTTCCTCTCTAGCGCTATGTTGTTTCGCGGATTCCGGAGAAACGGGAGTTTACTTTTTTTTATGGGATAGGAAGGCACACGAGCAGGCGTGTCACCTGATGGAAAGCAATCAACGCCGCCCATAGATATCCGCATCCATATGCAGTGCGGAAGCGTTGCCGACCTTTAATGAAAGTGACATTATAGGCGTGGGAGATGGAGTGTGAAGGGGAGGGTGTTGGGCCTCCGGAACTCTGACCGCTCACCATACGAAAGGCACTAGCTAAGCTACCACTCAGAAGTCGGTTTTCTGCGGGAGTGTGGTACTTCCTCGAGCGAGCCGGCCCATTAATGCTACAGACAAATAATATGCCAAAGATTATTATTCTTGACAAAGTATTCGTCTGCAGCGAGGCTCTACCTTAGTGGTAAATAAATTACTGTATACAGATTAAAACAAAAGATAAGATTCAATTCTGATCACCTTTTAACAAAAGGTATTCGTGAATGGCATCAACATCCTGCTTCCTCTCGGCGAAAACGAGCACCGGAGGGGGCGTTTTCTGCAGACACTGCAGCAAATGCACGGTCCTCGCTTCGGCTTTAACGGGCTCCAACTCCTGGCGGACGTTGAGCGAGGCGGCCCCCGCGCGACCCACGTTCACCGTCACCGGCTTCACCAGCGCCGACCTGGCAGACGAAGCATAACAATAGGGTTTACACGTACGTACACTTGTGTCGTAGATACTGTAGTGATACATTCATATTTTTTTTATGGGATAAGAGAGCAAACGAGCAAGCGTGTCGCCTGATGGAAAGCAATCAACGCCGCCCATGGACAACCGCAACACCGTATATATAGGCTTGTTTTTGAAGGTTCCAAAGTCGTAACGGTTCGGAAAGACCGCCGAGGGTAGCTGGTTTCACAAACTAGTGGTGCGTGGAAAGAAGTTACGAGAGAAACGCACCGTAGTAGATCGCCACTCATTCAGATGGTGGGGATGAAATTTTAAATAAATAAATGTATCACTAATCCAATAAAACTTGTTGTATTATTTCTTTTTAAATTCGTTATTTAAAGTTTGAAATAAAAAATAAATTGTTTTCTATTAAAAGAAAATATTAGTTCAACTGACGTCTTTTATATAGACGTGTCACCCGTCCAGCACATATATAAAATGTAAATTGAAAAGTGTCAATAAAATATAAATATGAATATGATATAAATATACATATGATTTTAAAACAAGAAGAATAAATTAATATAGTTTTGAAAAATATTTTATTTGAAGAAACCCCCTAAAGATCCCAGGTGCCATCGCCATAAGCAGTGCGGCAGGCACACCATCCACCATCAAAATCAATAACAGCCCACGGCAGTCCACATACATGGGTCTCAAAATTAAGTTTTGTCTATTGCATAAAATAATTGAATAATGATATTAATTCTAATAAGACATATACACGTAATAACCTACTAAGCCATGTGAGATTCGAAATAAAAATAAATGGTCCTTCGAGCCGTACAAAAATCAAATACTATCCTATCTATAAATTATTGTACTTCACCTAGCAAAGTTCTGGATCTTTCTGGGCATGGTAGCACTAAACAGAAGCGTTTGCCGTTGGCCAGCGAAGTATGAGAAGATAGTTCGTACATCCTCTTCAAAGCCCATATCTATCATGCGATCCGCTTCGTCCATGCAGAGGTATCGGCACACGTTTAACCTAACCTTAAAAAAGAGATTAAAATATTTTGCCGGGAAATTCTCAAAATGAATATAAGAAGATTATATGTTTTGATAATATAATATCGACGCAAAAAAGCGAAAACGTAGTATACCGCAAAATGAAAACTTACGACCAGAGACAAATTTTTTTTTTAAGATATCTGGAACAATTGCATCTGATCATACAAAAACAGTCAGTTTCTATAAAAAGATTATTCGACGCAGTATTTTTTTCTGATCCGAATATGCAACAAAAAATTGATATCTGAGTCATTTACATCGTTTTCGCTTTTACACGTCGATATATAATACATAATGTCAAATATAATAAAACCATAAAGTATCGTCAACTTAGTTTCTTGTGTAGTAAAATATTCTATTATATACAAACAGCCCTTTACTATCATCGTGACGAAATTGTGTGGCAGACCAGTATAAACTTTTTTTATGGGATAGCAAGGCAAACGAGTAGGCGTGTCACCTGATAGAAAGCAATCAACGTCGCCCATAGACATTAGCAGCGCCATAGGCAGTGCGGAAGCATTGCCGACCTCTAAGGAAATTGTCATTATGGGAGTTGGGGTGTTATGCCTCTGGAACTCAGACCGCTCACCGTACGAAGCGCGTTAGCTAAGCTACTACTCAGACGCCGGTTTTCTGCGGGAGTGTGTTAATTCCCCGGGCGAGCCGTATCTTCACAAAGTATTAGTCTGCAGCGTGGCTCTACCACTATCAAAGTGATACCTTGACTATTGTATTTAAATTATTATAACCTCCTTTTTAAATACATAAAACCTTTTTGATAACTTTGTTTTTAACATTTTTTTAATTTTAAAATTTGAAAGTAAAAGACATATTATTTTTTTGTCTCATAACTATAGAACAGTATACAGAACAACTTGCTCTTTCGTGAGCACATGAGTTATATTTTCTGTTAAAGTAGTATTTTCGGTTTAAATCTTTCGGCAGTGGTTTAAATTAAAATGAATCTCGTCCCGACTGACAAATACTACGTGTTTGTGATTAAGTAATAATTTGAAAGTAGTAAGTAGGATTGAGTAAGAAGTTTCAGAAGCCCCATTAAGATCCCAGATCATTGTGCTAGCACGGTGACCCAACATTACCAACCCACCATTTTTTTGTCGAGCATATCCATAAGCCTTCCTGGCGTTGCCACCATTATGTGTACGCCTCTCTGAACTACTTCCATGCACTCCGATACAGCCACACCTGAAAATAATACATAAATATTACTTTGAAAGCTCAGTATATTTCAATTCCTTTTAAATTTTACTGGGGGATGCATTTGACCAGCATTAATGTATATTATATATATTAGGTCGGGGCAAAAGTATTTTCGTATTGTTCATACAAAGGAAAATATATTTTTTTTACGTATAATTTTTTATTTATTTATAATATGTATGTACCGTTTTAATTGATGACTTGTTGCCATCTTGTGGGTAGTGCCATGATCCCATTCCTGTAGAAATATTGAGATTTTTGATTAAAAAAATCTGACAGGTAGTGTTCACAGTGTTCTTTTGAGGTTAGCTTTATGCTTCCTAAAGAGTTCTGCAATGACCCAAACAGGTGGAAATCTGATGGAGCAAGGTCAGGGCTATACGGAGGATGCATACATATCCCAGCCAAGCTCTCTCAATTTTTGCTGCGTGGCTATAGATGAGTGTGGTCTGGCGTTGTCATGGTATTCTCTCAGTGAGATCATGTGGTACCCAAATGTCAAGTTTTTTCTTGTACCCAGAGTTTCGTAAATGATTACGTCATACTGTTTTATGATTAACATCTAGTTCTTCAGCAATGTCGTAGCTACTAATATGTCGATCTTGCTCCACTTTCTCAAAGATGGCACTGATTTTATCTGTGACAGGGCGTCCAGAGCGAACCTTATCATTCACACTAACATTTCTAGACTTGAAACGCTTGAACCACACTTGTGCTACTCTTATTGATACCGCATTAGGTCCGTAAACCGCACAAATTTTATTCGCGGCGTTCGTCGCATTTTTACCTTTTTTGTAATAAAACTTTAAAATGTACCGAATTTCTTCGTCACATACGTTCATTTTGCTTGCTTGAAAAACAATTGAAAAATGGCGGGAACTAGTTTTTTTTAATTATTGCATCTTCAGAATGTCACATTTAATATGGTATTAAAACCAGCCAGTTACATTCCGTACAGCCAAAGAGGTTTGATTACTAATAATACATTCAAAATACGAAAATACTTTTGCCCCGACCTATCATATGTGGGCAAAAAGTATGTTATAAAAATAACTTTTAAATTCAATACCCATAATGAATGGAGGGAAAACTCCTTTAGAATCGTTGTGATTTGAAATGAAAATGCGACACTAAAAAGAGACAAACACATATATCTAATTCATATATATTATGATTAAGCTTGCCAGAGAATGTGATAGGATAATGTAACATAACTTTTGAATTTGGTAACAATATAATACTGAAAAAACCCTACACCTATTCTACTTCTGATACTCTGCATTCGTCTTCATGTTTGTGAAGGTGTGAGGTGTGGGAGATACCCGTGGAGGCGTAATTGATCAAATCGAACCGAAAGTAACTACTGTATGTGATTCCCCAAAGGGCAGTTTTTAAAGGTAGAGTCTAATTTTTTGAAGATTTTCTTCCTTGTATAGGACATCCAATCATCCAGATGTTTGAAACCATCATATAAGGCTATTTTTTTTTATATTCACGCCTATTCCCCGCAGGGATTGGCAGAGACCACAGAGCTCCATCCGCTGCCATTCATCGCAACGAAACGGCTCGTCATTGGTCGCTTCTCGCCCTCGTGAGAATCAGGACGTGACGGGTGGCGAACCACGTCGCCGTCATTTTCGACAAATTAGGTAATTCTTCTTAGTGAATCCCACGAGCCGCAAGAGAGGATGGAGGTCAGCCCCAGCAGAGCCCTGCATGCTGAGGTACGGCACCATAGTCCCCGGGGGAGCCCGACCCCGGGACGATCGGCACGCTTGCGACTAGGCTCGCCCCTAGCCATGCATCCATTGGCACGGCAGACCGTGGATTGGCGGAGAGAAAGGGAAAGGATAGAGAAGAAAGGAAGGGGCAGGAAAGGAAATGCGGATTGGGGGGGTTGCCAGACTCGGAATAAGCATTTATAAATCCATATAAATATTTATTCCGATGCGGGAATCGAACCCGCGACCATTGACTTCGCGGGCGGAGGGCGCCGCCACTGAGCCAATCGGCGGCCGTGGCTATCTATAAGGCTATATATAAGGCTATCTTGGCTTATATAATTTTTCATTAATCTGTATCACTTCATTGCAGCCCACTGTCAGTCGTATGTAAACGTGAGAACACGTCGAGTTGCGGATATCGGATTATTCTGTGTAATTATAAAAATATGCAATTACTCACCACCAATGGCCAGACAACTTCTTATCTCTGGGTTGCCGCACATTTTGAGATGTTTCACAAAGTGCAGTATGATGTCATGTGTTTGCTTGGCGAGCTCTCGAGACGGGCAGATGATCAGACCGTAAGGACCTTCGTTCCTTTAAAAAAAAAGCTGATAGATAAATAGATAGATTAAATTATTCCCTTATGCAGACATAAACAGGAGGCCACATTAAATTATTAAATATTAATCAACAGTACAGTAGAAAAACCTCCACTCATTGAGCAGAGAAAATTATTTTACTGCCACCGTCGGATCTCCACGGAGATGCACTGCAGCACAACTTGAGAAACACAAGTCCCAAATATATACCTGTGCTCAACCCCACAATCCATAATCAAGCCTTATATACATAAGAACAAGAAACAATATGCGACAACACTAATACCATAGTAATCAGACTGCTATATTCAGTCACATGTTTTTAAGTTATGTACAATATTTAAATTAAATTGGGATGTATGGGGATATAATCAAATCGAATCGATATACATTTTCTCCTCAATTACTTACCTTATGAATGGCATCTTGATTTCCTGTTCTAAGCACAACATGATGATAGGAAGGATGAAGACGAGTGTTTTTCCTGAACCAGTAAATGCTATACCAATCATATCCCTTCCACTGAGAACTGCAGGAATGCCTTGCACTTGGATCGGTGTTGGTTTATTGATTCCTTTTGCTTCTAGACCCCTTAGTATACCTGCATAAATATAAATATTGTAAGGGTTAAATTAATATGAGTTAGTTTTCTCACACATGGTGGTGAAAGCACATTGGTATACAGAGTATTAAGGTAAGGTGATAAATCTTGAGATGATTTGTGAAACTTTTAAATATTTTAATTTAACCTTACGCAACTTCGATAGTTCTATAATGATCATTCAGTCATCCTACTCATCAGCACTTTGTTTGCTAATTAAAATAATACACTAATAATACACTTAAAAATGTTAAGAGAATTATGAATATCATATATAGGAAGAGTTATATACCTTTAGGGAATTTCATGTGCTGAAATGTCCTAATAGGTGGTGGTACATCCTCTCCCTCAACAAGGATACGTAACTGTTGTCTGATAATGTCATTTTTCTCTGGAGGTCGTTCTAGAATACATCTAGGTGGACGCCATGATGTTTTGATCGGTTCTTCATACTGTATACCTGACAAAATGGAAGATTTGTACAACATAATTAACAATCAACATTTTTTTATTTGTAATTAGTCTAATGGTTTCCAATGGCTGGTTGAGTTTTGTTGATTAATATGACAACCTAACCCAATGGAGACCAATTACACATCATATGTTTAATGTATTTCCGAGCAAAATATAATACATACAGTGTAATTGAATTGCAATTATCATTTAGGCTGGACAAACAAACCGTCAGGACAAGGCTGATCCCAAAATATCTTAGAAGTGTTTAACATGATGGGTGGCATAATTTATGGTACATGTTAAACATACAGACCAAGAATACCATAAATGGTACAAGATATATACTCAAAATGAATTATATTAAACAAGGTTATTTATTACGGATTCATGATATAATGAGTATTGTGTGATAATATATCAATCTTTAGTAAAAACATCAAATGACCTGAGCTTATCACATAAAATCAGGCAAAAATGTCTTGGTATGGAATGCGTTAAAATGGAATTTAATGCTGGTTTCAATTTACATCCTTAATTGAGTGAATAAAAGCCGGGAAAATCAGGATTACAGAAAAGAACAAGTGATAGTCATATTAGAGTCATATAGATGTGGATTGCCTTCAAAAATATGTGCTTTTTCAAATGGGTTAATTGAATAGTAATATATATTGTGTGTATCTGAACTGGTAATATCTCTACTCATTAATACTGAATATCTATCAGATGAAAACAATGGATTGCAGATTAAATTAATAATTTATAGAAAAAAAAAAAAAACAGTAATTGTAAAGTAATACTGCTACTGAAAACAATATAGTAAAATTAGAAGACTATAGAAAAGGAATAGGCAATATTAAAATAATTTTCAATGATTAAGTCTTAGTTACCTTTAGCCAACTCTGCAACACCCATAAGCGCTTTACTCTGAGCGACACTTTCCAAGATATGCTGCTCTTCTCTAGCCTGTCTTTCTGCTGCCGATAGAGCTCTGGCTTCTGCCAGTCTTTTCAATTCACTGTGCTGATCCAGCAAAGAAACATTGTATCGTCGTCCCCATTCCTCTTGTGATGCTGGAAATTAATAATTCATATCATTTTGGTTAACTTTCATGAAAAATGAGGTACACTTATGCTTTTATTATATATCTCTCTTCTCATAATATATTTATTTTAAGAAGAAATTTCCTCCAGTCTTCCAGCCCACAACAGACTATATACTTTCAAATATATACTATACATGTACACCAATCAATTCTCCAACAGACACCGAAAAACTTTTCGGTTGTCTGTTGGAGAATTGATGGTCGATTTTCAGTAAGTTTTTGGTTTAAGTTTCAAATAAATCCACTTCATCTAGCTAAAAAGACTCCCACAAACGAGGCGGCCGACTCTTAGATATCACTCTCTTTGGCAGACCTATCCCGTGGAAAAGTCTGTCAAATATTTAGGCGTCACCCTCGACAATCACCTGAATTTTACTAAACACATTCAAAACGCTCGATCCAAAGCGGCCTTCGTCTTAGGTCGTCTTCACCCTTTAATTAACGCCCGCAGCAAACTGTCCCTCAGACACAAGCTGCTTCTTTACAAAACATGCGTCCGGCCAATCATTTCCTACGCAAGTGTCGCCTTCGCGCACGTGCATAAAAGAAAAATAAATAAACTTCAAGTGATACAAAATCGCTTCATTCGTCGAGCCACCGGTGCTCAGTGGTTCCAGCGCAATATTGACCTCCACTGCGACCTTAACTTGCCGAGCGTCAAACAACACTTTAAAACACTCTCTAAGAAACATTTTGAGAGATCCGAATCCCATCCGAATCCACTGGTGGTACAATCGGTAAATTATTCACCCGATTTAAACGCGCGCCCGAAAAGACGACGCCCGCGTAACGTGTTACACGATCCGGACGACGAAACAGCGTCGTTCGGATCCACTCACGACACCAACACTCACACGCACCCCGGCCCTAGCCGAGCACGTAGAGTAGGGAACACTTCTACACCGGCCGCTTACACGAGATTCTCTCACGTACCCGGTCGGTTTTCACCCCTAGACCTTAGGGTCTATGGGACTAATAGGGACTATAGTTACTAAAGTTCAACCTCCCCTACATGTTTAACGTAGAATCATGACGAGTTTAAAATCAGCACACACACATATGTGTACCTCCGACACGGCATCAGGCCGATGGAGTCTGCGATTTGCGCAGATTCCCAATTACATTTTACTAGCCCGCGGGCTTTCAGCCCGCGGGCCCTGAAATCGATAATAGGCTACCAGCATTAACATCTTCGAATCAATCTAGCAGAAAAACACACATTATTAATTTTCTGTTATTGCTTTGCTTAAGGCCGATCTTAGCTAAGTAAAACTTTTGACTGTCCACATAGTGATGGATTTGCGCAAATTAACGCCTGACTCCATTAATAAGAATCTTAGGTGTTATAAGGATTAGTTTCAGAATTAGGCAACAGAAATTCATAGGTGTATGGAGATAGATTAATCTCACCGCACCTCTTTTAGATAAAAATCTACGCCTTCTAAATATTTATCTAATACCTACTGTATTGGACATAAAAATAATGACAATATAAAAACTTATATAGAATACCATCGTCATCAGGGTCATTTTCACTGGAGCTCTTTGTTTCGGCAGCCGCTTCCGCGGCAATCTGACCTAATCGCCCAAGTTTTAATAATTGCTGTTTTTTACGTTCTTTGACTGGAATATATGGCTCATATTTGTCTATGTCTTCATCAGTATCTGATGACTTCTCTTCGCGTCTGTAACGCTTTATAGGTACAGGATCACCTGTATTATCTGACATAGCTTTTATATTTGAGATTTGGTGCTTTATATATAAAACTGTTTTGTATACAAATATGCTATTTACATACACGAGTTTACATGACCATTTGACAGAATAAATTGATTTGACATTTTGACACAATATTTTGACAGCTTGTTGTTAAAATTTATTAAATAAATTTTAGGAAGTTTGAACTATAATATACTTATAATAACAAAAGATCCATTATAGTGATTATAATTTTGACCTCAAAATGTTATTACTGAAGTGCATCTTTACCATAGCCCTCTACAAGCCAGTATTTTTATATTGTGGATGTCATGAATTTATTTTATATTACTATATGGCTAAAACATTTGTGAGGCAATAAATATTATAGATATAAAACGTTTGCTAAAACAAGTACTTAAATGAAGCAGATATTATTATTCATACATTTAATATCTTCTACTTATGTAAATACAACAAAATAATGACTTGAACTAATATTTGATCAAATTCAAATTCTTTATTTCGACGAAAGAAATTACATTTCATTTATC
Organism: Baronia brevicornis; assembly: GCA_031353405.1. Lineage (NCBI taxonomy): Eukaryota > Metazoa > Arthropoda > Insecta > Lepidoptera > Papilionidae > Baronia > Baronia brevicornis. The sequence continues at coordinate 285,568 of JASFAT010000710.1, read as the reverse complement.
GAACGTCAGTCTGTTATCATGTGGACAGTCAGAGTTTTTACTTAGCTAAATCTGCAATGGCAAACTAAAATATAAAAATAATAATGTATGTTTTTTTCTTATACTGGAAGAAGTACCCCACAGTAGAATACCATATGACTTAATACTATGGAAATAATTATAGTAAACTAATGTGATTATTTCGATATCAGTAAGAGTTTTTATCTTTTTAACAATATATGCTCCAGAACTAAGTCTATTTGCCAATTCACAAATATGGAGCCCCCATTTTAACCTATTATGTATTATTATTTCAACGAATACAGTAGTATCCACCCAATTCAATTCCTCTCCATTTAACAATAAGTTTCTTCGAATACTTTCCTTATCGAATGTTTAAGTTTATTTTAAAAAACCTTTTTAAAAGTTTCTTTTGTAAAAGTTTCTTTGTTAAAGTTTATACCGTCATAATTTATGTATTTATGTATTACCTATTATGTTTAAATTTTTATAATAATGTTTTTGTTTAATTACTGCTATTGCAAAATACAATGAAGTTTTGTTATAAAAGTTAGTTTTTTTAAAACTGACATAAACACGTGAATAAACAAATGTGTTAACGAACGGGTCACAATCTGTCAACGTCAAACCAAAATATGCAAGTGACACGTAATTCTCAATAATTAAATTTGCTTTTTGTGACCTCCAAATGTGAAAATTTGCGAAAAATTACATTAACATCACTCAATTTTACCCCTCTAAAATGTCTGATAGTGGTTTTGGCGATCAAGCGCCAAAAAACGTTGTGAAAAATCCATTGTTGTCTACTGCAGTGATTGGTGTTTCCTTAGAAGATTTGACGCATAACGCCGTGTTATTACCTGCCGTGCCCAGCCAAGAATTGATTTCAAGACAAGGTAAGATCTATTTTGATCCTCTTCAATTATTTTAAAGTGCTTGCAACCTTGATCAACGACTAAAAACTTGCGTAGAAAAAGCCAATGTTTTCGCGTGTAAACTGTCAGTTTTCGCGATGTCAGCGATTGTTATCGGACTAACGCACATAATCGCACTTTCTTACGCGACGTTATACTCTCGTGATCTATATCTTATCAATTCGTAATATGATTAAGATTTTATATATCACCATGATTTTGGAAAAATAACAGTTGTTTAAAATGTCTGTGTATGTACCATAACTTTGTAAGATGTCGTTGTTTCTTTATAAAAGTTTTAAAAACGCCCCATTTAAAAGTGGTTTTGTACCTCATTTTAGCTTGAATGACTTCAATTTGAAAAATGTGTTAAGCTTTTTACTTAAAGTTATTGTAAGTAATCAATGAAAAAATATGGCAATAATAAAATAGTGTATTAATATAGAGTTGGTAATTTTATACTTCAGTTTATATCAATTTGATGCATACATATCTGTATTTAATTCCACTATACATAAATATTTGACATCTATTTGAAATTTGGATATATCTTACAATTAAATATTTTCCTTAATTAAATATTATATGGTACATTGAGGGTGTATTTCAAGTTTGTGACTAAGCTTATACTTTACTTTAAAGAAATAATTTTGGCAAAACACTTAATAGATGATGAATTCATCATTATATTAAACTTAGTTTAAACATATATATAAATTGATGATTGATTATTTGAAAATTTTCTACACTCAGTCTCTTTAATTTGGGCTATTTTGTTTTTGTTTTATGGGATAGGATGGCAAACAAGTAGACTTGTCACCTAATGGAAGTGTATGAAATATTAAATTGAAGAAGTTTAGTGTAGATTCAGATATTTCTCCATGAGGCTGTCACGCCATATATACGAAACATATTTACAACAATAAAGTATGATCTTTTTGACTAATTTGTGTTTGATGTGCAGACATACTTAAATAATGTAATGTAAATATTGCATCTAGATGTGTAGAAGAATAATTTATGCTTCTTTTTCTTATTGCAATATGTGGCGTTACCTTATAAAAGGGTAGTTTATAATAAAACATGTAAATATTTCATTTTATTTATTTGTAAATAAAATTACAAAACATCATTTATGGCTGCACACTTAACTCTACATTTTACGTATTTTATGTTAACAGTTTTATTACCCGTATAAATCAAAACAATGGTACCGACTTCAGACGATGATTTGGCATTTGATCAAAAAGTAAATATAAAACGCTTTTTATAAATTTATGGTTTGGGATACAGCTACCTAGTACATTATATTTCTGCTGAAATTCTAATTTTGCTCATATCTCGTCACATTCTAGCCTACTATATACCGAAAAGACAATGGAATAATGGTGTTCATAATTAATATGGTTTTAGTGCAATATAGCATACCACATAAATTATTTTCATAAAACTTCATTGGTTATGTTTCATATTTTTGTGCTACATGCCCTCTTCCGCTTTCACCATTTGGAAAGCAGCATACACTTAGTGACTGAATTTAATTATTCATTCTGATATATAAGATGACATTAATATAAAATATATAGATATATAATTAGAAAATTTTGATTTTTTTGGTTGGTTTTTTGTAAAAAATCTGAAAATTGAGGTTATGCAAGTTTATTTATCGACTAAAGAATTGGCTCAGCAGTGAAACTATCGCCTATAAAAGTGTTGCATCTGTCTGGTTACCTCGCTATGGGCAAGCATGGCGGGGTTAATATCTAATCCTCCAGAAATATAGATATTAAAATATCTATGACAATAAATATTAGGCAATATTCGTTTTAATTTTGTCTATGCCAAATCAGGCAAATGATATCACATGTGATTACCACACTAATTAGGTAACTTGTCACATGAATGTTTCTCTCATGTGACAAGTCTCATGACATATCTCTACACATCATCATTAACATTATAGCATAGATGCTAAACATATATGCATGCTGTGTAAACTTGATTTATGATACTTGACTATTTAATTGTTAAGCTAATATAAAATAAAATAAACATTAAAGTGCTGAGGGTCCACTTTTAAACAAAGGATGATACAATTTTATTTTATGATTAATGATTCTTTGCTTTTGCCATCTTGTTTTGCTCTTAATTTTTTTTCGTTTATCAATTATTGTGGTAGGACAAGTATCTGTAATTTACAATCATAGGTTTTTTAACAAGCTTGTGCTTGAATTAGGGATGAGCCTGTATCTCAAGTATCAGGTATTTATGTGTGTTTCATATTCATTCATCCCCCTCTTCAGTGTCTGTTGTTCACTCATGTGGTCTGTAGAGACTGTGTGGTCAATAGAGACCACCTCTGTTGTAGAACTTGTTCTGTCTGGTGACTGAGGTTATTCCATCCATATATTTTTTATATTTCTCATAGTGCAACCGAGATATTTCCAATGCTTTTGGTTCTAACTACTCTGTAAGTTTTGTATGTAAGTACAGGCATTAGTCCCTGGTTGTATGTCTTACTTCATGGTAAACAATTTGTTTTATTAATTTGATAGTACATTTAGTCAGAGTCACAGATTTATTTTCCAATCACGTGAACATGAACATCATTGATGAAAGTGCAATCGAAATTGCATAATATAATTAATTATGCTAAAGGCATGTCATCGTCATATTGTAAATCGGCGCCAAAAGTTCGACCTCTATAACATTATGCTTGCTGTGATATCGTTATATAAAGGTCTACTTCAACTGCAGTGATCAAATGCAATCTTTCATTCATTCGTTCATTTGAATTAATGGCTTTCGAAAATGAAATCTTGATACATTGTCTTAAATATAAAGCAAAGTTATGCATCATATACCTTGTTCACTACCTAATTGATTGCTTTTTTATATCCATGCTTTTTTTATACAGACCAAATAGATGTAACAGCAAGGATAGACATTAAAATCTCTGAAGTCGGCTACATTTTCATACAGATAATTTGATTATTTCCTCTTTAAATAAATAGAAATATTCATATATAATTTTGTCGTTTAAATAAGTAATAAATATTTCTTCTTTAATTTGTGGCAAATTTATGTGATTAAAATATTTTAAATACTATAAAGGTAACTTAACATAACATACATAATAATTATAAAGAATTAATTGATAAATTATTTAAATACAATAATAATCATATTAAAATTATCAAAATATTAACTGACATTGAACATTATAAATTAGAATGAGCTATTTACCTAGAGACGCTATAAGTACCAGTGTGAGGCGGGATAATTAAAGGCCAAGGTAATTTAATTTCACATTCACCCATGCTGAAATTAATAATTTCATCAATAAAAGTGAATCAGGACTTACTAGAACATTCAAACTGATATAAGCATATCTCAGTTTTAATGTAGCTACATAGTAAATATTGTGTAGCTAATGATGCACTTGAGTCATATTACAGATATTTCTAGTCTGTGGCATAAATGAGCCCAGATCGATGTGTTATGCTCATGCAAATGACTTTTGAGCAAATTTTATACTATGCTTAATAGATCAGCAGAAAAAGATAACTGAATGTCCAGTTTCTTCTCTTTCCCCTCCCTATTTTATTTTGACAATCTTAAGTGATTCTGTGTGATTACCAGACCACAGTTATTGCTATATCAACAGTTTGACATTAGCTGATACCGATTTTTATTAGTTACATAATACTGAATTAAATAAGATGACACTTAATATAATGGAGGAAGGAATCTTCATATAATTTTTCCAACACTTTGTAGTATAATCAAACATAACTTGTTTTGTCAATAAATACCATATTAAAGAATGTGGTAAATTTATGAATGTGTGTGGTATTTCCAAAATCCATCCCCTGCGGTCAACTCACATAAAAATTACTAGCAAGAAATATATCATTAAACTTGATTATGAAAACTATACAGAAGTTCCATAGCTTCTGATGCTGTGGCTTATATTTGGTACAACTCTGGTACAGACCATAATGTGTGGTAAAAATATGTCTATATCTATATGTATATATAATATATATAATATATATATATATATATATATATATATATATATATATATATATATATATATATATATATATATATATATATATATATATATATATATATATATATGTATATATATATATACATCATATATATATAAATATCTAATGTAGTATGTGATAAACATCTAAGTATTTGCAAAGATTTAAATCATTACATATGCCCCTACAGTGTTCTTAATACTGCAAAATTTTCACATGAAAAGAGGGATGTTGACTCATTGTGACTCAATTGCTAGAGCACCAAACAGAAAATAGTGGTGCAAACAATATTTTCTCTTATAATATTATTGTACCAGTAAGAGACAACTCCATTTACTCGAACTCTGGTAACTCACACATTTAAAAACGAAACCACAGATTTTCAGCTTCAGGTCATATCTAATGTTTTAAATCTTTGAGTATTTGCCTGTTTATGATATTATAAAAATAGAATTGTGATGCAAGAAATAAAGAAGTTTACTAATATGAAACGTATTTGATAATTTGTATATAGCATTCATTTTAGTTTGTACTTTCTCTCTCTAGTCGATCCTTCATGTATGAAGATCGCGATCACCAGACTTCACTCAGCGGTTCGGTTAGGCTCTCTTCCATTTCAACAAACTCGCTGTTTTCTTCATGACTTTCATTGTGATTTTCTTGAGAATTTAGTTTGTACTTAATATAAATATTACTTGATTTGTACAAGCACTATGTATACAGAAAGAAGTAATTTTATTGCCTCAATCTTCCGTAAAAAGATATTTCAAAAAATATTACGTGAAAAATTTTCCCATTTCATTTATATATATATGTTTTAATTCAAATATTGTTTTGCTAGAATTTTTAATAGATAACATCATAAATATCTTTTGGAATTTACAGATATTTAATGAAATGTTACAATTTGGATCTTTTGCAACATTCAGAAGAAAGTCAAGGTCCAGTCTTTGCTTATTTCCTTTTCATTCTATTATAGTTAGTTCATTGTGGTAACAATTTACCTATGGTTTTATAACTATGGTTAACTAATTCATTTATGTATTAAAAGTAAACTAAAAAAAAGTAATTTAAAAATAGGTGGTTTATGTTCAAGCCACTATAAAGAATCTTATAGACAAACAATAAAAATTCTAGTTTCAAATATTTGTTGGACAAGTAAACATCAGATTTGGCTTAACTCCTTGCATTCAAAGTCTTTATATATTAAAAAAAATGCATGTTTAACCACATATTGATAGGCACCACTAAGTCAAATCATAAAGAAATTGTAAAAAATACAACAGTGTCAACGAATTTAAAATACTATTTATCTTACATCAATCATTTATAAATATAAATTTGTTTGTCTGGTAGCGATCATATTTTATTCTAGAGACAAGTCCGATGGGATGCGATAGGCAGCACTGCATTCAAGTTATCAACAAATTTTGTATTCAAGCACCAAAATGATTCATTCTTGATACATATTACTTAAATGCCAAAGAACATAATCACAGAATCTAGACCCCGATATGTAATACTGTGCCCGGGTTATTCAAAATTAAGAAATCTAACTTCATACCACCTACCGGATAGATCATGACATCTACCAGCTTGTATAGTATAACATTTATATTCGTTAGGTATAAATTATACAGTTAAAATTAATTTAAAACTGTGTTAGGGGCCATACATAAATTAAATCACACGAATTTTATAAGTTTTGATCCCCCCCCCCCGTCCTTGTTACATTTCAGTCATGCGAATCCACTTTTCTGCATTTTTCACATTTAACGAATCAATTAACATCCTGCGGCAGTCCACTGCTTATGTCCAGTAGTAGAGAAGCGCCACCAAGCCCGATCTTCGGCTTCACGCATCCCGTTTCTGCCAGCCGCCCTACGCAGATCGTCGCACCATCTAGCCGGGTGACGTCCCACACTCATTTGCCGGGGCGCGGTCTCCACTACAGCACTCGTCTGCTCCAACAATTGTCGGATCTCCGACAAACGTGACCACATTCAACCAGTCTTTTATAATTTTAGTAGTCCATGAAATTCTTCCTCTACCTCGGTCTCTTCTACCTTCGATTCTGCCCCTAATAATGAGTTATTATAAAATTACTAGCTGACCCGGCAAACGTTATGCCATAAAAATTATTTCTAGCTAGATAAAATAGTTAACGACCTATTCTCAGACCTACCAAATATACAAAAAAAAAATTAATAAAAATCGCTCACACCGTTTCGGAGGAGTTCGATAACAAACACTGTGACATGACATTTTTATATATTAAATTAATATTTCCGTAAATATTGATAGACTTGATAATATTTTAAAGTTTTTCGTTGAAGTTCAAGTTCGGACTATTAGATTTATACATGTAGTACGTCACGTAGCATATCACCTCCCCTTCCCTGGATACACAATGTCACACTCTGTTGACCCCTCCCTTAACGTGTGACGTAATTTATACATGGCCTCTTATCAGTTTTCAAAACTCTTTTAACTAACATTCCTCGACGATGTGGTATAGGACGGTAGCTCCCTAGACGACCGGCTTCTTCTCACGCACCAGTATATAAGTGTTACGATGAGGACTATTATAGCTATAATCAGGAACACTCCAAGTACTATAGCCGCTATTTCTGCGCTTGATAGATAGCCTGGAATGAACAAAACTACATGGTTATGAATCTTGGTCTCTGTTTGAAAAAGGTGAAAGGTGATTGTTTAGTGAAAAAGGTGGGAGGCAAACGAGAGAGCAAATTACCAGATTAAAAGCAATCAGCTCCGCTCGTAGACATCTGCAACACCATAGGTATCACAAATGCGTTGTCGGCCTTTAAAATGTGAGTTGTCTTCTTTATTGATGGCTTCAATATCGTATCGGTTCAGAAATACTGCCTATGACAGCGAATTCCATAGAGTGGTGGAGCGTGGAATGAAGGAAAGGAATTTTAGGGAAAAAAGCACCGTACTGTATCGTCACTCATCCAGATGGCGGGGATGACACTTTTTTTTTGGAAAGTTTACTGGCATTTGATTTCAGCGGCAGGAATCATTTCGAACAATTCGTTGGAGCACTGCCCATGATAAAAACGATAAGAGATGCTGAGAAATTGAGACATCCCACCGCAATGTCAAATTATTAAGGCCGTTGGGTGAGATCTTGGTCATCGACGAATCGAACCGAAACTAATATTAAAGTGCCCCGGCGCAGAAATGATAAACCATATTCCATATGCGGCTGGACTTGCTCCATGGACTGACTTGCGAAACCACAATCACATTCCTCATACTGCGGTGCGGTATAGCCCTATTTGCACTTGCTTTGTCTGCAATGGCCCACCTGTGTACGGAGTTCTTTTAAGAGATCTCCACTTAGGCCATTGCAAATCATAGGCAAGTGGAAGCTGCTCTTGCTGACATACGAAGATGGAGTGGACATTTTATTTGCCACCGCACAAACCACTCTTCGGCTGGAATTCTTTCTAAAGCCTTTGTGCACCGTACGAAGCTTTTACAGCTTTTTAGCCTTGCGGGGGAGAGAGTGTGCTTGTAGAGGATGTCTTTGATGTGACTACCGATAACTACCGAAGACACAAATCAACAAAAAAGAATTACAAAATCGCCTTGAAATAGATAGATATCTACCAACCTGATATGTCCACAACATAGCTATTGGTGTTGCCAAAGGCGTCTACGGCGTTGATCATGACCCTGGGCGCGCAGCAGGTGGCGCGGTAAGTGGCAACCACCTCTTCCCTGGTGCCCGAGATGAAGTTACTCTCGTATATCAGGCCTATTGGCGAGGACGTCATTCGGAGAAGACCTGAAATTTTTGCATAAAATACAATTTTAACTGCAAGTGCTTTATTAATGGAGTCAGGCGTTACTTTGCGGAAATCCATCACTATATGGACAGTCAAAAGTTTTACTTAGCTAAGATCCGCGACAAGCAAAACAATAACAGAAAATTAACAATGTGTGTTTTTCCGTTGGGTTTAGTGGATTAATTTGGAACTTAAACCAAAAACTTATCGAAAATCGGCCTCTCCACCCACCAACCACTATATACAACGCCAAACACACACTATCACTTTTCCATCTTGTACACGACACGTGTTTCGCCCCAACACGAGGCATCCTCAGGTATAGTAGACTCTATGGAAGACAACCGAAAAGTGACTTTTCGGTTGTCGACCTGAGGATGCCTCGTGTTGGGGCGAAACACGTGTCGTGTACAAGATGGAAAAGTGATAGTGTGTGTTTGGCGTTGTATATAGTGGTTGGTGGGTGGAGAGTTGATGGCCGATTTTCGGTAAGTTTTTGGTTTAAGTTCCAAATAAATCCACTAAACCCAACGGAAAAACACACATTGTTAATTTTCTGTTATTGTTTTGCTTGTCGCGGATCTTAGCTAAGTAAAACTTTTGACTGTCCATATATGCAAGTGCTTTCGCAAACCGGTATTTATTATGATCTCAATTGATGTAAATCTGTCTTTCTCCAATTTATAGTATCGGTAATTTTACCGCGGACAGCTGAGGGGGAGGGGGGGGGACGTTGATTGTTTATTTCTTTTTTCATTTATACACAGTCTTTCTATCAAGTCTACAATACCACTGCCGCTTAGTTAATGTCTCGTCCGTGGAAAGTCGCACAATCCCAAGAGACATACGTTGAGTGTTTTTACTACTGAAATAAAATTCGAAAATAATTTAATGTGTCTAATGCGACACGGTATCATTTGTGGCATAGCCCGGTACCGATTCTCAGCCCGGTTTTTGAGGACCACTAATACTTCAGTAGCGAACTTTTTGCTTTGGAACAAAAGACTAGTCCCGCTTAAGAAATATTTGTATGACCTATAGGTATTTATTCCAAGTCTGCTCATCTGTCCATGTCATTTGAGTATTGTTATACCACAAAAGAGGTTTTATATGTTTATTAAGTTCAACGTAGGCCATATAAAAGTAGCTACAGTTTCCTTAAAAAAGAAAAACTTTATTTTAAAATCGTTTATTTTATACATTAGATACATACAACAATAAGTGATTATTTGTTTTGCCAGTTATTTGGAGAGATCTCGTCGGATAGCCGGTTCTTAATGGGAAGGCAAACGAGCAAGCATGTCACCTGATGGAAAGCAATCAACGCCACCTGATGTAAAACAATCAATGCCACCTATTTACATCCGCAGTGGCATATGCATTATAGAAGCGTTGCCGGTTTCATATTATGCTATGTTATAATTCTAGTTGAACGTTTTTCTTACCTCCAATAGTATCCCGTGCAACTATAGTTGCCAACCACGTGTGCTCAGAACAATCTAAACCGGTCCGTCCAATGCAGGAACCTTGGAAGTTGTGCCGGACTTCGGGGGCCCAAGTGTCGATTGTTGTGTCCCCAGGGCTCACTACATACACGTAGGCGGAGATCGAAACTTCATCCATGCCTAGAAAGAGAGTAGTTATAAATTAAATAATATATTATTTTAAACCGTATCATTCCTCGGCGTTCGTTGCGATAGTATCATATCCCTATCATCCTGTCTAAAACCATCTTTTCTTTCCCCTGCCTTTCCCTTTCTTCTCTATCCTTTTCCCTTCCTCTCCGCCAATCCATGGTCTGCCGTGCCAAAGGATGCGTGGCTAGGGGCGAGCTTAGTCGCAAGCGTGCCGAACGTCCCGGGATCGAGCTCCTCCGGATACTATAGTGATTTATCTCAGCATGCGAGGAGTTCTGCTCTCTGTTGGAGCTGACCTACATCCTCCCTTGCGGCTCGTGGGATTAGGTATGATGAATCTTAATATAACTAATTTGTTAAAAAATGACGGAGACGTAGTTCGCCACCCGTCACGTCCTGATTCCCATGAGGGCAAGAAGCCATTAACGGCCGGTATTCGGTTCCTCTGTTAGTTTGCCGGCCGCCTTGCGCGGATCTTCGCACCATCTAGCCGGGGGACGTCTCGCACTACGTTTGCAAAGTGGCGGTCTTCACTCCGTTATGGTATGATATATGTACGTTGGTATATCACACCATAACTGACTAAAAAAATATAAATGTTAAAAAAAATATCTTGCTAGCTGCCTTACGCAGATTGTCGCTCTATCTAGCAAAGGTACGTGGCCGTTACTCGGTATCTTGGCAGATGTGTGGCTCACGGTGCTTCCCCACTTTTCTCGGCTAGCAGTCTTTCTGGTGTACTCATGCACAGGACCGCCCACAGCAGATCTGGGTTTGTTGCTCCAGCGTACGGGTCTAATCGCATAAATTTTAATTTAATCTTACCATAAGCGGTGAAGGTGATGAGATCTCTGGCCTGGTCCGGTTGTGCGTTTGCGGGGATTATGACGTTTACGATGACATTAACCGTCTGTCCGGACGTTACCGTTTGTCTGCAAATCGAAATATGTTTAAGGTCCAATTCGCCATTGCAACTTTTATAATTCATGTTTTATTTTATTTTTTATAGCAGAGTAAGCAAACGAGCATGTGGTTCACGTGCTGGTATGCGATCACCGCCACCCGTAGACATCCGCAACGCCGGAAGCGTCGCAAATGCGCTACCGGCCTTTAGCAACATACGCTCTTACATTGGATGCTGCTATGTGGTATTCACGTAGAAACACCGTAAGTGGTAAATTGTTCCACATTTGCACGGTTCGCGGCAGAAAACTGCGACTAAATCGCACGGTGGTAGACGGCCCATAAATGTTTTGGGTGGGTTATGTCTGTGTGAAGTTTTTACCTCTTTTAAAGCACTTAGCGCCCACAGAGAAGTGAGAGATTTGGCATATTTAAAGTTAGTTCATAAGGAGGCATTCAAAAAGATAAAAAAAAATTAAAAATTACAGTTGAATTTCAACTAAAGGACGACCAAAACCCAAAATAAATGTGTATGTTGGTAACACATACATCATAGAGTGTAAAATTGAAATAATAGTTGCTAACGTTGAGAGTTTCGATAGTGGTAGAGCCACGCTGCAGACGAATACTTTGTCAAGAATGGCATAATATTTGTCTGTAGCATGAATGGGCGGATTCGCCCGGGGAAGTACCACACTCCCGCAGAAAATCAACCTCTGAGTGGTAGCTTAGCTACCGCGCTTCGTACAGTGAGCGGTCGAGTTCTGGAGACCCAACACCCTCCCCCTTCCTTCCCCACCCTTCCTCGCTCAACTCCCATAATCTTTCTTCTACTCTTTCCTTAAGGTCGGCAACGCTTCGGCACTGCTATGCGCGGCGGATGTCTATGGGCGGCGTTGATTGCTTTCCATCAGGTGACACGCCTGCTCGTTTGCCTTCCTATCCCATAAAAAATAAAAAGAAACAGTTTCTTTCAAAGATGTAAAATAAAATAAATGTGAAATGTACTACAGTTTCTGATAGAACAAGGCAATGAGGGACTATACTTACGATGCGGGGTCAATTCCTCTCAAGAATCTGAGTTCACCAACGGCGCCAAAGTTGAACCTCACAGCCTGTTCTCTGTTGTTGGTGACTTCGAAATGTAACTGTAATAAATTATGATTAAGAAGTCTAAGAATTTATTTTTTTATTATTATTATTATGTATTCACGCCTATCCCCCGCAGGGGTTGGCAGAGACCACAGAGCTACAGAAACGGCTCGTCATTGGTCGCTTTTCGCCCTCGTGAGAATTCAGGACGTGACGGGTGGCGAACCACGTCGCCGTCATTTTTCGACAAATTAGGTATATTAAATTCGTCTTTAGTGAATCCCACGAGCCGCAAGGGAAGATGGAGGTAAGCCCCAGCAGAACCCTGCATGCTGAGGTAAGGCACCATAGTCCCCCGGAGGAGCCCGACCCCGGGACGATCGGCACGCTTAGGACTAGGCTCGCCACTCATCCTTTGGCACGGCAGACCGTGGCAGGAAGGGAAAAGATAGAGAAGAAAGGAAGGGGCAGGAAAGGAAAATGTGGATTGGGGGGATTACCAGACTCGGAATAAACATTTAAAAATCAATATAAATATTACTCCGCGGGCGGAGGGCTCCGCCACTGAGCCAATCGGTCGTCTAGAAGAATCTATTTCTGAATAGAAAACTAGCAATGGACTATTCCCGCCAACTTACATTAGTGACGTGTTTTTATTTCATTTTCAAAATATTATGTTGTCAGTTGTTTAATTGTGGTGGCGTATTATACAATATAGTTCGATTAGGGCGTACAAGTGGGGTGATACGAAATGTGTGCGTGTATCGTGAATATTTAAATTGGCTGCATAAGTTCATAGAGGATTTTGGTAGAATAGCCACCATTTTAACAAGACGTAACGTGACAAGTTGACTAGTACGTTTCAAGATAATTGATATTATTGTATTTTACTTGGCGCCGGCATAATAGTTATAACTTATCAATGAAAAAAGACTAGCAGTGTCTCGATATAAAATTCTTCGATCTCTCGATCGATAAATAACTCTACTTTTATTTTATTTATGAAATGAGATATTTATGAGGTAAATAAGAAATATTCCATCGCATACGATTTAAAATTATTTCTTAGATGGCATCTAAAGTGAGAAATAGGAAAAAATGTTTTTTCGAGTTATGTTGGTTTACTTTAGAAGTGTTTGTTAATATATTAATGGTTTAACATTTTTTATTATACTTTTTTTTATACCTGAAGGCTGTCTCCGGGAGCGCCGTATAGCCTTGTACTCAGACCTATTTGCACTGCCGTCAGAATAACACCCCGTTGATTGACCACCTGAAAACATATTAATACGACTAAATTATCACAAATATGGGTTGTACGATGCACAATTATACTTCCTTAACTACTGCTTTCAAACAAGAATTTTTCGACCACATTTATATTAGGTAATAGGTCGAAAATTCCTTGTTTGAGAGTTGGTTTTCGTCCTTCGTTGAAAACCTAATTCTGCCACCGGATATATGACTCCGTAGACATCCGTGGCTGTTGATTCCGTAGGCGGCAGCCGCCGCTGAGCCACTAAGCCAATAAGCCAATAAGCCAATCGGTCTTCGTGTATCTCATGTGTATCCGTTTAATTTTTATCGAAATCGCGTGGAAGGTTAAATCATTAATCGTGAACCACGCGTTAGAATGAAGTTAATAATAAAGCTTTAAGGAAGGTCCTTGTAGGAATTTATGTACTCTAACTATAGTGCTACAGATGTCCGTTGGCGTCGGACGACATGCTTGGGAGTGTTGGGAGGTGTTGAGCCTTCGGAACTCGGCCGCTCACCGTGCGAAGCGCGGTAGCTGAGCTACCATCCAGACGCCGGTTTTCTGCGAGAGTGTGGTACTTCCCAGGGCGAGCCGGCCTATTCATGCTACAGACAAATATTATGCCATTCTTGACAAAGTATTCGTCTGCAGCGTGACTCTACCACAATTATAATATAATCAAATAATCAATATAATCAAATCAAAAATCAACCTGAACTAATTTATACAAACCTTATATATTATACTATTATATATTAATGCTAACTTAAGCACTTGGCTCGCATTACCTCGCGCCAATCGCCAAGAGTGCTAACAAAGGTAACATTACAGGATTCCGTATCCTCAACTTGTGCCTTTCTTTCGCATAATTTTTTTAAAGTCAGATACGCCATTGACTAAGCTAAATAAGTTTCTGTTCAGAAGTTTACCTGCGACACTGCCCTGCTAAAAGGCAGAACGTTGCTGTCGTTGATTCTTAACTGGCTGCTGTATATCTTGGAGTTCTCCTCTTCGGTTCGTTCTAAATCGTTCCTCGAGTTCGGAAAGACAACCGCAGATCTGCCATTGCGCACTTCTGCCTCCTGATTTATTGGATCCGAAAATCTGATGAATGGATCCCCTGGAAACGTGAAACAATTATGGATTTTTAGATATTGAGTGTCTATTAAGTGAAGCCGACTAGGTGGTCACTCTTCGGGGACGCCTATTTCCAACAGCGGACGGTCGCAGGCTGTTGATTGATTTCTTTTTGACATTTAGTAATATATAACTGACTTTGCTGGTGCAGCGACCCAAAATGGATCTTGGCCTCAGAACAGATCTTACGCCACCGTACCCTGTCCTGCGCCACCTCCTGCCAGTTGCAGATTTTAAGGTTGCACAAGTCATCCTCGATCATGTGAAAGGGGAATGGACCGCTAGGCCCCGAAAAAGTATTTTTTAATTGTTAATAACTTGATGGTAAGACGTTTGAAATATGTATAATAGTAACCTTTAAAATTTCTTCCCACGATCTTTACGTAGATGGTGGACGCTTTCACGGTAGGCAGTGGCACCTCCTCTTCGATTTCTGTCATAAAGCTTTCGGAGGGATCGCTGGAGCCATCACTAGCCATTGGAGGGTAGCTGTAACAAGAAAAGTTTTTAAAAAATTGTCTAAAATAGGTCAGATAAAACATAATTCAATGTAATTGTTACTTTACAAGCAATACATTGATTTTCAGTGGAAACCCATAGGTAACAATAACTCTCTCAATCGTCTCTCAATTTTTTGGGATATTGGCCGATTGAATTATTGTTTTTGTTTTTTTTTCCCTTAAAAGTTGAAGGGTGTTGCCGTCATCTTCAATATTGGCGAGAAAATTGGGTATTGCAAAATGGTTTCTATTACTCACGTAGACGTTGCACTACCAATTATTCCTGCTAACGCTTTGTTCGACCCCCAAGACAATAAGAAAGGTGACCCTATTCGATGTTGGGAAGCAAACAACAATAATTATACTCGTTTTTCAAAATGAGGTTGGCAACTTAGAAAGTATATAATGAAGCTGGCAGTTTTCAAACATAATAGAAAAACAATGTTTTT
Organism: Baronia brevicornis; assembly: GCA_031353405.1. Taxonomy (NCBI): domain Eukaryota; kingdom Metazoa; phylum Arthropoda; class Insecta; order Lepidoptera; family Papilionidae; genus Baronia; species Baronia brevicornis. The sequence goes on along the minus strand of JASFAT010000710.1, from coordinate 269,802 downwards.
TTTATTGTGTTTTATTTTTTCTTGTTTTTCATTTGTCAGCTGTCAAATAAATAACGGACTTTTCCCGCCAATTTACATCAGTGACGTTGTGTTTTTATATTTCTTTTTCATAATCTTATATTATTATCAGTTATATTGTTTATGGTGGTGTTTTATTCAATATAGTTCGATTAAGACTTATAAGTGAAGTGATATGAAATAAACATGTATAGTGACTTTTTAAGTCGACTGAAAAAGTCCGTAGAAGGTTTTGGTAGAATAGCCACCATTTTATCAAGACGTAACGTGACAAGTTGACTAGACATTTAAAGAGATTTAATATTATTCCATTTCATTTGACACTGGCATAATAGTTTTAACTAATTGCCATCAAAGAAAAGAAAATGAATTACTCATTTAGCTAATCTACTATAAAGCAACTTTTATATTTTACACCATAAAATATAGCCAGAAAAGACCTGTTTAAAATCCGCATCGCCCCTATACTCGTATATATGTATAAGTGTATAAATTAAGCTTTTACCTAAAAGGCAGTTTAGCCAATTCGTTGCCGTACTCGTCGACCAGCGATGACTCGCGAACACTGGCTACCGGTCCGAGGACTCGGATTTTTAGTTTATCTGTGAACAATAAAAAAAATACGATTGAACCGGAGTTCGATATTCAAATACTTGTTTTTGACACTATATATGTTCTACTGCATTACGGACATTGCTGGAGAAGCAAACCATGTTCCACCACGTCCACATGTTTGTCCAAGGCGGATCGATGCGGTAGAAATAAAGAACATTTATTTCAACGGATAATCTCAAGATTCACCTAATGCCATACATATTTGCTACAAAAACACCTCTTTTTACATCTAAAGTAAATGTAGTTTTATGGATTTCTCTTAATGGGACAGAAAGGCAAACGAGCAGGCGGGTCTTTTAATGGAAAGTAATCAACGCCGCCCATAGATATAGCATTGCAGAATCGTTGCCGGTCTTTAAGAAAAGTATAGGCTTGTTTTTTTAAGGTTCCAATGGCGTATCGGTTCGGAAACACGCTGTAGGTAGCTGTTTTCACAGAATAAGGGTAATGGTGCGCGGAAAGAAATTTCTGGAAAAACGCACCGTACTGAATCGCCATTCATCCAGATGGCGGGGATGAAACTTTTCTTCATAATTTCTCAATCTATGACAAAATTCAGTTTCTTGTTGTCCCTGTACATATTATTGATATGGATTTACGAATTCTGATATAGGTATAAGCCGACGGTATAATATTATTAATGGAGTCAGGCGTTACTTTGCGGAAATTCATCACTATGTGAACAGTCAAAAGTTTTACATAGCTAAGATCCGCGACAAGCAAAACAACAACAGAAAATTAATAATGTGTGTTTTTTGTGCTGGATGAAGTGGATTTATTTGGATATTAATCCACTTCATTCAGCACAAAAAACACACATTATTAATTTTCTGTTGTTGTTTTGCTTGTCGCGGATTTTAGCTAAGTAAAACTTTTGACTGTCCACACGGTATAATATTAAACATAACTGATGTGCTATGATCATAATATTATAGAACTTAACAGTTTATTATATAAATAAAACATAATTACCATCAGTCATTGATACATGTATTTTCGATGCAGTTTACCGACCGACCGAGTCGGCGTGAAGCGATATAAACTGATTTATTATTGGTTATTGTCCACATTGTTTTTGTACGATTTAGAACGTGTTTGGCCATTTCCGTATTTATAGATTACTTTTCGGACAAGGCCAATACATTGCGCGGATTTTTTATTGATTTTTAATTCAGATACTGGTAACTTCGAAATGGTTTATTTTGTCTTTATTTATTTTATTTTTTAGGGACAAAAACAAGTTACAGTCTTAAAGAATACGATATAACATAAACTTAACAACGCCCGGACTATAACTCTTTAAATTTGCACACAGCATGGCTACATTTTGATAATAGGGTTACTTATGTGATAATAAAATATTATAAAATTAAACAGATAAAATTGAATTAAAAAAAATAAGAAATATAAAAAAAAAAGAATAACTATAATTTTGTGATCTATCGGCTGCTAAAGATATTACGGAGCGATCGCTTTGATTATTTTGATATTGAAAATATCGAACGTTTCTGTTCCGTGGTCAATAGATATATTATTGTATAGGCGACAAATGCGTACCATGGGATTAATATGGGGTTGTATTGTAGTATCGACGTTTGGGATGTCAACAGCATTAATTTTATTCGACCATACACTGAACAGTTCAACTTTCTTCTTCTGAACGTGTCATATACTTTTTGAAGTATAAAATTCTTTCTTTTTAAAAGCTGATTCCATATAATTAATAAAGCAGTAATTTTATATATATATATATATATATATATATATATATATATATAAAATTACTGGTTTATTAATGCGCTTATCCCCCGCAGGGGTTGGCAGAGACCACAGAGCTCTATCCGCTGCCGGGAATCGAACCCGTGACCATTGACTCCGCGGGCGGAGGGCCCCGCCACTGAGCCAATCGGTCGTCCGCAGTAATTTTTCGTTTCTTAATTTTGTTTTTTTTTTGGATCGCTTTGAACATGCATTTTTTTTCCTTTTTTGTCATTAAAGAAGTATACACAAGGCAAAATTTCGCCAGGTTGCGAAAATTTGACCAGACGTGCTGTCGTAACATGTAAGATATAATAGAAGAATATACGAAAATAATGTAAAAGAAGGTGGAAGTTAAGAAATAGGAAAGGAGTTGGGCCAGCTGTCCTTAACATTTTCTGAATGAGACACAGTAACAAAGCTACTGAGAAGTCAATAAGCTAATGTGTGTTTGCTACTTTCCCGGACGATCTGGTTCATTGCTAGTACAGATAAAAAATTGAAAAAAGATATACATTATGAAAATGTACGTTAAATTTTAACGACCAGAATTTACATGTAAAACAGCCACGCAGGCTGTACCATATGAGAAATAAATATTTCCTCACTATTATTTATATTTCTTGTAATTTGTTTATCAACGCAGCGTTATCAAATACGGAGACGATGTCATGGTACAGAACGATAAACTCGCCGACCCGCGATCTTTGTGACGCTCATAGTTCCTGTTTTGTTTTGTGATTGTGAAATTCAGTACTGGGTCAAACAGCTTAGTGTTAGATGTATGGTCTAAATCTAACTCACAACTCTCCCTAAAGTTTCTTCCTCACCATTTGGATGAGTGGCGATCTACTATGGTAGCCTTATCTCGAAACTTCTTTCCACGCACCACCACTCTGTGGAACCAGCTACCTTCGGCGGTCTTTCCGAATCGATACGGCATCGGCACCTTCAAAAAACAAGCCTACACATACCTGAAAGGCCGGCAACGCTTCCGCGACTCCTGCGGTGTCGCGGTTGTCTATGGGCGGCGTTGATTACTTTCCATCAGGCGACACGCTTGCTCGTTTGCCCTCCTATCCCATAAAAAAAAATCAGGTTGGTTAACTTGATTAGACCCAAGATATACTGTTTACTAACTTTTTTAAATTTGGAATGACTTACCACCTGAGTTGTTCCTACGAAAATACGACAGCGGCATTCAAGAGTCGAGTCGTGTGTTCCCAAAATGCCGGAAACGCATTTGAGACGCCATAGGCGTAAGGATACCTATGGGTGGCCGTGATTACTTACAATAAAAAAACATGCGGGATGTTTTTTTGTGTGCTTGTGCCATAAAAAAACTGGACGTGATCTACCAATTATATAATTAATAATTTTTCATAAACTATAATAGCATAAAGAGTATTCAAGTAGTTTTTTTTTAATTTTATTAAAATTGAAAACAAAAAAATTGTACATTATTTGTTGTATATAAATATTACAAATTTATAATTGTATAACTTTGCCTTGCCACGATTAATTGGACGATGGTCGATCGAACGATTGGTGCGACCCCTGGTCTAAATGATATAATAATATTATATAGTATAGCGGTAGAGCCACGCTGCAGAGGAATACTTTGTCAAGAATGGCGTATTATATTTTTGTAGCATGAATCATGGGCCTGCTCGTCCGGTGAAGTACCACACTAGTTTACGAGTGATAGCTTAGCTAACGTGCTTCGTCCGGTGAGCGGTTGAGTTCCGGAGATCTATTCACGTCAGCTAATCTTTACATGCATATACTCGTTAGTGTATCTGTTGTAGTAGTCTGATTGTGTAACTTCCTAAAGAATAGACCGATTTAATTCATATTCACACATTATTTAATCAGAAGATGTTCCATAGTTATCCTTGAGTCCGATAGATGGCAGTGTAGCCAAATCATTATTAAATTTTATATAGCCTACAATATATACTACAATATATATATACTATTATATAGCCTACTACTTTATATTTTATATTTATAGCCTACCTCTGTTCAAAGAAAATTATAAATTACATAGGAAGAAAAAGGCAACGCCTGCCAGGAACTAGTATTATATTAGCGAATTAGTATAGGTATTTTTGAGTATTAAATGAAAGTATGCTTGGTCACTCTGATTGTTAAGTATTTTTTCCGTACGTACAACAGTCGAGTAATTTTTTCAATACAATGCTCTAATGATGAAATAGGATGTACGTAATTTTCTTTAACATTGTAAATTGTGAGATAATAAATGTAAATTGATTTAACTCGAACCCACGTTGGTAATTGGTGCACCAAAGTGACGGCAGTTTATTTCTGGGTTCTTTTTTTCTATAACTTGATCCCTTTGCTTCATATAAATTTACTTTTAAATCAATTATATTTAAAACGCTTCATATCTCTTTACTAAGTTCATCTCTGAAACACCTACGAAAACACAATGAAAATATTTAGATTTTTAAAGGTTTAAGGTATAAAAGATGTATACAATGCACCATGAATTTACAACATGAATTTGTAGTTGCATTTCAGAATATGTAACAAATTTTCTAATTCAAATAATTTTAATATTACATCCATACTATTTTGTAGATTTAACAAGTAATATAAAAAAAAAACAAAGTCAATTCTTACTTATTCGAAATTATTTTCTCTCATATAAAATTAAAATTAATTAATATATGAAAACACAGTATTAATATTGTCACCCACTACAAGTTTAAAAAAAAAATAATTTGAAATTGAGTGGATGAATAAAATGTATTATTAACGATTGAAAATTTGAACAACATATTATAAACTCACACTCCAGATGAAAATTTAATATTACAAATGCCTGCTCATCATATTAAATTATTTGACTAATTTTTCTCAGTACAGGCTGTTCGGTTATGGAATTTGTTGTCGCTGGAGTTGAGATAAGCGAAATCTCTCCCGATTTTCAAAAAGCTTGTAAATGATTACTATCTATCTTTATAAGTATATATTTTTTATTTATTCATTTATTATTTAATCAAATATAAATATATTTTTTATACTTATGTTTTTGCTTATGGCTATTAACTTTGTTAATTTTTCTATCACCCTGACGATAATGTATCACCAACCTACATCAAACTATCTTTATAATACTGTCCATTCTTCCGACGGTTGTCTCGAAGAAATTATCTATTATCGCTATTATCGATGATAAGACCGCCATTTGTATATAAATATTACAATCAATAATTGTATAACTTTGTTTTTGGTGTACTATACAAAATATATCTATCTATCTATAAATATATATAGAGAGTGTGAATTATTAGTAAGAATTGAATAGTAGGAAGAAAATGTAGAATATGGTACAGTTAATCCAACATGATGTGATCACGAAAACATATATATTGATTAAAACCTAATCGGCGACTAACCATTCATTAGTATAACGTAAATAAACTAAAACGTAATGATAAGAAAACTACTTCGGGAGTTAGTTCATTATTCGTAACGCGAGGGAACAGTTGTTGATAGATAAGGTTCCCCATGTTATTCGTGCCGATAGCAACAGTGAGCGGAATTATTTTTGTGTTCAGTTAAAACTCCCGAGTCGCCGTATTTAGTGCAAGAAGTGAGATAAATAAGAAACATGAAAATGAACGATAAACGATTTTTTAAATCTATTAGAAAGTTTTTTTAAAAATCCGATAAAAAAAATTATTATAGTATTTTTTTATCACTTTTGATACAACGCATAAGTTTGTTGAAATACCATGTTTATTAATTATTTGTATAAACAATTATTTGTGTAGTTCTCTAAATAAATGCAAAAGTTTAAAGTTATATTTCAGTAATAATTGTGCAACTTTAGCTGCATGATCAAAGTTGTCACAGTCGTTGAAGTTTTTATAACGTAAAATTCTGTTGACAGTTTTTTTTCGAGTTCCTTAAATAAATCCATGACTTAGAGTTCCGTGCGTGTTAATTTGATTGGCGCGCAAAAAAACGCCGCGATTCCTACACGACTTTTTGTTTCTGCAACGGGATTGATATAAATTATTATAATTAAGCGTTTCTTGTTACAGCAATTGTTCAATCAAGTTTTTGCTAGTTCACGAGAACAATTTGTATAGGATTATAGGAGAATATATATTGCTTTTGAATTTTTTGGTATCTGTTTAAGAGACATTACTAGAAATAAATATATTTATTAATGTTTGACTTGACTTGTGTATATTAATGGAGTCAGGCGTTACTTTGCGGAAATCCATCACTATATGGACAGTCAAAAGTTTTACTTAGCTAAGAACCCAATGGAAGAACACACATTATTAATTTACTGTTATTGTTTTGCTTGTCGCGGATTTTAGCTAAGTAAAACTTTTGACTGTCCATATATTGACTTGTGTATATTATAATATTATTAATGGACATACCATTTGAATAGAATAGAATAGAAAAAAATTTAAACAAATTTAAAACCTTAATAATATTATAATATACAAATAAACAAAACAAAAAAAAATATTCTAACAAGTGTCATAAAATGGTTCTTGCTCAGCGTATGCCAGGCGTTCGATTGGAGCACCTGCCGCTGGTTTTCAGCGAGAACCGGCGTGGTCAGATCGCGGACCACAGTGACGACATTGATACGGACACTATCTATCATCGCACTATCACTATAGTCTATTATATTTTTAATATCTACAGTATGATGCATTTGTCTTGCTCGGTTTGTTTTAGTCGTCTTAGAGTAATTATTATATGTGGGATATTAAAGATTAAGAATGGTGGCAGAATTAACTTATTTTATTATGATTATGGGATTATGGGCCTCTTAAAAGAGGTCTTTATAACAGTTGCCATGTTCAAATATAATTTAAAATATTATATAAATAATATATTGAATAATATTATATAAAGATAATTTCAAATTAATATAAATATTAATATAAATAATTTAAAAAAAAAATTTAAATTTTTTTTTAAATTATTTATTTATTTAAAAAATTAATTACAAATTATCAAGGTTTGAACTATCTTTTAGTGGACTTTCCTATTTTTGGTCTAAGCGAGAACGTGCCTTTCTTTATAATCACCTGCTGAGATACTTCAAATTGAAAATTCTCTAGAAATGTCGACATGAAAGATTATGTCCACGGCTCACATTAAAGTCTGTGAAGTCTACCATTCCGATGGTCTCATCTGTCACGGATTATGGGTGTTTAAAAATAAACATGAAAGGTCAATACCATTCTAAAGTCACCGTTAGAACATCCGTGAAACGAGAGAGGTTAGAAATTTTGGAACTCCCACCTTGAGGCGAAAACGTATCTGGATACATATATTTGAACGGTGATATATCTTTAAAACGTTAAAAAGGTTGGAAAATCGGATTAAATACAGAAGGAAATATTTATATTGCTTAGATTCAGTTTGGGGATATAGACATTTATTTTCTAAAGTCGCTTCGTGTGTTAGACCATAGTGCAACGTGGCCTTGACCCAGAAAGAGTGCGACGCCATTTTGGGAAGATGGCCGACCTGTCAGCGTGAAGTCTCGAGGTTATATTTTTATTTATATTTAATCCATTTAACAGTGTGGGTTCACCATCAATTACGTTATGATATGGATACTAAAATACATAGATTTATTTTATCTTTATGATTTAACGACCTAATTTGTTAAAGAGCGAAGTTATTGGTTACAATTCAAAGGTCGCGATTTCGATTCCTCCATCGCGATAAATATGTATATATATAGGCGACAGGTATTTTATTGCAAATCTAAATGTTCCGTCAATCCGCATTGGACACATGTTGTGGGTTAGCGTCTGTTACTTCTAAATGGGGAGGCCTTAATGCGGTAAATAGTGCAATCGGCTTACGCTATTTGGTTTAAAATTTCAATTTTTTCCCTGCTTTTTATATGCGATATGAATAATCCGGCTTCCAAAGACCACACTCTTGAAGAAGTTCGACTTCTGGGTAATGGCATTGTTACTCCGCTACCTCCTGTTTTGCCAACCGGAGCATTTACAAACAGAGGTCCAATACTACACCTTAAAAATGACAGTTAAAGTAATGGAATTCGATATGTTGGTAGTACTTCGTATGTATATAATACATAAAAAAAATGTATCTAGTATCTTATATTCGTAATAGATGGTAACCTCACATCTGTAGCATGCTTTGCACTAGAAATAGCTTCGTGTATCATTTGTTATTGACAAGTCTGCGTGGTTTGATTAGAATGGTTTTTTTAATATATTGTTTATATATTGTGCGGCAAAAAAGTTTTATTATTATGTTCTCTAGTTATTAAATGTATGTATATCAGGTACGCTACATTGATTAGAGTTAGATTTGGTTTAAAGAGTATCTGATTACTAAGCCAAAAGGTTACTGTATTCAAGTCATAACTAAAATTTGGGTATCGAACGAGTTTATTTTGGGTCTTGTTTATCTACATGGCTTTTTTAAATCATTATGTTCAAATATATTTTGCAAAAATTCGTTTGGTATATTTGGAACGCAATATCTTCTGTTTTTGCATGCATATGTCTGGCTGGGTATGGTATACCTTCAATTATAGATTCCGCACAGTTGACAGTTCTCAGTTGTCAGATATCAGAACAATCAACACAATTAATTTATTTCACTTCGTTATAAAATCGATAGGTACGACAGTCATGATTAAATTTTTCCATTCGCAATCAATATACCATTCATACATATTTTTTGTGTTCTGTGTTTCGTTAACCTCTCCACTTAGCCGGTCACCTTGTGCATCTTGTATGACCAATCCAATTCTTTGATGGATAATGATTCATGATAATGTTTCTTTTTACCTTTAGCTGTCACAAAGCTATGGTAGGATTCGAATTCTTTTTTTGTAATGATTACTATTGTTGATTGTCTAATTATAATGTCTCATTATAATCAATAAATATGGCTAATAGATAATTTGGTTTTAACTTTTGAATGAGTGGCGAACAAGTACGGTGAGTTTTTTTCAGAAACAGCAAGCGTTTCGCCCGATGGAAAGCAATCAACGCCGCCCATAGACATCCGCGACACCACGAAAGCGTTGCCGGTCTTTTAAGTATGTGTAGGCTTGTTTTTTGAAGGTGCCAATGTTTATTAAATCCGCCACTGCATTTGGCAATCCTTGGAACGCATAAAAGTTATTCAATACAACTATAACAATTCACTGACGACTGACGCAGATAACTGCTGTTATGGTAATATACCTGTCAGCGAACTTTTTATAGGCCGGTTGTTTTCTCATCTGATAGTACTACATATAACATGCAAATAAGTACTCATGCGATGACGTAACAAAATCGAAATTGGTGTGCATAAAAAATTTACACGCGGCCATCTGTGCGTAATATTTCAATGGTGAACCGTCGTAAAATGTCCTTTGTTTATTAGTATTGGCGTTGCGAAATAGAAGTTATCACTATCTGTTTGGAGTTTATTTTGCAATACCGCCGGTTGGGTTCCATTTTTGGTCACGAAACCTGTCGGGATTGGGGTGACCATGTGTTCATAGTTTTGCCATTTCCATATTTTGACTAATATAAGTATTTATGGTCTATTACTTAAAATGATTTTATCTGATCTGGGTGTCTCTTTTGCTGTGAGTTATTGATTTTTTCTTTCGTTGTGAGTTTTTGATTTGCTCTTTTGGTTGTGAGTTGAAGCTTTTTGAATACTTCTTTAGTATCATTTTTTTATTGGTGTACAGTAGTGTGAAATGCCTCTGGATGGGTAATGCTTTCGTGCCACCCTTCCCTTCTATAAAAAGAAGAACGTACTATTGGAATGAATTGGTCTTATATTTTTGTTCTTATATTGGTAATTCGTCAAAACTAATTTAAATGAATCGTTGATCTTTGCATATACTCACAAGCTTAAAAGCATCGGAGTTATGCTAGAGTTTCACTGCGGATTCCCTATTTATGGAGAATTTGAGATAAAAATGTATAGTATACAACGTAAAAATAATGGTTAAATTTATGTATTTAATATAAATTGACAAAAATGAAACGAACGACTGGCAAAAGAAAATTTCGTTGCGGATGTGGATGGAAGGGTCGGTAGGGGAAGACCACGGAAAACATACCTTGACTAAATTGCCGAAGTTTTAGAAAAAGTCCAAGTCAAGAGTACCTTTAACCGGCGGGCTTGCATGAAGAGAGTGGTGAGTGTGGAGGAAGTAAGGAAAGTATGCCGAGATAGCAGCTGATGGAGATCTGTGGTCTCTACCTACCCCTATTACGGGAGACAGGCGTGACTATATGTATGTATGTATGTAGATTAAATTTATATATACTGAACTTTGGCTACTTATGTGAGTGACCATATAATACATCTAAGAAATCTCTTCGAAAAGTGTTATTTCCAAAATTAGGAATGTCCGCCAAAACAATGTTGATTTGTTACCTTAGTGATTTGCGAAAAAAAAGGTGAGCATATTCGAGATATTCGGCTGGTTCGCAGGTTCGATCCCCGCGGTGGGTATAAATTTGCTTGTACACATTTAAGTCAAGCTTTTTTGTGTTGGCGTTTTTCGTATATTTACGATCAAAATCGAATGATTAATCAGTTATTCATTCGTAATCTGTGACCCGGCGAAGTTGAGTTGCCCGGCGGCAAACCTTGAACTAAAATATGTTTTTATTAATAATTGTTGCCTACTTTTGCCGGAAGAGTATTATGTTTGACTTAAAAACGAGCTTTTAATTAACTTTTTTTAATGTTAACATTTTTTGTCTTCGAGAATTGGTCTAAACGGTATTTATTATGCTTTACTTCGTATATTTGCTTATTTCTTTCAAATTTATTGACAGCATTTTCATCTTCTTCTACTAAACCGATTATGATAAAACATTGAATTCCTATGACACTACTTTATGATTTTCAACTTGATAATTAGGGTCTGTCAGGAGATGGACAGTGGAACTCCGTCTGTTTCCCACAAACTACTCGATATTGGGCACGTATAAAGGTTTGGTCAAATAGCGCTCGACGCGGATCACTTGTAATGCATTAGTTAATATAGAAAATGTCTCACTGAGCGATCTCTACGGGACCGATATTCGAACGCCGAGCGCGATGTTTCTGTGTTTATACGAGCCCAAACTCGAGGGGGTTACGGGAAACAGACGAAGAGTTCCACTGTCCACCTCCTGACAGACCTTAAATGAATTAGTCCATACATTAAAAAATAATCTATAAGCTATAGAATAAAAATAGGTTAAAAAACTTTAAGGTTAAACGGTTCTATTAACAAATTCATAAAATAGTGTGCGAACATAAACATCTGTATGACGACTGCATAATTAATTCAGATCCTTATGTGCCCCACGTTATTATTTTAGTGTCTTTATTAGTGGTAGAGCCACGCTGCAGACGAATACTTTGTCAAGAATGGCATAGTATTTGTCTGTAGAACGAATGGGCCGGCTCGCCCGGGGGTGTACCACACAGAAAACCGACGTCTGAGTGGTAGCTTAGTTACCGCGCTTGGTACGGTGAGCGGCTGAGTTCCGGAGGCCCAATTCCCCTTCCCCCTCCCTTTCCCCCTTTCTTCCTTCCCATAATGACATTTTTCTTAAAGGCCGGCAATGCTTCTGCACTGCCTATGGTACTGCAGATATTTATGCGCGGCGTTGATTGCTTTACATCAGGTGACGCGCCTGCTCATTTGCCTTCCTATCCCATAGAAAAAACAGCGTTTAAGTTTTATGAGCTATTTTTTATTGTATAAAGCTTTATCGTATAAAATATGTATCTTAGATTTTTCAACTATAGAATACAGAAATATTTCAGTTACTTGTCTCCAATCTCTTATCGACGAAAATTGTGTTGTCGTGTCTCAGAGACCTTAATGGCTTAAACGAAACGGATCTCAAAACTGATTTATGTCGATTTAAACAAATTTTAGTGTCTACTGGCCCACGAACTGTGTGAGTTGTTGCTTGCGGGACAATACTCAAGAGGATGGAAGGCTCATCCTGACAGTTAGGTCTCAAGTAAGCTTGAGGTCTCACTTGAACCGCTATATTGTGTTTGTAGGTTTTTTCCTATCTATTGTTATAATGGGGATCCCTTTTTCAATTCCTATTAATATATCATACATCTTTTATATAAGATATTTAGCAGGATATAAATTTAGGAGTATATAAATACCGTGAAGTGGTGAAGCGTGTAGATCCTGAAATGAAAGTAAGGATTGACTTTAAACATTTTTTTATATTAGTTGTTTTAGTAGGTGCGTCTAAAACCATATAATGTATTAATTTCATTATCAATATCTTCATGAATATTGACACCATGTTTTTATAACAACAAATTATTTTGACGACCATTAAAATATTCATGAGGATATGTTGGTACCTTTTATTGGTCATCGACTCTACTCATTTGCTTGTGTGACAGTTATATGGGGAATTTAGTTTTAACGCATAATGTCTGTGTTTGCGTATCTACTGTTTCTTTGTTGCTTTAGATCTTGTTATATATTATGTAAAGAAATTCTTTTGTGTTTAATTATATCCTCCAATTGTGGTTTATTAATTACGCACAATTAAAACAGCCGATGACTGTCTCATCGTGTATTAAAAGAACTCAATGAGCAAATGCAAATAAACCACGCAGACAAAGTACCCTCTTCAACATTGAAGATTAATATATTTTTGTCATGGTGTTAATAGAATAGGCAGTAAAGTAATGCTGTGTAAATCGCCCCCCATGGATACGAGCACAACTTCGATTTCGATTTGCAATTCAATTCCCGCATTGGGATAACAAGTGTATTGTCTATATTCATATATTTCGAGTCTGGGTATTTTGTCATTTGTCTGTTAACATGGCAATCATACAATAGGATAAACCTAATGTAACCTATAGGTGCAAAGCGTTTTTTTTATTTACTTTTCTACCAATATAATAGCATGGTAAGTGCTATATTGAATTTTATTAATAATAACTGATTTCGCACTTTGACAGCGACATCTATATTACGTATGAGCTCATTGAAATACAAAATTGCACGCTGCGTGAGATCAGTGTGTTGAACTTGTGTTTTTTGCCGGTGTTACACCGAGATACCGTTCGCTGAACATTTCGAGATGTCCGTCCGACAGTTGCTGAAGAAAGTCACATTGTAGATTTTAATACGGTTTTTGTAGTTATTTGCTAGGCTAGAGTCGCGCTTTGATTCTGAAGGCTCTCTTGAAGTTAATTTAATTTAATTTTTGAAATAATTTAATAAAGGTATTTTTTATTTTCCTCCATAAAAATAGCTTGTTTTCCAAAGGCCATTGGCGACGAGAATTATATACAAGGAACCCACCAATCAGTCTGTTTTTATGAGGCGAACACAGCCGCAAGCATTTTACCCATGGATTGGTAGCAGTGTCTGACTGAGTAATAAAATAGATTTGCAATCCTCACTCCGAGGAAGGCTTGCCAAGCATTACCTTGCCTTGCGTTTATGAGGTTGATCTGTGGTACTGAAAAATTGTCTCTAACAATCGGAATGGTTGATGAAAGTTTTTTCAGAAATGCATAGACTTATAGGTTGAATAATCAGTAAACGCGTGCTTACTGATTTATTTTAAAAGAACATCCTGCCTTTACTGGAGGTCATGGCTTCTGGTTACCCTTTGTTGCCGGATTTTTCCTTGGCGGTACTTTAAAATTAAAATCGATGAAGCAAACCCGACAACCACTAAAAGAAAATATCTTCCGCGAGGTTAACAGTATTTCGACGTCACTGCTTCAGCGAGTGGCATTGAATACTGTTGTGGCTAGATTCCAAGAGTATGCCCGACGTGGCGATCAACATTTTGCCATGTAATCCGCATTTCTGTTCTTCGTAATAGTAATTTAATTTTATTTATATGCCTTGTAGTTTTTTTAATTATTTATGTATGAAATCCTAATTCTGATATCGGACACCCTATAACAATCTGTTTTTTATTCTGTCTGTTTAGAGTTATGCAACAGTATCTGAATAGTTATATAGCTGTTTCTTATGATATCAAATTAAGTAGATTTCCTGCTTTGTGATGTTTATTAATTCCACGGTTTGAAGCTAGGAACAAAAAGAATATAGATAGACAGTTTTTAGACATTGTTGATTTCGATATCAAATTAAATTTGGTTGTAGGAAATGATTTTAAGTTAATTTTACGCCGTGTTCTCCTTGAATAGCAATAAATATGTTTTTAAAAATAGAATAGCAATATTTTTAATATAACTAATTTTTTTATATAACTACAATTAAATTATTTACCATACAACTGCTTGTGCTAGGATATAGTTCACATCAATAGTTCAGTGGAAGATTCGAACTCAAGACGTTCAGATCGCGAGGCCGAGGCTTACCGACTTAGCTATTGCTGTTTGTTTGCGTGTTATGTACTATTGAGGTTAAGACAAATGCTTTTTTTTATCTATTTTAATATCATATTTGCTAAATGTGGTACAAGCACGCTGCATGCAGTTTTTTTCAACCATATAGCGATAGTTTTTTCCGTTTTTGTCTGCAGCGTAAATTTTCTGAATATACAAATATCAAAACAAATTACGTAGTGTAGTGATATATTCATAAATGTATCACTAATACATTAAATCTTTTTATATTACTTTTTTAAAATTCGTAATTTTCAAATTTAAAATGAAATAAATTGTTATAAAACAAAAGACATTAATTAGTTCGACTGACGTCTTTTGGATAGACATGTGGGTGACATTCCGGCATAAAAATTGAAATATTATATATTGTGATATAAAATGTAAAGTGCAAAGTATGAATAATATATTATATAAATGTATAATGAAAAGCAAGAATAAATTAATATCGTATTGAAGAATTTTATTTGAAGAAGCCCCCTAAAGATCCCGGGTGTCGCCGTAAGCAGTACGGCAGGCACGTTACAGTAGATAACATAAGTGTAGGTTGTGAAGATCATACAAATATTGTTTTGATGCGACCATTGGTATCGTAATTGCGGTAGATTTTAAGCTCAGTTTAGATTTTCAACATGTAGTCATTGAAATAAAGAAACTTGCCCTAATAAACAAAACCCAATTCCACTACTTTTTTTTAATAGTCCAAAACAACTTAATTAATTAGTGTTGTCTGTAAAATCTGTTTTTCGTTGATCATCAAAACCGCTATGATCACTATCGTACCATTCACATAATTCACACAATCTACGTTAGTTTTCGGTGCTTTGCTGTGTTATTAATTGGACTAGATTGGTTCTTTAACCGAGCTGGAGTGCCTCATAAAGCCCAAACGTCGTCCCATTACAAGATACGTAAAGGTTATCATCGGTCTCGCCAGGTATATGATCAATCTACTTTCATTTCAGATAATTAAGCATTGTTAATGACTTTTTCCCGCCAACTTACATCAGTGACGTTATGTTTTTATTTCATTTCTATAATCTCTTATTATTATCAGTTATATTATTTAATTGTGGTGGCGTATATATAGTTCGATTAAGGCGTATAAGTGAAGTGATATGAAATAAATGCGTCTATCGTAACTTTTTGAGTGAAAAACTCCATAGAAGTATTTGGCAAAATAGCCACCATTTTATCAAGATGTAACGTGATCAAGTCAGCTTACTTGTTAAGTTTCAAGAGATTGGATAATATTGTATTTTACTAGACAGTGGCATAATAGTTATAACTAATTGCCATCAAAGAAAAGAAAAGAAAAGCGTTGTTAATAAATATAAAACAAAATAAACAAACCTCTGTGCGCCTCCGCTTGGAAGTGCAAACGTGTCCTAGCGGATACCATGAGGCGGTAGTCGCATGTCTCGCACCGTACGCTTAGATGCCACACTCCCACTAAACCACTCGAGACGTCCTCACTCGACGGCGTCACAGGCACTACTGACAATCTGCGTAAACGGAAACAAAACCTTTATCCTTGTCACTCGTATGGAATTATTTTTTTACTTTTCCAAGTCTTACTTAGTATCAATTATTGGACTTAGGTTAACTGAGGTGTAAGGGTTTGCAAAATCGCCATGTCTCTCATGTTCCCTACATAGAGTAGGGTCACCATGTTTCTTCCTATGGGACTATGGGAGCAAATATTAGCAGATGGGCCTCAGCATCCAGCCAGGGTAATATAAATCGATCTGTGATTCCCAAGAACTCCGCCGAGTGGTAAAATAATTGCAATGCTTCAGGTAACCACCTTTTCGTGGACTTTTCCCACCAATTTACTTTAGTAGAATTGTGTTTTTATTTCATTTTCATAATCTTATTTTATTATCAATTAATTTTGCTAGCGTATTGTATAATGTAGTTCGATTTGGACGTATAAGTAGAGTGATATGTAACAAATACGTGTATTGTGATTTTTAAGTTGACTGCATAATACTATAGAAGGTTTTGGTAGAATGGCCACCATTTTGTCAAGACGTAACCCTGACAAGCTTGCTATTATAGACTTACAAGACGGACTCGAAAAGGGACAAACCCAAAGCCTTAAAACATTTCAAAACACAAAAAAAACAAAACTCGCTTGCCGTTTGACCTATTTCATAAAAAAAAACATGTGAAAAAATGTTATAAAATACGCGAGAATTTCCAATATAATTTCGATTCCTATAGCCTATATCAGACAATTATACATTGTTGTTTTGAGAGTAGTGAATTCGATCTAACAAATCTTGAAAAATAAAGTATTGTGAAGTACTTACGTGTCCACGTCATGGGTTCCTGGGAATGCGAGATAAACGTCTCTCGGCGACAGTGTATCAGTTCTGGAGGCAGGTGAGAAGGCCGTCACTGAAGACATGTTGAATAAATCCACTTGTGGGGCTGGGGAACATGAGGAGAAAATTAAAAGATGTAAGGTGCTAATAGTTTTGATTTCACTCCGTTGCGAAAAACACGAATTGTTACGATAATATGGGGGAATCTTCAAAAAAAATCTTTTACAAAGATTCGTAATTCTTCTGCAATGCCTATAGTTCTGTTGTTTATGTCTAAGGTCAGAAAGATCGTAGCGGATGGAGATCTGTGGTCTCTGCTTAACCCTACAGAGAGACAGGTGTGACAATATGTATCTATGTATGTGTCATTATATATATATATATATATATATATATATATATATATATATATATATATATATATATATATATATATATATATATATATATATATATATATATATATATATATATATGTATATATATATATATATATATATATATATATATATATGTGTGTGTGTGTGTATATATTTTAAGGGTGTTGCAGTTAGAATAATAGTATAGTAGGTGATTATGAAAATTATTGCTATGACCTTACTTTAACAGGACAGTTTATCATGTCATACGTCGCGAGAACAACGCTCGATTCTTCCCCGATGACGGACACCTCGACATCACAACAAATTGTTTATAACAATACTTATGATCATTATTAAGTATCGGAACTACGAACGTGAATTTTCTTACCATCGTTTGGTGGGAATAGCGCTGCATGGTCGACGGCCCCCTCGATATATACCCTCAAAGTGGTCACCCCTGCTTCGACGGGTATACCAAGAGATATAGCTTCACCGCCGCCTCTCCACACCAATAGAGTCTTGAAATAAAATCAATTTCATAGTTTATTAGTTTAAGTTAATTTGTAAAAAAATCTAATTAATTCTTTGTCTGGCTTCACTTATCGTTTTTATATAATTTACTTTGAAAGCACTTACATCAAAACTATCATCGTCTATCTGACGCAACCTTGCTTGTCGCGCTCCCTGATATCTTTCAGCTAACGGTTCCCACTGTTGCAGTTCTGCTTCTGATGGTAGAATATTTTCAACGTCCTGCAACATTACCAATAATTTAACTGTCTCATGGCTCATGTGACGACCGATTGGCTCAGTGGCGGGCCCCTCGCCCACGGAGTCAATGGTCGCTGGTTCGATCCCCGCATCGGAATAAATATATATATGGCCTACAAATATTCCGAATCTGGTAACCCCGCCAATCCGCATTGGACAAGTGTGGTGGGTTAACGTCCGTTCCTCCAGAAATGGGGAGGCCCGTGCTCAGCAGTGGGATATATATGGGCTGGAAAAAAATGGCTCATGTAAGACAAGTTGTAGAAGTAAAAGCATAACAATGGTAGAAGTTGGCGACGTAAGTCCTTTACCATACACCTCGTGATATTGTTTTGGTAGTTGGGCCTCTGGAACTCAACCGTTCACCGAACAAAGCGCGGTAGCTAACCTACCTCCCAGACGTTGGTTTTCTGCAGGAGTGTGGTACTTGACCGGGCGAGCCGGCCCATTTATGCTACAGACAAATAATATGCCATTCTTGACAAAGTATTCGTCTGCAGCGTGGCTTAGCACTATGAAACTATATAGTATACTACACATACTATATAGTAGAGTTTGATTCTACTATTAAACTACTGATGTGAACTATACGCACATATTTATTTTTCCAGCACAAGCATTATTTGTTTAGTTGGAGTGGTTACCAAGAGTTCTTTAAAAAAGATATATGGATACTTAACGAAACTGACCATAGATTGCATGGAATAAGATAGCACATCTCCTTCCGTGTGCGAAGACACATTCTTGAGGTCCTGAAGCGCCATCTCCGATTCTACCGATGGGTGTCGAGGGTCCGTCCAGATCGTGTACACCTAGTTTGAAAAATATTTCGAATATTTTTACTCTAATGAACTTCGATGCTCCTTATTAATGACATTGACAAATTGCAACGTGACCGGAATGAATCACCGAATGTCTTTTGTTCAGTTAAAAAGAGTGGTGCCATATATGTTAAGATCATTCTAAAATATATTTGTAAGAATCTTAAGTGTCCGTAGTCAACGTATTTGGCTTGAAGTCTTGAAGACTATATGTTTCAAAAATATTTAAATAATTAATTTGATATCAGTAGTTTATCAATTTTAATTGATAAACTACACTAATTGGCGGTGTGGTGAAACAAAGAAACAGCGCAAGTAACCCTCTCATTCTTTTTTCTTGCACACTATCACAAAGTAATACACACACACACACACACACACACACACACACACACACACACACACACACACACACACATACACACACACACACATATATATATATATATATATATATATATATATATATATATATATATGTATATATATATGTATATATACACACACACATATATATATATGTGTGTGTGTGTGTGTGTGTACCTCAGACTGTTGATGAATGTTACAAGCATACCTCCCATATTATCAGTGAATCTATCGAAGAAAGTAACATAGGTAGGCACGACACAGCGCCTAAATCAAATAGTTTACAAAGCAGATGTTGGTACGTTTTTGATACAGTGAAATTAAGCTGTGTCTTGTATAGACCTAGTATGGCTGTTGTCACTGTATATACCTTAAGTCTCTTTTCAACCAAAGCTCTCAGAGCTAGTGGAAGCTTCTGTGCGTCCCCCGGTTGCTTGTCTGTGATCACGAACAGTGCGCTGTCGTAGGGAACAAGTTTGGCCGCAGACGCCAGTGCTCGCATAGTTCCGTCTGAAGCCGCATCAGTTCTGACACCCTGGTAACAAATATAATAGTTTTAATATCTTTATGAACAATAAGCCGCAAAAGCTCAGTTGACTCACTTTGGGCTTACGAGCTGACGTCGTGAGTTTATATCTTCCATTGCACCATCAATATTAAGTGAAACATTGCCTGACAAAAGCATTATGTTTGTTGGAATGGTAACAAAAATTCTAGTAATAAAACAGCTTACATATACTTAAAAGGACAGGGACGCTTATATAAAACTTATGGTGTTGCGGATATCTATGGGTGGCGTTGATTGCTTTCCATCAGGTGACACGCTCTTGCACATTTGCAATGCTGACCTATTGTAATAAAAAACAATGCTACCGATCATAGGAACTCTCCTTTAGGATGCACATTAATCCACCACGACTATACAAGGCGGATTGGCGGAACGTCCAGATTCAGAATTAATGATTAGTATATATATAGATAGCCATTATCTATCATAATATATTCAGAATTAATGATAGATAATGGCTATCTATAAATTACGTAAATTTCACATGAATTTAATGATTTTGGAGCCCTTGTCACGTGTAGTTGAAGTATAGGGTATAAGCATTTTAAATTTTTGCATGTGCTGCAACAGAGGTTGAGTCGACTGACTCGTCCGTCTTTTGACGCTCGATCTCACACTTTCTTGACCCCTCCCCACTCCCTAAACTGTAGGCAATTCTCAAATTTATCTCGATACGGGGATTGAACCCACGATCATTGAATTCGAAAGCGATGAGTTCGCCATTGTGCCGTTATTGCGTCATGTACACGAATAATTCGACGACGAATAATTAAAAATAAACGTACATATTATTACAAGAGCTATTGTAAGAATTAAAACATTTTCCGTCAAACTATAACAGCCTCCATTGATAAAAGAAGCGTGAAAAGTGTCCAAATAGGATTTGCATAACAGATGTCGATACCATTGTTTTGTCGACTTCGATGTGCCATGGTGTGACGCAAAGCCGGTGATCAAGTGACAAGATTGGATTATGAATGTGCCATGAAAATCGTTTCTTTAAGGTAGTGTGAGCCTATCGCTCCTATAATATATTAATTTTCTCCCTTGCTCCGGCTGGAATGACTGTCTTCTTTAATGTTACGATTCGGGAATTTCCATATAGTTTACATGTTCTCTTCAACGAGGTTTGATGAAATTTCCAAAGAAGATAAACTCGCCTTTGGTGGTTCATATTAAATTTGGGGTTTCATATTAAATAATTCTATATAAATGCAATAATAAATTATAATTTTAATGATATTATAATAATCTAGCTATGTATTTAGATTTGTAATAATTGTTTTAGTTATTTCTAATAGTGTGTCATAATTAATGAAATTTGTACGCCGTAAGTGGCAATGTGAGGAGCTTTTATACCTCTCTTTTTTCATCTTGTTATAACCTCACATTATACAAATAAAGAATTATTATTATTATAACGTTTGTGTCACTTATAGAAGTCTTATTCCATAAAATACTTTCGCTTAAACCTAAGAAAATCATCTTATGAAATTGTAAATTTTTCAAACATTACATTTCTGATTATTTTCGTTGAGGTAATTTGGTCCGTATCACAACGTTCATTAACATCCAAAATTTAAAACGCAAAACTACTTTTTCAATAATGTATACGACAGATATTTCGTTTTAACATCAGACATCCACATGTAAATCTGACTATTTAATACTAATAATATATATCTCTCGTGCATGACATTTCCTAAATTTGATTCCAAATTGCTGAACTTTTTAAGAATGGCCAGGTCAAAGAACCCTCAACCGGCGGGCTTGCATGAGGAGAATAATGAGTGTGGAGGAAGCAAGGGAAGTATGCCGAGATCGTAGCAGATGGAGATCTGTGGTCTCTGCCTACCCCTACGGGAGACAGGCGTGACGATATGTGTATGTGTATGTGACATTTCCGCCATGTGGCACGTCAATTAAACTGTCATTGTACTCATTGTGGTCTTTGTGAATGGACTTATCGGTAAAAAACTGTCCAATTTAGGTTTAGATAAGTGGGTTAAATTCAAAAACAGCAGCCGTACTGTGCACGGCTCGGATCGGGAGAAGGTTCCTTTCCTTGGATGCGTGATCCTTCGTGTCCTTGGTTTATCCCGCCACAAAGAATTAATAACCCCAGTAATAATATTATTTTTATAAAGCCTAGAATCAAGGAAAATAATAATAATAATCTTTATTTTGGTCTATACATTTTAGAGACAATATTCTATGAAAGACTACTTAAACTTGTGTATTGTTAGCTTTTGAGTGTAATTGTGTGAGAATGACTTTCTTACATCCATTTCTTGACACAGTTTAAAGACTCTAAGCTAAGTACAGCTTTATGTTCCACAATGACGGTCATAGTGCATTTAGCGAATTCTCCGAAGGCCTTCGCTCAAAATTGATATTGTTTTCTTACTGACGATACACTTAGATAAGCGATATACTCTTTAGGTCTTATATTATTACATTTTCAGTTCAATTTACCTGATACTTGAGTATAAGTTTGGACAGTGCATCTGCCACAGTTTTATCCCCGGAACTGGTTGGCTGCAAGTTGTGACGCGATCTCCAGTTGACACCTGCGCATATCATATCATATGAAGTCATATGAGTAATTTTAAAGATTAGTCAATAAAGAGAGGTTTCTTCTTAAAATTTTTGGCATTTGATCATTTTTTAAACATAAAATATTATAAAGTTAATATATACAAATAAGTCTATAATATTAATGTAGTCAGGCGTTACTTTGCGGAAATCCATCACTCTGTGGACAGTCAACAGTTTTACTTAGCTAAGATCCGCGACAAGCAAAACAATAACAGAAAACTAGTAATGTGTGTCTTTCTGCAGGATGAAGTGGATTTATTTGGAACTAAAATCAAAAACTTACCGAAAATCGGCTATCAATTCTCCACCTACTATACACAACACCAAACACAAATTACCACTTTTCCGTCTTGTAAACGACACGTGTTTCGCCCCAACACGAGGCATCTTCAGGTATAGTAGACTCTACGGAAGACAACCGAAAAAACACACATTACTAGTTTTCTGTTATTGTTTTGCTTGTCGCGGATCTTAGCTAAGTAAAACTTTTGACTGTCCACAGATAAACAGTTAAAATATAAATATGTAATGTCAGAACTAGAAACGGCTGAGTCTTGTAAACTTCAGTTGTTCTATTATATATTGCGGGGTATTCATTAATTACGTTAGCTAATAAGCTCACGTAATTAATGTGAGAAAGAAATATCTTTAAGTTAGGACGCCTACGTGAGATGAAGCGAGATTTGGCGGGACCCTCCCACATAAGATTTACGCTGCAATTGTAAAAAGATTGTATTTTCAGTTCCGGGCATAAACCATAGTGGATGCCGTTTATTTTTTCTTGCTCTCGAAATTAATCAAACCTCCCTCTCCTTGATTTATTCGTTGTTGGTACAAATCCCGGTCGACATATATAATTCCGATGTTGTTTATTACGAGAATTCATAGCATCAAGATTCATATTTCCATGTATCTGAGCTTCATGTATGGCAGATACAAAGATAATTCCATCTACTGCTTAAGTTTTAAGGCCATGAATGATGTCATCTAACAAGAGTTATGGTTTACGGAAAATCATAAAAAACAATGAAACTGCATTAAAATGCAGTATTGATTACGTGGAATACAGATTGTCCAGGAAACTATAAAATGTCGGAAAGACAGGTGAAGGAGTAAAAATTATTATTAATTGTGACACAGTACGCTTCGGATTTTCAGCGGTGTAAAATTGCAGGTATGGTTTGAGAAATAATGGGTGTTCTGTGGTCCTAAGTACTACTTTGTTTAACAAGGAATATTCGACCTATAATTAATCAAAATATGGTCGAATATTCCTTGTTTGAAAGTGGTTGTTAAGGCTGAAAACGTATTCTGCTATTGGACACCCTACCACTAAGCCCAATCGGTCGTCTTAATTCAATTCTTTTTTGGCTTAAGATTAGCAATATTTTAGTATTAGCATTCTTATTCCAACTAAGCTAATAATGCCTGTGCTAGGTTTACATCAATAGTCCAATTCTTCTTATCGTCCTATGTCCCCGAGGTGGGGCAGAGGGCGTCCACAGTGCTTCACTGCACAGGATCGGTCGTCAACCCGATGGATGAAATCAATAGTCCAATGGGAGTTACGAATTCTTTACCAATGGATCTATTGCTTTCTATTTTGCTATTTTTAGTAAAGTTTCAGGACACGATGTCAGGGTAGGCATTTAACAGTATGATTGAAAGGGAATTATTTTTGTATTTGATTATTTCAGCCTGAATCATGTAGATACATCTGTGGTGTGCTCTCGACTCAGTCGTGCGCCTTCCTTTCTTTTCTCTGGAAACGCATTTCTGGCAGCGTCGCACCGCCCCAGCAACGCCCAATCTTTCCCCCGGGCCGTGTCCAATTGTCACTAGACGTGAACTGGAGCGTGTCGGTATCAATTTACATAACCTCTTACATTCACCCGCCGAGGTCGGTACAATTTGTTTCGTTAGAATTATGTGCAAATCAGTAGAAATGCCCTACGGGTCAAGGCGAGGTGCGCTTTACAACGGTTTTAATAGAATTATGGTCCAATTTCACATTCGTTGCATAATCTTTATCTTACATCAGTGTACTGCTGGGAATGCTTTTTTTTCAATAAGACTAGCAATTTTTTTTAATATTTCTAGAATTCTTGTTAACCATTCCAACTAAGCTAAAAAATAATGCTTGTGCTAGGAAATCTTCTTTCGTTCAAATCGTGAGGCCAAGGCTTGCCGACTGAGTTATTGCTGCTTGTTGTACGTCCTCCTTAAGGCGCACCACCTGACTTCACATACTTTACGCATCCAGCTTTTATTTTATCCACTCTGCACAAATCGTATGTTCGATTTGGGTGGAGTGTGTTTGTCACTCCAATCCTATTCGACTGCGATGGTTATCGGTTCTACTACCAAAGTGACTCGCCGGATGCGACTTTAGTTTGTCAAGTCAGCCAGTTTTGGTCAGTCAGTAACGGGCAGTGTCGTTCCTAGTATGCAAAGTTCGCCTCTGCAACCGATTATACGCCAGCGAACCGAGATCGTAGCAGATAGAGATCTGTAGTTTCTGCCTACCTTACGGGAGACAGGCGTGACGATATGTATGTATATATAAAGGCGCGCAATCGCCTTTTCGGCTTTCATTGTTTACGTCTTTATCCACAAAGGTGAAAAAGTACACGGGAACAAGTATTCCAAGCAGTACGATACTAGTTAATGCAAAAACTTGCAGTGTTTGATTTGTATTTGCATGATGAGCTTTCAATTTTCAATTCCAGTTTTGAGTCCTCCACGATTTCCAATCTGCACGAAATCGCTGCTACTTGCTGGATTTTAATTTTGAATATTATATGGAATTTCCAGTTGTACCTTTCAAAATTTCCATTTACTTGTATTTTGTTAATTGAAAGCGTGCTATAGAAGGAAAATGTATTTTGATTGTCCCTATATAAGGGTGCGTGCACACTCACCATTGGTTTTAGCTATTTAACCTTTTTATTTATTTATTTCATGTGAGAACAACAGCTTATTCCAAGATTATGTAAGATTATGTACACAACTGTGTACCAATAAAGCCATTTACTGCTCTCTCATAAGAATGTACCAACAATAGGTTAAGAGCAGCACGTTACAAATTTAAAGGATGCAAAAGACAAAATAAAATCAACACAAAAGAGAAAACAAGAAAAAATCAGTAACGACTTATCATCAAATGTTAGCTTTGGTATTTAAGCAAATTGTTTATGTATGCACATGGACGCATAAATGTATATGCATGTGATTATGTGTTTTTGTGGATATTTGCAAGTGTGATGTAGATGGATTATTGTTTTGAATTACCTTTCGAATACCGAGCCCTCCATAACGATAAAAATCGCATGGTACCGCATAACCGCGTGAGCAGTACTTGAGCGGTAAATATTTGTCTCTGAGAGATTTTTGTTTGTGTTTAAATCATAAAAATTAAAAACTTGAACTTATTAAGAGTTCTAGTTACTATTCTTGAAACACAGTTAGATAGTCGATAAGAAGAAACAAAAATAATATTTGAATGTACCTATTATAAACAACCATAACAATCCTTTAGATACTGATTTGAATTTTAAATAATAGCGTATCGTGCTTGATCGACTTTGTGTGCGCATCCTTAGAGATTGAATAGACATATGAATTTATTTTTTACTCCTCAATAATCAACTGGTATTATTTATGGCACGTCTTTCTGTCATCAAGTACCCACATTTCAGATTATGTTTGAGTTTTGATATGTATTGGGATTTCCCAATTATTGTTCGAATGGGGTTTTTTAATAATCATGTATGTATAAGGAAATCATGCTCGATTGTAAGGGCGCACGTGAACAAGTCCTTGGCTCAGCTCCGTATACGAAGGTGGAGAAAACAGAGTTGTTTGATAAGTGTGATTTTAGTCCATGGATATCCTTTCAATCTGAGCGATTGTATTTTTTGGCCATTCCACTAGTACTTGTTGCGAATTAATAAGGCGTTAGGATCAACAGAGTGATTCTACGCAAAGAGAGAGTATGCCTAAACTATCCGATCTCTAACCAACCCCGTTATCACTAATAAATATTAATTGAATACCGGGAAAACAACCCACAGATAGGGAATGCAATCCCGCAAAACGGGATTACGCATTCCAGTGGGATCACGATACTTTTATTAATCTTATGGATCCCGCACCTTCGGAGCGTGATTCCGCGGATCCTGCAAGTAGCTTTATCTAAGAGAAAGTTGGGATTTCATTATTAGTTATTATATGAATAAGACTGAATTAAAAATATAAAACTATTGGTTAGAAGTAAGGATAAAATTAAACAAAACTATTAAACTATGCCAAACGTTTATATATGAATCTAAGAAAACTATTACTAAATACTTATACTTAATTAATAGAAAATAAATAATTTTTGTTGTTTTATGTAAGAAATCTTTAAGGAAAGTTGATTTTTACACAAAAATCTGTATTTTCAATTTGATTTTATAAAATAATTTCAAAGACGCGGGATTGAGTAATCCCGCATATCAATCCCGCGGGATTGAATGAGATTGCAATCCCCACCCACAGCCTTCACGTTTCCTCTTATATAAAACATAAGTCTTATCTGAATTATAAAGTTAGAAGGTAGAAAGAAATATTAAAAAACCCTTTTAAGAACCTTCTTTATGGTTCAAGTTTATATTTGAAGAATTTGTGAGTTCTGGCAGCTGAAGTTTAGAGTTATATTGTAGTATTCATTTTTAAAATAATTTTGTTTCAGGTAAGAACAAGCTGAGCTGTTACGCCCAGTCGCGCATATGGTATGAATGTATTATGTTTAAACTTTAATGAATAGTTATTTTGTAAAAAAAAAATGTAAAAAGCTTGAAACAAATTTGATGTAAGATAAAGTTTTTAAAAACTAACTGACTTAGTTGGCGCAGTGACCCAAAATGGATCCACCTCCTTCTTGCCAGTTGCAGATTTGAAGGTTACTCAAGGCATCCTCCACCAAAGTCTCTCTCAAAGTTTTTAATAGGCATTCACAACGCAATAAAATCTTTGCCAGACTTGAACATGAAAATTTTTATTTGAGGATTGTGGAGGAAGCAAGGAAAGTATGCCCAGATCGTAGCAGATGGAAATCTGTGGTCTCTGCCTACCCCTAAGGGAGACAGGCGTGACGATATGTATGTATGTACGTCAATACCAATTCCAACCTTTAATTTCCAAAAGGCTTGCGATTATTTTGGCATTTGATGTTTACTTATACGTTTAATTATTATAGAAAATCACTTATCTATACTGTATGACTATTGTTCACAATATGGATCCCTTAAGACGCGCTACATAGACCGATTTTTTTCAACTCCTTCCATTAGTTCACACTCTCTCGACACGATATTGGCAACTTCAAAAAACATAGCTAAACGGCCGGCAACGCTTCCCTGACTCCTCCGGTGTCGTGGTTGTCTATGGCCGGCGTTGATTGCTTTCCATCAGGCGACACGCTTGCTCGTTTGTCCTCCTTTCCCATAAAAAAATCTTGTTCAAATTTTCAATCGTTAATAAAATACTTTTTTATTCATCCACTCAAGTTCAAATACATTTTTTTGGACTTGTATTGGATGACACTTGCTTTTAATACATTTTTTTCAAATATTAATTAATTAATTGTTAGTTTTATGTGAGAGATTCAAATATAATTAGCAGGATATAAATTTAGGAATGAAGACTGTCAGTGGGGAAGCGTGTAGATCGCTGGAAAAAAGATAGGGATTGACTTTAATTTTTTTTTATTTTCGTCGTACACAGGAAGATAAGGGGTAGCATAATAGCTGTTTTCCGTTTTGAACTTGGATAATAACAAACCACAGTATTGTTTTTAATGTTTCAGCTAGTGATATTGTTAATGGCAAACAAATGAACATCGTGATTTACAACACGATTTTATGGAAAATCTTATTCACATGACGCCATAGCGGTGTTTTTAGATTTATCTGTTCACTTTATAATACTTATATACCAGTTAAATAGAATTTGACGTGAGTCAAACGAAAGAGTTCTTTGTAAGTATTATTGATGTAGTTTGAATTGAATTTATCGAGATTTTAAAAACTTTATTGCATATATAATTGGTTAGATCTATAATATATACATTTATAAATATTTATTCCGAGTCTGGTAACCCCCCCCCCAATCCGTATTTCCTTTCCTTTCTTCTTTATCCTTTCCCTTCCTCTCCGCCAATCCACGGTCTGCCGTGCCAATGGATGCATGGCTAGGGGCAAGCCTAGTCACAAGCGTGCCGACTGTCCCGGGATCGGGCTCCCCCGGGTACTATGGTGCCTTACCTCAGCATGCAGGGCTCTGCTGGGGCTGACCTCTATCCTCCCTTGCGACTCGTGGGATTCACTAAGACGAATTTAATATACTTAATTTGTTGAAAAATGACGTCCCGTCACGACCTGATTCTCACGAGGGCGAAAAGCGACCAATCGAGAGCCGTTTCGCTGCGATGAATGATAGCGGATGGAGCTCTGTGTGTATATATATAAAAAAAGATCTAATAGGTAATAAAAAAAGGTATAGGGTAAGGTCTAAACATCACCCTTTTGAAGACCTGGACTCCTCCCCTTATATAGAATACTAGATAACCCAGTGAACTTCGTTTCACCTACAATTTCTTTAATTCAAAGTAACGAAAATGATATCTCCTAGTAGACTTATCTTCTCCTGGTATGTTAGTACTTAAGTATGCAGTACTTTTCAAAATCGCACAAAAGAAACGACAGTTTTCTATAACAACACGTCCGTGATATGATAAAGTTGTCTATTGAAAGTAAAAGGAAGAAAAATATTTTTCATTTTTCAAGCTGTTCTTTTACGCTTTCCCTATATTTTTTCCTGTATTGTAGCGAACCAAATAAAATAAAAAAATATTCAATCGGTCGAGCCGTTTTTGAGTTTTGGCGAGACTAACAAAATAGGTCTCCATTTTTATATACATAAATATATTGTATATATATATATTATTACCAAGATATTCCATATTTTAGTATTAGTGTACTGTTGCTCTAAACAGCCGTTTGCTCTAATCAGATCCTTACGAATGCGAATTCGTAAAGATTTGATGGCTATTTTTGCACTAGTGGTTTAAGATTTTTAACAAAAAAACAATAAAGTTCAAAGCAAAAATGGGTTAGCATTTTAATTGTTTTTAGTATAAACAATGTTAGTTTTTAGGTCGCGTACGTTTTTTTTTTGTCTGATTGGCTTGAAATCTCATCAGGTTTGTCTTTCAATTGCCTAAATTATTTATTCTATCGGTTACGGAAATTCCAATGAGCTTGTGAATGTAGCAGAATCGTAAAGATGTAATGTACTCGTTGTATAGGGCTTATTGTCCTATATACATGCCGCTTTAAACAACTACTCCTTAATTACTTAAATAATTGAGAAACCGGGCTTGGATTTGCATAACGGCTGTAGGAAATCACTCAAAAATGCGCTCTTTCGGTGAATAAGTGTATAAAAGGTAATATAAATAAGGAATAAAATGTAAATAAATTTCCTAAATTACCAAAACCCCATCAGTATCCAGTTCCTTTATCGTTCGATGGCTTTCATTATATTCCTTTTGGCACGCAATAGTGATGTGACTCGAAAGTCACGGATCCGACATTGGGATCTTAAAAAAACAAGCCTACACTTTTCTTAAAGGCGGGCAACGTTTCTACCCTGCCTATGGCACTGCGGATGTCTATGGGCGGCGTAGATTGCTTTCCATCAGGTGACACGTCTGCTCGTTTGTCTTCCTATCGAATCAAAATCCGTGTTGTATTGCAGTTGTGTGATAGTGGAATTCAGTGGCAGGAATTATTCCAATTAACTCCTAGGAGCACTCTACAGTGTTGTTATCTTTTTAAAAATATAACTGAATCTAAGTTTGAATTTTATAACATTCGAACTTATTTTGTGAATTGATAAACCCATGCACGGAGCTTTAAGCGCCAGGCCAGGCTATTATTTGCGCTTTCTTATGTACCTGTTATTTTTCGCGATTTATTCACTGAATCCGATAAGACACCGTCAACATCACTGGACCCAATTATCACGGTCATAAATGAGTATGCGATAAAATGCGGCAATCCAAAATTTGCCGCTTTTTTATCTCGTTTTTACCGTTACCGGGTAAATTGTCCTGGATCTGCAGCATCGTATAAATTGAAACTATATTTGTACATACGATCGCGTACGCTTTAAATTGATAATGTTTTTTTTAAATTCTTTCATTATTCGTCTTTTTTTTTAACAGCCCATATATGTCTCACTGCTGAGCACGGGCCTCTCCATTTCTGGAGGGACGGGCCTTAACCCACCACGCTAGTCCAATGCGGATTGGCGGGGTTACCAGACTCGGATTATATTTGTAATCTATACAAATATTTATTTCGATGCGGGGATTGAACCCGCGGCCATTGACTCCGCGGACGGAGGACCTCGCCACTGAGCCAATTAATTTGTCGTCAATAAAAGGGTCTTATAGTAACCATAAACCGTATATCCGTATATTACAAAATCTTGTAGTTTTGGTGATCAACTTATTTGTTTTTTACGAGACATTTTATCTACTCATATTAATTTAAATTCGGTATCTTTAGATGTTCTTAAAAAGAAGGGTCTTGACGTACAAACAGACTCGAATAAAAACCGCAACATTCTTGCGTACGCGGATATCGTCTCCAACCGGATTCCTGAATTTAATTAACTTTAAATTGCAGTTGTAGGAAGGAAAAGAAAATTTATCAGGCGCTCCATTGTGTTGGTAACGATAAAATGAAAAATTTACTGTTTTTTTTAAAGCATCTGTAGTGCACGTTAGAAATAGATCCATTTTCGTTCTTTTTGTATTTATTACTTTAATAAACTTATAATGTACATATTTCAATCATTGATTTATAAATTGATTTAAAGTTTTTTAAGACCATTGATTTGACTTGACCGGTGAACTGTTTCGGCAAAATAGTAACAGTGGGCCTGCGGTAATCCGCGTTTTGTTGTTTGTCGTTATCGTTTGTTTCGTTTTTTTTGAATAACCCGCAAATTGTAATCCCCAAATTTATACATCAAAATATCCATTTGAACTACAAATCATACTACATAATTATGTACATATATAATAAGAATGTGGAATTTAGTAAATTACATATCATAATGAAGCGCTAATATTTTGTTATAAAAATAACATCATCAGTGCTATAGAAATTAAAAAAAATTAATAATAGTAAAGATTTGGCGAAATTTTTATGTACAATCAATAGTGATAGGCGTGTTGGATTACAGGGGGCGCCGGATTAGCGCAGATCCACTGTATTATTGTTTTTTTCCTTTTACGGCTTCACCGACTTGCAAAGGTTGGCAGCCAATTCAGCACAACTCTCCTCCTCCTTCGCGAGGAGCAGAGTTGTGCTGAATTGGCTGCCAACCTTCTGCAGCAGTTCTGGAGCTCTTGCTATCCTGGTCCACTCCATGATGTTAAGTAGCCAAGACTTTCTTCTTCGACCAACTTGTTTTTTACCCGCGACTTTTCCCATCATGATCGATTGCAGCATCTTGCACCTGTCATGTCTCATGATATGACCCAGGTAAGCAACTTTTCTACTTTTGATGGTCTGCAAAAGTTTTTGCTTGACTTGTCGGAGAACCTCGTCATTGGCCAATTTTTGAGTCCAGCTAATAGTAAGAATCCGTCTGTCTATATGCCCACATTTCGAACGCTATTGACTTACCATTGGAATCGAATCCGACGATAACAATGTCGTTGATTTTTAGCGCCCCCGTAGAGGTCAGGTCGTTCCACACAGCTAAGGCCCGGTTTAGCGCCACAGGCCGCAATGGTACCAGGATGCCGGCGGGTGGTCGCAGCCAGGAGTCCTCAAGCCAACCCCTGAGCGTTGTACTCTTGCTGATTATTGGGGTGGAGCGGGCTTTCGCGTCGAAGTTGCGTTTGTCGACCGATTGCTTGTTGGGGTCAGCTAGAAAGAAAATCATTTTACTTTGTCACGACATTTCTGCTTGTACGTATCATTTATGTGCACACTCACACACACTTGTCCACACACTCTTATTTTTTTAATTTTGCGAAAGAACGTCAGTTTTCAGATTATATAAATAATGATAAAGATTATATAGATGATGAAACTAGGCCTAATTATCAGAATCCGTAACTCAAAAAATAGAAACATTTTTTCTCACTTTTGATGGCATTTAATGGATAATCTCATAGCCTGTATATATCTACAAATATATATAGATTACATAAAAGGAACATTTTCTTAAAGACCAAATTTGAAATTAAAGTACTGGCTACATTTTTTCGATGAAACGGTAACCTTTATACAACGTACCAATGGCAGGGAAGAACAGGATATCATGCACTGTTCATTCTTACAACGCTACCGTTATATACGCAATAATAGCGTAATTTATTGTACAAGTGGCGACATCTAGCGCGAAAGTGTGTAATTTAGTTTATGAAACAAAATATCCCACACAGCGCGGTTACAAAGCACTCGAGAGGATGTAAATCATGTAGAAAGTGAAATTAATGAATGGTTCTATGGCGTTAATATTAGCTCGAGACGAGGGTTGTCGCAACTCGATTTTCTTTCAGTTAGTATTTACATTTTTTATTTCATTGTATTTAAGATGTACAAAAAATAGATAAGTTCAATAGGTAGATCTATTTATCGGGTCGTTGAAGTCTTATATTATAATAATAATAATAATAATCATTTATTTCGACACCACAAAGTTACATATAAATGTTACAAAATAGAGAGAAAACAATACATATGTTTCAAACTAAAGTTTGAACTAAGGGTGAGCCTGTATCTCGGGTCCCTAGCATTTCACCCTTTATTTCTCATTGATTATTAATATCTAGGGAAAAATAAATATAAACCTTGAACATATATAAAAGTGTGTGTAATATGCATATCACGGATCAAAAAGTATAAGCTCAGTCTTAAATAAGACTGATATTGTTATACCTAATTGTAATATGGAGTAATGAACCGTAATAATATTTTAATAATAGTATTACTACTATTATATTAA
Organism: Baronia brevicornis; assembly: GCA_031353405.1. Lineage (NCBI taxonomy): Eukaryota > Metazoa > Arthropoda > Insecta > Lepidoptera > Papilionidae > Baronia > Baronia brevicornis. The sequence continues at coordinate 236,102 of JASFAT010000710.1, read as the reverse complement.
AATAAATTTTAACAATAATGTATTGTTCCATCATTTTTGTATTATAAGTTTTTCTGTTCAAGTATATGAATTAAAATAAAACAAAGTTAAAATTTTCAATGTTGGAATAAATATTATAGAAAGGTATATCTTTTAAATTTCTTAAGGTTTGTTGAAATAAATTAAAATAAAGGAAAAGAACTTTGTTAATATTTACCGTTCAGGTGCTTTTATAAATTTGTAGTTACAAAAAAACCTAATTAACAAATGAATAAATATATTTTTTAGCTTAGAAATAATTTATAATTCATTAGTTAAAAGTAATTACATTTTTCATTAATTGCCAACCCTATCGTGAACACTGCAGTAGTTACTTATTACCTGAAGTCGCCAGTTTCCCTTTTAATTTATTGACAACCTTACTTCACGTGAGTCCACTATGGCTCAGTGAGAAGAGTTATAATTTACGTTAAAAGTAACAGGTTCAAACATGTATTTTAAACTGTTACACGGTATAACATAAGTAAATGTGTTAGGTTCCTATTTAAAAAAAAGACATATGAAAATAAAATTAACTTCTGTGAGAAGCGATGATTGATTATAAAAGTGAGCCTGTTGATTTGCCTATTTTTTTCTACATTTTGTTATTTTTACATTAGTAACAACATTAATACATACAACTGTCAGTTTTTGGACTCCGTTGTCCAGAGTTCTCCATCTGGTCTTCCAATTCAGCCATCGCAGGTTCGATCCCCTCCATTACGTCCATGTCCCTCGTGGTTGTTTGCGGTGCCATTGTGAGTTCTGCCTGAAATAACGGAGGTCTTTTATTATCGGTTCTAAAAGGTTATAAAAGACCTTTTAATTGGTTGGTTATTGAACCTTTAATCTGTTAGGTATCAAAATGTCATATATAAATACAGACAAACATATCGTTACGCTTGTTTCCCGTAGGGGTAGGAAGAGACCCCAGATCTCCATCTGCTACGATCTCAGTATACTTTACTTGCTTGCTCTACGCTCATCACTCTCCTCATGCAAGCCCGCTGGTTAAGAGTACTCTTGACCTGGCCCTTCTTTAAAGCTTCGGCAATTTGGTCTATCAAAATGTCAATTTCTAGATATTTTTGGATCCCATTGCAGGAATTTCCTATGTACCAAAGACATGCTAGATTACATGCGAGAGGGAGAACGATTTCATCCTTAAATAATTTTTCATTGTGCGAAGGAGTAAGATATATATAAACGATAAAACACGCCCGAAAACAAAGTTCTTTTTTTATGGGATAGGAGGGCAAACGAGCAAGCGTGTCGCCAGATGGAAAGTAATCAACGCCGCCCATAGACAACCGTGATACCAAGAAAGAATATTGTGAAAGAGAAGGTTTTAATCCTATTTAAGTCCTGTCACAGGACGCGCTCACTGACACAAGATTAAAGAAACGAACGTTGGATTTGGAGTCACGATTAACAGCTTATAGCAATACACTGCTGCTTGGTTCGGTTAGTATTCTAAGTACCTACTTGATTTCTGAGTAAAAAGTTCCGGGTTCAAATCTCGGTTGTAACATAAAAATTATAGAAAATTAGTTTCCAACATATCTCCTCCGAAGCCATCTGCAGGAGATAGCTCGCTTGTTCTAAGAGTGAATTCGGACGAAGGATGTCCGAATGTCCGCCATGTCAAAAAAGGTTTTCGACCTTATTTATATAAGATTATAGGTTCAAAAATCCTTGTTTGAAAGTAGTAATTTAAGTTGAAAACCTAAGTTTTCCATCGGGCACCCTATGTGCTTAAGGCAGTAACCATAATATCTAATCAATAGGTCGTTGACGATGAAAAAATATCAGTGTATTTTGTTAGGCGTTTTATTTTTTGGCTCAGTAGTGAAGCTAAGAGCCGTAGATTCATTTCCCACACGGGGAAAAATATTAATCCCTTACATATGTAAATATATATATGGACGATATCAATTCCGAGTCTGTTTGTGTAGCTAATACGTCTTTTACAAGCATGGTGGGTTAATTTCCGATTTTTCAGTAATGTCCCCATTACTGAAAAATCGGAAATTAACCCACCATCCCGTGCCTGGCAGTGGGACGTATAAGGGCTGTTAAAAATATTCTAACCTTTTATTAAAAAGGTCAACTGACCTTTAGCCTATGTTTCTTTACAGTCCTAAGGTAATAAGATTCTAAACAATGATCGCGTAGATCGAAAACGCTGATGAAATTAGTACATGGTAGCCATTCAACGGTCACATCGCATGATGCCAGTGGTGCACATTACAAGCGGAAGTAATACTCATCACTATTTCGTTCATTGAGGAGGCTCTTTGTGTTGTTCTTTTGCGTTTGGCTGTTTTGAATCGATACGGTCTATTGCTACGCCTCAGCGTTGGTTAAGTTTACATTAAACCCTTGCCGTGCTTTAACGAGTCTGACTCGTGATGAAAATTTTGGCCCAAACATGAATATGACAAGTTTGACGCGTGACGAAAATTTTGGCCCAAACATGAATATGACGAGCCATGCTCGATAAAGCACGCCAAGGGGTTAAATGTGAATATATATTACATTTGAAGTTTTATTTTTAGCCGTGGTATTATTACATTACTTGGAACAAACCCACAGTTGAAAATGCAAGGATTTCTGTTGGACTGTTATACTGTTCTATTGAATTCGTGAAATATAATTTTGTAACTGTTATCGATTATAAAATATAATATAGTGTAATAATTATAATGTAGCGAATCGTTTACAAATAAATAAAAAATACAAAAGGTATTAGAGTTTATTTCCACAACAGCAGTATCGTGCAAAAGTGTCTATCTCAAAGGCATTTACATTTCCTCTTGTATTGTGACCTTTCTCGCGCATCAGTCTGATCCGTTTACCACGCGTTGACGCGTAACACTTGGCCCTGAGTTGCGTTGAGCCAAATGGCACGGCAAGGGGTTAAGAAACTTACACCTAAGAAATAATCACCCCATGACGTTTTCAATCTTTTATATATATATGTATACTCACGCCTATCCCCCGCAGGGGTTGGCAGAGACCACAGAGCTTCATCCGCTACCATTCATCGCAGAAAAACGGCTCTCCATTAGTCGCTTCTCGCCCCCGTGAGAATCAGGACTTGTCGGGTGGCGAACCACGTCGTCGTCATTTTCAACGAATTGGTATACTAAATTCGTCTTAGCGAATCCCACGAGCCGCAAGAGGATGGAGGTAGCCCCAGAAGAGCCCTGCATGCTGAGGTAAGGCATCATAGTACCCGGGGGAGCCCGATGCCGGGACGGTCGGCGCGCTTGCGAGTAAGCTCTAACCACGCATCCATTGGCACGGCAGACCGTGGATTGGGGGAGAGGAAGGGAAAGGATAGAGAAGAAATGATAGAGCAGGCAAGGTAATGCTGATTGGGGGGGGGGGATTACCAGACTCGGAATAAATATTTATAAATCCATACATATATTTATTCCGATGTGGGGATCGAACCCGCGACCATTGACTCCGCGGGCGGAGGGCCCCGCCACTGAGCCAATCGCCAATTTTTACTTTACACAAACCGTAAATTACACATTCACACGTTAGTTTGTGTGTAAGCGACGGCGGTGTTGTAATTGCCGATGAAGTTGTACCGGCAGTAAGTACAACATTACGTCTTTGATGTTATCTTGATCACCTTGATTACGGATTTGGCTGTGGGCAAGTGTAATTATATCATGAATTGATGTTAACTTTATTCATGTACCCCGAGGCGTGTTGGTGTCTTTCAATGAATCTATGTTAAGTTGAACTTCTACCGATCTATGATGGCACAAAGCAATAAAAGCCATTCAGCGATCCCTAATTCTAAAAAGAATGCGGATAGCGGCATAGCCCTCAACTGTAACACGTTTCTAGCCAACGGGGCATATACGCCCCACGCTTTACAACCATTCAACGATACCTACTTCGAAAAAGAATGCGGATAGCGGCATAGCCCTCAACTTAAACACGTTTCTTGCCAATGGGGCTTATACGCCCCACGCTTTACAACCATTCAACGATACCTACTTCGAAAAAGAATGCGGATAGCGGCACAGCCCTCAACTTAAACACGTTTCTTGCCAATGGGGCTTATACGCCCCACGCTTTACAACCATTCAACGATACCTAATTCGAAAAAGAATGCGGATAGCGACATAGCCCTCAACTTTAACACGTTTCTTGCCAATGGGGCATATACGCCCCACGCTTTACAACCATTCAACGAACCCTAATTCGAAAAAGAATGCGGATAGCGACATAGCTCTCAATTTTAACAAGTTTCGTGCCACGTGGAGCATATATACCCCACCCTTTACAACTGTATTGTTTTGTTTTTCGCATATGCCTTATGCGTATCTTCTGATTGTTTCATATAGCAGCGTTCATTGCTTTTCGTCAGGTGACACGCCTGCTCGACTGCCTTTCTATCCCATAAAAAAGGCACGAGCTATTGTTGTCTTTTACCGTTTTATAGTGAAACCTACCCGCGCTGACGGCTATTTGAGCGTGGATGTTTAGCCTAGGTCATTAGTGCACTTATGAGCTGTGCTTGCCACCTGCGGTGGCGGTCAGCGTGTGCACAGAGCCATAAGATATAAGAGAGTAAAATATCAGCAGCTTTCTTGGGTTTTATTAATCATGCATATTCTCATCAACAAACAAAAAAAATTAGCGTTTCCGCAAGCATGCGCTGGAGTCATTTATTGCGAATTTGCCATTTGTAATCTGACGTATGCGATTGTACATATAAATAACTCCTGAAACCCAGAGAGCGTACGTTATAGTATCATGACACTTTCAACGGACCGATGATATATCTGCTATTAACCAAACGAGCATTTAATGGCTGGTCGAAGGTGGAATTAAAGTTTTTTAAACATGGGAATAGATTTTCCACTCACCTGTACATTATTAACGTTGTTACGGTCAGCGTGATTAGAATAAATATCCCCTGATACATTGTCTTTCGATTTATAAACATTATTGTCTATCGTAGACAATGCGCTTTCTGTCGCCTCAACTATGTCTGGCGTCGTGATTACTGTCGCAAAACTTTCATTGCTTATATCTCTGTTCTCATAATCGTTGTTTCTATATGGGTTATAATCACTGAAATCTATCTTCACTTCCGCAATGTTCTTTAGACCTAGAGCTTCAGGAATCTCCTCTGCAATATCTGTAGTTGCTAAAGTTGACTCCAGAGTTGTGGTTTGTTGTAATGAATCTATCGTCCGTTCTATTGATGTGTTCTCTGCATCGTAGTCCCTATCGATTTGTTTAATGTTATCATAATCGACGTATTCATGTGTACTTATGTTAGTGTCGAATGCTTTTATTCGACTTTCCTCCGCTATGCCATCCGTGTTGATAATTCTCGAAGTATCAGATGTAAGGTTCTCTTCACTATTGTTACTTCTGTCTTCGCTACCTTCAGGTAGCAGAAAGTCTACATCACTTTCATTGTCAACTGTATATGCCTGAGTTTTAAACACTTCACTATCACCGTAGTTTTTCCCTATCAAACTTACTAACATCACAACAATTGTCAATTTGTGTTGATTATTTAAGTCCGCCATTTCTTTGGGTTACCGTTCACTCTTTCATATTCTTCGGACAGCTTACCTGCAAATAAAATGCCATTATTATAATATTGCCTTGAATAAATAGAAAATAGTATAATATAAATAATGGATGTCATGAACTAAATAGAGTTTGGTATTAACCTTGCAATATCGATAAATACGGAAGTAAATAATTTGTGCAAAAGAATTGTCCGTTTTCAGTTTGTTTAACCGTGATCAATGTCGATGTCAATGTTATTAATGATCATTAGAATAATTGGTTTCATGTCCGTGGCATTACTGATGAAGCGGGAGCATTGTTTTAGAAAATCAGCGTTTGATTTGCCCTTTTTAATCGAGAGGTAAAATCTCACCATTTGATTTGGAAAGGTTTGGTTCTTACATTGACTGACATTTAGTTCCATAACGTAAAGCGCCTGAAAGACAGACTCCATATCCGGTAAAAATTGAATTTTCAGATGTTGTCTTAGCCGAATCGGTAATCACACAAGTTGTTTAATGTAAACATTTATTTTCGCCACCAGACAAATATATGGACCGTATGGTCAATGTCAATATTATAATTATTGTCCATAGCAGATGTTAATATGTATTCGATGTTAAATACAATTTTAGAGTTCAACTTTTTTGTTTTAGAGGTTTTCCGTGCATTATTTATAATCGATCCGTTTTTAGTGACTGGTTTTTTAACAGTGATATTTGGATTTACAGAAATTTAAAAGTTATATTTTCAATATTCGTAATATTTTTTCCTCGATACAAACAGACACGCCTGTCTCCCGCAGGGGTAGGCAGAGACCGCAGATCTCCATCCGCCACTATCCCGGCACATATTCCTTGCTTCCTCCACACTCATCTTTTCATCCATCCTTCCACTCTCATTCATTGTAGCAAAATGGCTCTCCGTTAGTCGCTTCTCGCCCTCGTGGGAATCAAGATGTGACGGGTGGCGAACCACTTCCCCGTCATTTTTTAATAAATTAGGTTTATTAAGCCGCATGGGAGGATGGAAGTCAGCCCCAGCAGAGCCCCGTATGCTGAGGTAAGGAACTATAGTACCCGGGGAAGCCCGATTTCAGCGCGGTCGGCATGCTTGCGACTAAGCTCGTCCTTTGCCACGCATCCATTGGCACGGCAGACCGTGGATTGTCGGAGAAGAAGGGAAAAGGATAGAAAAAAAGAAAAGGCAGGGGAAAGGAAAGATGGATTTAGACAGGATTATAGGGATATGATACTACCGCAACGGAAGACAAGGAGTGATATGGTAGTAGCACTGGAGCCCGGGGTCGCGTACCCGTGTACCAATACCATAACTACCGGACCGGCAGCTAGGCATTTATACATTTTATTAAACAGAACCCTTTATAAACGTGCCACCGATCGCATTCTATTCTCGGCACGTAAATTATGCACATATCAATTCTATTTTAATATTAAAATTAGATAATTTGTATGTCGCTTGCGCAATAGTTGACCCGTTGCATTAAACGCATTTCGTTAATTTGTTTTAAATAAATAACATTTTGACGATCAATTGGCTCAGTGGCGGCCCCTCTCCCGCCCACGGAGTCGATGGTCGCAGGTTCGATCCTCGAATCGAACATATATGTATGACCTACAGATATTTATTCCGAGTCTGGTAACCCAGCCAATCCGCATTGCCTAGCGTGGTGGGTTAACGTCCGTTCCTCCAGAAATGGAGAGGCCCGTGCTCAGCATATATGGGCTGTTAAAAATAATCTCATAAATTGTATCGTTTTCGGAAGCGAACATATAAAATTGTCTATTTTACATTTCAAAAAGCTACATGATCGGAGGCGTCGCCGCAAGTGAGTCAACAAACTTATTATTCTTAACACTGGTCCGGTTCCACAGCATACTCGCCCAGGGGCAAGAACATTTTGGAACTTTACAACCCGTAATGATACGTGAAATTCGCCGTACATTAAGGTGGGCTCACACACCGGTGCCTTGTGTATTTATTTGTGTTACAAGCCTTTGCTTGTATTTTCATGTGTAACCTTTTCCATCTTGTAAACGACACGTGTTTCGCCCCAACACGAGACATCTTCAGGTGTAGTAGACTCTACGGAAGACAACCGAAAAGACTTTTCGGAACTTTGGAAAAGTGGTAATGTGTGTTCGGTGTTGTGTATAGTGGTTGGTGGGTGGAGAATTGATGGCCGACTTTCGGTAAGTTTTTGGTTTAAGTTCCAAATAAATCCACTTAACCCTACAGAAAAACACAAATTGTTAATTTTCTGTTATTGTTTTGCTTGTCGCGGATCTTAGCTAAGTAAAACTTTTGACTATTAATGGAGTCAGGCGTTACTTTGTGGAAATCCATCACTATATGGACAGTCAAAAGTTTTACTTAGCTAAGATCCGTGACAAGCAAAACAATAACAGAAAATTAATAATGTGTGTTTTTCCGTTGGGTTTAGTGGATTTATTTGGAACTTAAACCAAAAACTTACCGAAAATCGGCCATCAACTCTCCACCCACCAACCACTATACACAACGCCAAACACACACTATCACTTTTCCATATTGTACACGACACGTGTTTCGCCCCAACACGAGGCATCTTCAGGTATAGTAGACTCTACGGAAGACAACCGAAAAGTGACCCGCCATTACAACGGGCGCCTTATATAAACAACCCCCACCCACAATGTAAGAAAACAACATGTGGGCGATACACGTGTCGTGTACAAGATGGAAAAGTGATAGTGTGTGTTTGGCGTTGTGTATAGTGGTTGGTGGGTGGAGAGTTGATGGCCGACTTTCGGTAAGTTTTTGGTTTAAGTTCCAAATAAATCCACTTAACCCTACAGAAAAACACACATTGTTAATTTTCTGTTATTGTTTTGCTTGTCGCGGATCTTAGCTAAGTAAAACTTTTGACTGTCCATTAGCGATTATTTTAATAATATAATTTCAACAGCCTCGTCTTATTGGTTAAGTTGCATACAATATTTATCATCGTTGATTATCAGATCCTCACCGTGTAGGTACTACAGGTTCGGAAGCATCAGGTCGTTGAGCAAGGAGCAAACGACCCGAGGTGGTTATTCAGTGTGGATGCGGCTTTTTTCACATACCATTCCTTCGAATACGTATCGGGAGGCAATCTGCATTTACCCTCGTATTTTATTAAGACAAAAAAGAAGGGTTTCGGGAATTCTTTGTCGTTTTCATCACGCATTGACCGCACGTGCCCAATAAAGCAATTCGGAGGATATAAAAATTGTTGTTAATTGATTTGAGGGTTCCGTATATACTTAATACTACTACGTCTAATAACGCCCCAGTCGTTGCGGATGTCTATGGCTGGCGGTGGTCTTTTACCACCAGATGATCCGAATGTTCGTTTGCTATAAATAAATTAAGAAAATAGATAGTATATCGGAAAATATACTAGACATTTCAAGATACTTGTTGTTATTATATTTTACTTCACACTGGCATCATAGTTATAACTGTCATCAAAGAAAATAAAAAATGATTTGATTTTCCCTAACTACAATTTAATAAATATTTTTATCCGTGTCCTCGACATTTGTCTAACTAGAAAACTACCCTAAAATGTATCCTTGACAAGCAGGACACTTCCTAGTTCCTACTAACTGCAAGGCAACAACAGCGAAGATAACTCGGCAAAGAAGGCGGCGCATCTCGACGCGAGAGGAGTCGCTAGTAGCATTCCAAAAGCCTCTAGGACGAGATCGATCTTGAGTTATTATCGAAGAGTGAGAGTGAATTCTTTATTTCGACATAGAATATTACATTTTATTATCGAACGTCAATGCGTTATCGATATAGCTTTATACGCCATTTTGTGAAGAAACGGCGAAAGAAACTTTGTACGTATCATCTTTTTTATTTCTATTTCATTTGTTTTCCATGTCTCATTGTGTATAGATCAAACTTTATGATGTCGCTGATAGCCCTGAGATGGTTCAGTTATGGTTGAGTAACATTCAAATCTCGAAGAAAGAAAAAGAAATGATAACATGTGAAAAAACAGGTCCAAGCAGACCGGTTTCCACAAGCATCATCTGTTCACATGTTGACAGCCATGTGGTGGGAGCAGCCATCGCCCTCCTCAACCGTTTTAAAAGCCACTTCCCTTTAAAATGGTTGAGGAGGGCTGTCTCACACGACACCACCGCAAGCAAAGACCTTTGAGCGAGTAAAAATGTTTAGCAACTGTTTGGAAACTGTTTTAGCGAAACGACTACGGTACCATAAATGGCTGAAAAAAAGAGTAAAATATTCTGATATAATGATCAGTGAGTCATTCGCTGTCCCTTCTTGGTATATCCAGCCGTGATGTAACCGACCGGCGTGCATCGGCTATTTTTTAAGCAGGTGTTTTGTAGGGCCGATATTCTTAAATGAAATTCTTATACGACACATTCAGAATTAACCATACGTATATCTATCTATATATCCTTGTGAAGAAGTTCAAGTTGGAGATGTATTGTATAAGGCTGCACGCAAATTTAAATACCTGGGGTGCACTGTGACTGAAACCAACAATCGAGAGGACGAAATCGAAATTCGCATACAAAACACCTTGCGGTGCAGCGCAGCTCTTCACAAGGTGTTGGTGTCCAAGCTTGTCAGTATAAAGACGAAACTGTAATACGATTATTCGGCCTATTCTAACGTATGGCTGTGAGGCTTGGACACTGACGCTAAAGGGAGAGAAGAAACTTTTAGTTGCAGAACGAAAAGTCTTCCGAAAGATCCTGGGCCCAACCAAAAGTGATGATGGCAGTTGGCGATATCGAAAAAATGCCGAAATCGAACATCTGGTGGCCCAACCTAATGTAATAGGAGTGACTAAGGCTCACCGTCTTCGTTGGCTGGGCCACGTGAAGAGGATGGGGAAGGATCGCGCAGTCAAGAAAGCGTATGTGGGTCGCCCAACTGGACGACGTCCTGTGGGGCGCCCCAGGTACCGCTGGAGAGACATGATTGAAGATGACTTGCGCAACCTTCAAGTCTGTAACTGACAGGAGGTGGCGCAGGACAGGGCAAAGTGGCATAAGATCTGTTCGGAGGCCAAGATCCATTTTGGGTCGCTGCGCCAACAAAGTTAGTTATATCTATCTATTTAATAGGTTTCATCCCCTTCTTTATATGGGTGTGAAACGTAGAGGGTAACAAAGGACATCGCACAGTGGCTTCAAGTCTTCGTTAACCGATGTTTTCGACAAATTCTTGGAATCTTCTGGCCCGAGAAAATATCCAACGAATGCGTACTGGATATTTGTCACGAACTGCCGATTGGGCTTTAAATCTTGCGCCGCAAGTGGACTTGGATAGGCCATACTCTCCGTAGGAACCACGATCACATTCCCAGACAGTCGCTGGATTGGACCCCTCAAGGGAAAAGGAAGCGAGGCTGATCTAAACAGGTGTGTTTAGATCAGCTTCGCTAGCCCTAGAAGCGCTCCGTAGCGGCCGAGATGAAATCCATTGCGTTGACGTGGCCTTAAGTGAAGCGCGTCGCTCAAGACCGATCGCAATGGAGAAGCCCTGTGGACGCCCTCTGCCCCATCTCGGAGACATAGGACCATAAATGAATGAAATAAATGAATGCCCATCATCAAGGTGGCTGGCCGTCTACCATCGTGCGGTTTAGTCGCGGTTTTCGGCCACGATCTATGTAAATTTGAAATATTTACCACCTGCGATCTTCCCACGTGATTATGACGTAGAAATATTCAAGGAAAAACCATATGTGTTCGTTAAAGGCTGGTGGTGCGGATATCTATGGGCGGCGATCGCTTACCACCAGGTAAATCGCATGGTCGTTTGCCTGTTCTGCGATAAACCAAAAACCTAGCTGGCAAAGCTACCGTCTAAGTCATTGATCGCGACTTCAGTTCTCACATCGTGTCAAATATATGACTACGAGTACCTACGATTCGGAATCTCACTGTCCCGCCAATCCAGTTTGGATAAGTGTGGTGGGTTAATGTATTTTTATTAATATATTTCTCAATGTATGTATTTATAAGTCTATCAAAAGGTGGCGCTGTATTACAGTGCGATGAGGATAAATCGCAACTCAAATTTGAAATTAATAAACTGTCAATGCGCTCCGGGAATTTGATCTCTCATTTTCACAACCCTGTACAGTTATTTGTAGATATTGTTGATGTTTCATTCCTCCGTCTCTTCCAAGATGGGGAGGCCCCGAGGTTTTAGAACATATACGTACACACACACACACCGCATGCGCACGCGCACACACATACACACACACACACACGTGTCCTGGCCCATATCCAATAGTAGACTGCCACTCGCTGTTCATCGATTAATGCAAACCGTATTCTTTTCGTTTCACATTATTATCGGTATATTAACATCTGAATCACCATTTATAAACAACAATATTCAAAGCGTGTTCACCCGGACGTATTTTGCATTCAGATTGGAAGCGACGCGCACCGACTACAATGGGTTTTGTTTGTTTGTTTTGACGACCCCCGTACATTCACGTATGTACTCTTAGTCAGGGATTGCTTACGCACCGAAATCAATTCGTTTTGAGTAAATAATGGGTGTCGGGTGATATAATTAGGTTTTCTATATTAACACCTACTTTCAAATAGGGAATATTCAACCTTTAACCTAATATAATATAGTTGAAAATTCCTTATTTGAAAGTAGTAGTTAAGGTGATCCGCGCACGACGGGTGACTAAAATCACCCACTTTAGTCACTCGTAGTAGCAAAAGGGTTACAACATCAGGGTAATCAAGGTGATCCGCGCACGACGGGTGACTAAAATCACCCACTTTAGTCACTCGTAGTAGCAAAAGGGTTACAACATCAGGGTAATCTATCTACTTACATAATTCGTCAAGACATTTGTTATAATTAATAATAACAATAAAATCTTCAAGTCTGCAACTGGCAGCAGGTGGCGCAGGACATGGTACGGTGGCGTAAGATCTGTACGGAGGCCAAGATACATTTTGGATCGCTGCGCCAAAAAAGTTAATTTTTTTTAATAAAAGCCTTTTTACAGATAAATTGTGTACAAATTTTCACACATAGACGACTGATAAAAAGAATTTACGTTGCGGATGTGGATGGAAGGGTCGGTAGGGGAAGACCAATGAGAACATATTTTGACCAAATTGTAAAAGTTCTTAAGAAAGGCCAGGTCAAAAGTACCCTTAACCGGCGAGTTTGTATGAAGAGAGTGATGAGTGTGGATGAAGCAAAGAAAGTGTGCCGAGATCGTAGCAGATGGAGATCAATGGTCTCTGCCTACCCCTACGGAAAACAAGCGTGATGATACATATGTACGTATTTATGTATGTATTTCTTCATTATGAATTTACATAATTATTTATGCCTTGGCATCTTTGTATGTGACCCTCTATCGAGAGAGGCGTCCCCCAACTGTAACTATTTTCTCTGTTGGTAGCCTCTCCATCTCTCGTCCTCTCTAACTCTCGTCCATGTGTGTCCATACCCTTTATCGACCCACGTTACAGATGGCCCTCTTTTTTTTTTAAATTAATGAGAGGAAAATTAATAAATACTATCGACTCCACTCATACCAGTGGTGGTGTATCGCCTTGTGTTTCTCACAAAACTTTTTCTACGCACTTCTTGGAATCAGCTGCTTTTTGCTGAATCTGAATCGAGATCATATTGCGACCTTAAACCTAGATCTTAATGAAAGGCAGCGGTTCGTAGCTGGTGGAATGCTTATTATTAAACTCAAAAAAATATCTCTTTATCTAAAGTTATATCCATCCATTATTTTTAATTATTAGAACTGTCAGAGATTTTTCTATTATGGGATAGGAGGGCAAACGTGCAAGCGTGCCGCCTGATGGAAAGCAATCAACGCCACCCATAGACAACCGCGACACCGCATATGTTACGGAAGCGTTGCCGGCCTTTTAGGTACCATTGTGTAGGCTTGTTTTTGAAGGTGCCAATGTCGTATTGGTTCGGAGGCCGAAGGTAGCTGGTTAGAAATTATAAGAATCAAGAAAAAAATTCGAGACGTGGATTGTTGGCAACTGCGGTAGCTAGAAATTGAAGTTGGGCCAATTTTGGTAACCATGGTTGCCATCAAGCGAGGCACGTTTGCTTTCCTCTATCCAAGGTGCACCATCGCATTACCTATTAAATAAACTGATACGTACTGCATGTGACGATGATGATTTAGAGGAGACTTTTCCAAATTATCAATTGTTCGGTGTGTTGCTGACATCGAATACGTGAATCGTGCCCGGTCGTCGACCCATTACAAACTACAATAATTTATATAATTATTAACTAATCAGTGCACCTTTGGCAACCTTCGCAACCGGGTGCATTCATACATCCTAACATTTAACATTAATAATTTTACATTTAAGGTCGTTTAAGATTAACATAACATCTGTACGCATTTATCCTTGTGTGACAATGCAGGGTATGCTTACGATAACAATATTAACATTTAAATCACACTCCCATCCTTACACTTACACTAACACAAATGTACCCAAAAATCTTTTTAAAAATTACTCCTTAGTTTGTCAACATGATAATTTATTCGCGTAATTTATTTTATTTAGTTTGACATTGTTTTTTTATTGTACGGTTCAATTTGAATACCTGATTGATAAACACGTTTTGGAACTAGTTTTTTGTCAACAGTCTATGTTCGTTTTTCCATTTCGTTCGTTTCGGTAGACAAATTAGAACTCAGAGGGCATTGTGGTCATTCATGTCAAATGGATAACAGCGAACTTCTTTGATTAGAGCATTATGTTATCTGTGTAACATGTAATAAAATAAATCAATGAATGAGTCGACTCCTAAGGATTACGAGGTTATCACTTATACATATAGAAAAAAAAATTCTTTATGGTTCAGTGTTTAAAGTACTTGAATTTTGGCTAACGTTCCGTTTGTCGATATTTTTTTAAAAAAAGTAGTTTTCGTGTCTCCGTATGTCATTTACATATGTATGTCTATTGTCAGACACTAAAAAAAGATCTTTGTGTTGGATAAAGAAGATTCGACTGTACTACTTACAATCAATCCTGTTATTTATATGTGCCATTAGCGATGGATTCATTTAATCGGGTATAATTTGAAAACTAAACAAACATACTTTTGACCTTATTTTGTCCTTATCACCTTTATTTTCTTTCTCTTTTACTTCTGTACAATTCCATTAATCTATCTCGGTTACACATTATCTGTCATACGTGTCTATACAATCTTTCGCACAAATTGAAAATTGCATCTCTTTCATAATCGCGTTCTGTATTTCATTCTTTACATGAGAAATTCGGCGTGATAAATTGGAGGAAGAAATCTGGGAGTAGATTGTACTGGAAAGATATTCTGAACCAGGCAACGCCCACCCATGGCTACAACGCCTCTGATGATGACACGAGAACCTAGAATTTTAGCTTGAATTTTAATTTGCTGCCACTGGTCTAGATATCTGACTGTACTGTAGTATATGAACTGTTGTATATTTTGTTTATAAACACGACTAGCATTATTGAGTTTACCTTGGTTGCCGTTGCAATTTTTCTACGAAAAACAAAAGTTGCATTCAAATGAATATGCCGCGCGTACTCTGGTTCTGAGAAGCTATTTATAGGCAGTTTAAAAAGTTTCGACGATTGTTCGCCCAAGCATTCGTTGTAGGGTTTGCACTCACTGGGGTAATCGGGTGGAATGTAATTTGCTGTAACAATATGTTAAAGTCCCATCAAACTTTGTAGCAGTGTATTTTTAACGTGTGTCATTATTACTCGACACAGTGATGTGATTTCTAGTACCAGAAACTGTTTCCTTTTTTTTTCACATTAAGTTGTTTTTTTTTAATATAAAATACGTGTGAATTTTCTACACTTATTTATGGACCATCAACAGGAGTTATAATTACACATATTATTCTAATTAATTCAGACAACGTTTTAAAATGTAACTGTAATTAAAGATGGATACAACATTAACATAAAGTGAAGCTTAACTGGACAATATCGGGTATTATATATTAACCTATTAAATACCCTAAGATTAAATACGGTGCGTGAATTGTACAACACTATCGTAAAGAATATAATTTAAAACTACATTGTGATTCTCTCCTATTCGTAACAAAATTTTATTTCATTAAAAATGAAGGATTCCGACGAACTAATCATGTGTGCCATGTATGCTTATTGCAATTCAATGCTTATCCTCCCTGTTATTTTTAATATATTGCTAATAGCTAATTGTCCGAGAAAAAACAAATGGAAACAAAAGTTTAATCTTTTTATTTAACAAACAGAAGAAGCACCCGGATAGACGGTACTTTTGCACGGGTATTTTGTTCCGTTTCTAAAACCCTACTAGAGAACATGCGACCCGGTATGACTGAAAGCTTTGAAAAAGCTACAAAGAAACTTTTATTTTGTGTTCACGATATAACTGTAATTTCTTGTCCGTGCACAAAACGATGCAGAAAGTTGCATTAACAACAAAGTTTAAACGATATTAATGTAATTGATGGTCATTGTTAAAATCATTTCATTAATATACAAAGTAAAAAATCAAAAGGTCGCCGTATTCTGTACGATTTGCACTTTAAACGCATACATAGGTAAAGAGTAGAGGTTTATCGATATTATAATAAGACAGATTTCCAAAGATTTAAGGATCAACTAATTTCATTTGGCTTACTTGATCTCTAGATCAAAGCTTCTAAGCTTTGAGAGGTTGTAACTCACTTTTGTATATGGACTAAAATGATTTTTCCATAAAAGTTGACAATAATATAAAAGTGGAAAATATGACGACCGATTGGCTCAGTGGCGGGGCCCTCCGCCCGCGGAGTCAATGGTCGCGGGTTCGATTCCCGCATCGGAATAAATATTTATATGGGTTTTTAAATGTTTATTCCGAGTCTGGTAACCTCCCCAATCCGCATTTCCTTTCCTGCCCCTTCCTTTCTTCTCTGTCCTTCCTTTCCTCTCCGCCAATCCACGGTCTGCCGTGCTAATGGATGCGTGGCTGGGGGCGAGCCTAGTCGCAAGCGTGCCGACCGTCCCGGGATCGGGCTCCCCTGGGTACTATGGTGCCTTACCTCAGCATGCAGGGCTCTGCTGGGGTTGACCTCCATCCTCCCTTGCGGCTCGTGGGATTCACTAAGACGAATTTAATATACCTAATTTGTCGAAAATGATGGCGACGTGGTTCGCCACCCGTCACGTCCTGATTCTCACGAGGGAGAAAAGCGGACAATGACGAGCCGTTTCGTCAAAAAAAAATCGTCGTCGAAAAAAATATGTCTCACTGCTGAACACGAGCCACCCCATTTCTGAAGGAACGGACATTAACCCACCACGCTTGTCCAATGTGGATTGGCGGGGTTACCAGACTCGGAAGATATATCTGTAGGCCATAGGCATATATTTATTCCGATGCGGGGATCGAACCCGCGACCATTGCCTCCAAAAGGCTCGGCCACTGAGCCAATCGGTCATCAATCAGTCAGTGTGTGTTCATAAATATCTAATTACCATTTAATGTGATGACTATTATTATGTTGTACTTTTAGTTTAATACTTTTTTTTTATTTAAGTATAGGATTTTTCCCTCCATCGTATATCAGTGACGTTGTGTTTTTATTTCATTTTTATAGTCTTATATTATAAATACTTATATTGTTTATTTATGGTGGCTTATTATACAATATAGTTCGCTTAAGGTGTATAAGTGAAATGATATGAAATAATTGCGTGTATCGTGACTTTTTAAGTTGACTGAAAAAGTCCATAGAATATTTTGGTAAATTAGCAACCATTTTATCAAGACGTGAGAAGCTGACTAGTTACATTTGATATTATTGTATTTTAATTGACACCGAGGTAATAGTTATAACTAATTGCCATCAAAGAAAAGGAAAGAAAAAGTAGGTATACGTTCTGATTGCCCCCAGTCGCATCGCACCTTTACTCAGTGCTCGACAACACATGCGTATATTGCTCCCGGAAAGGCGTACCCTAGAATGTTTAATCGTGTCCTTGGCGGCAAGGCATTTAATTCTCAACGCGTACCGGCGGTCTACTTGACGTTGGACAACGCTATAAATCTGCACCGGGGTTACAATGCCTAGAGGCGATACGTCTGAAGCCCTTTCGGTTTCGTTTCGAAACTACGTACTGATATTGCGAGTCTTTCAAGATCGACGCATTCTCGTTCCTCCGATGATTGCCGGACGATTATCGTGATTGCCAGGTGCGAAAACAATTGATGAAGTCGTTTTAGTGAGCACTAAGGCCAGTGTTTTAGGTGTTAAAACTGTCAAATCTTACAATATTTTTGATGCATTTTACTAAAGTCAGTGTAACCACTCGAAAATCGCGGCCAAGCAGACCGGTGCCGAGTAATGCTGTCATTGGTGCATTATAACTGGCTCTGCGTGTCATGGTAGTCAATTCGCGTCCCATTTCACGCGAGAACACGTCCAGCAATGAACTGCCATTGGCTAATGAAAAATACGTAAACAAAACCTATTTTGACAGAGAATTTCAATCAATCAATCAACCAACAGCCGGCGGCAGTCCACTGCTGGACACAGGCCTTCCCAATGAATCGATGACATCACACAACAGAGTTTCGGTACGCTTGCTCTAAATTCCACGCATGCTTTTACTTTGGTATTTGCGACTTTAAACTTATATACATATGTTCATTTTTTTACTAGCGATCATATATAAATTCATCATCAATCATCAACAGCCTGCGGCAGTAGCTGGACATAGGCCTCCCCCATCAAGCGACACCTAGCCCGATCTTCGGCTTCACGCATCCAGTTTCTGCCAGCCGCCTTGCGCAGATCGTCGCACCATCGGGCCTTGAGGGCGTTCCACACTACGTTTACCGAGACGCGGTCTCCACTCCAGCACTCATCTGCTCCAACGATTGTCGGATTTCTAACAAAAGTGACCAGCCTATTGTGACTTTAGTTTGCTAATTCGAAAGGCTATGTCGGTGACTTTAGTCCTCTGGCGGATTTGTTCATTTCGAATCATATCTAGCAGAGGAACTCCGAGCATAGCTCTCTGAGCGACTCTGAGTTTGTGAAGCAGACGGATTGTCAGCGTCCACGTTTCGGATAGCGAAATTAATCACACAAAAATGTAAGTATCGTTTCGATTTGATACAATGACACGTTTCTCTTTTGTTTTCACATTACTATAAGCCCAGAAAATATTAAACCTGTCTTATGCGTTGGAGGAAAATAACCGGCTTTTATGCGTACACAATCGTAGTTACTTGCTTACATTATTGCCTTGACGAAATATGTTATAGCGACATCTCCAGGGAAATACCAGAAGGTTAAACTGCGCAGGAACGTGCGTATTTAAATTGAGAGTAGAAATCGTTGTGTGGGCAGTCAAAAATTTTACTTAGCTAAGATCGAATTACCGAAAATCGGCCATCGATTCTCCACCCACCAACCACTATACACAACGCCAAACACACACTACCAATTTTAAACCTTGTAAACGACATGTGTTTCGCCCCCAACACGAGGCATCTTCAGGTATAGTAGAATCTACGGAAGACAACCGAGAAGTCCACATCCAAATTAAGTTTTGTATCGATAAACTGAAAAGCGACACTAAAAAGAAAGAAACACATACATTTATAGGATTTATCGTACGGAAAATGAAATAGAAATCTGAAGGTTTCATTTAGAAATAGATATAGAAAAACATTTGTGCGCGACACACGCTTTTTTTACAAGAACTTAAATGGTATTTAAATAAAAATTTCTACCGCGTTTAAAAAAAAACGTGTGCAACATGTTTTTTTTAAGATGACTAGTAACGTTTTGATATTACTAGAACTCTTGTTAACCATTCCAAACAAGCTCTTAATGCTTGGGCTAGGAATATATGGTTCACACCAAGAGTGTAATGGCAGATACGAACCCAAAACCTTATATTGTAACGCAGTATTAAGTTATTATTTTTCTTCTGCAGCCCATATATGTCCCACTGCTGAGCACGGGCCTCTCCATTTATCGAGGAACGGACATTAACCCACCACGCTTGTCCAATATGGGTTACAGACTCGGAATAAATATCTGTAGGCCATAAGTATATTTATTCCGATACGGGAACCGAACCCGCGACCATTGATTCCGTGGGCCCCGCCACTGAGCTGATGCAGCTTCTATTTCGTTTTCTTTCTTGTTTCGATATAGCTGGTCACATCTTAGCTTAAATTGGATTCCCTTTTTTTATGACATAGGGAGGCAAACGAGCAAGCGTGACACTTGATGGAACAATTATCGTCGTCCAAAGACATCTGCAATACCATATAATAGGCTTTGCAAATGTAAGCGAATTCATATAAAATAACTATAGGCTTGTTTTTTGAAGGTTCCAATTTCGTATCGATTCGGAAATGCCGCTATAGGTAGCTGGTTTCTTAGAGTGGTGGTGCGTGGAATGAAGTTTCTGGCAAATCGCACTGTTCCTGATCGCCATTCATTCAGATGTTGGGAACGAAACTTTTCTCTGTGACGAGCCCTAACAGAGATATCGATAAATATTTCCAGGTTTAATGACATCCAATTGGGTTTCGTTAGATGAACGATCTAGTACCGGCATCTGCAATAACCAGGGCAGATATCTGTTACGGATTTCCCTGAGTAAAAAAAATATCGACGGTACACCATCGTTATGAGGACTTGATTTTAGAGGACTCGTGAGAATCAGCTTGGTTTTATTATGGGGAATTCCTGTAGATTTAAGGTTGGTGGTTCGCCTTGGGCGAGGCTCTTGTCCAGCAGCCTACGGCCGTGGACTGATTACCATGTTGATGATATACTAGTCCTTAAATTATTGTTTTTAAAAATGTTTTTCGCGAATCTTTGCAAGGTAATAATTGATTGCATTCCATCTATAGTGGATTTCCGCAAAGCAACGCCCGATTACATTAATCATCAAACAATTCCGTAACTCGACCAGCTTTTGACACGTCTGTTGTCTGGAGAATGGCGGGCCTTGACCTGCTGGTGACCATATAGTAACTCACTGGTGTTTCTTAGGGCGCGGCTGCGTTGGTGTTTGCTGAACGTTTAGTGCAGAGACATAACGAAATTTCTAGGCTTGCCAAACTCGCAAAAAGCCTCTGTATACAACACCTAATAGATAACAATCATCCAATCCTTTGAAACAACAACAGTCATTTGGTTAAGTTTGCGCTTACGGTCCGAGGTCTTGGGTTTGATTCGTCCATTGTACTATTGATGTGAACCATATTATCGCCGACCAATTGGCTCAGTGGCGAAGCCCTCCGCCCGCGGAGTCAATGGTCGCGGGTTCGATGCCCGCATCGGAATAAATATATGTATAGATTACAAATATTTATTTCGAGTCTGGTAACCTCGCCAATCCGCATTGGACAAGCGTGGTGGGTTAACGCCCGTGCCTCCAGAAATAGAGAGGCCCGTGTTCAGCAGTGGGACATTTGTAACGGTGGAAAATAAGGGTAAGTGGAGTCTAAGGGCCCAATTATATGAGTCCGCGCGGCCGCAGGAAAGTTAGATTACACGAGACCATATGTATTTTATTATATGAAGCGGACGGGCCGCGCGACCGGTCGCGCTGCGAGCCATTAGTTTAGTACAGCTGTTTAGTACAGTCCTGCGGCCGCTTCATATAATGCGCAAAGCGGCGGAGTCGCGGCCGGGCTGCGCGGGCGCACCGCTTCGCATGTCACGTTCGCAGTACATTACACAACTCTACTATATCTACAAATTATTTACTAGTTATCATCATCAAGGCATTACAGCCGCACGTGAGCCTTAGCCTGGTTCAATAAATTTTTCAGTCGGATCTTCGTTTAGCTTTTTCCCTCTAGCCCCGATTGCCTTTAGGTCGTCCTCGAAGCCATCTGAGCTTAGGCCTTCCGCGGCTTCTACGACCATCTGGTTTGCCGTCGACTAGGCGTTTGGGTACTCTAGCCTCGTCCATCCGTACCACGTGCCCAGCCCAACGAAGGCGTCCAATCTTAATGGTTTTGATGACGTTCGGCTCGTTGTACAGCTCGTATAGCTTGTGGTTGTAAAGTGTACACCATCGCTCATTTTCCAACACAGGACCAAAGATAAAAAAAAAATTCTCTCAAAGGTGAATCAGAGACATCACCTTTTCATCGAGTTCATCGAATTTACTAGTTGATCATTTTAATATTTATTGATTTATTTAAATTTTATGATGGAAAAAATAATTGTTTGCAAACACTTGTTTTTTTTATATAGCAAAACAGGCAAACGAGCATGCGAGTTACCTGAAACGGAAACTACTAATCCATCACGCTGTTCTAAGTTGGAGTGGCAGGGAATACAAAATTGGAATAGACGTATGTACGCCACACGTTTATTACACCCTACGACGGATCGCGGAACTAACATCAAAAGCGGTTATTTCCCATCGTCGCCAAATTTTGGTATATGTGTGGCCGCGACTTTATGTCACACTTTAACCGTATAAACCGCAAGACTGGTTTTATTAGCAATATCACGATTACTGATTAATATAAGTACAGTCGACTAATAAAACACTGGGCCGTACTATGTGGATTTGGTTTCGTAAGGTTTTTTCTATACTACCTTTTTATATTTTACTAGCCTTTGCCCGCGGCTTCCCTCGCTTGGAATTTGGTCTGCCACATTAAGTTTCGTGACAGACCATTTTAAATAAATATATATGTTTTTTACTTAATTTATGGTTCACAATTTTGGTCATAGTGACTTCCACATAAAAGGTAGATATATGCTGTCGCGGACTTTTATTTACAATTATTCAAGACAAACAATCCTACGCTACATCATATTTGTGTAACTCCAATGGTTTAGGCAGCGTACGCCAAGATAGCTCTCAAAGGCTAGATTTTTTTCCGACTTAATTGACATGTATCGTTATATTACAACCGAAAAATTTACATAAAATCATTGCAAATTGTAGCCTATATGTTATTCCGATGTATAACCTATTATATTACTGTCAAGTTTCATCCAAATCTGTCCAGTAGTTTTTTCGTGAAAGAGTAACAAACATACATACATAGTACCAAACTTTAGCATTTATAATATTAGTAGAGAGTTTTTTTTATGGCGGGCTAATGCCTGAACTAGGGCTGAGCCTGTATCTCGGGTCACTAGTAGGATTAGTAGGATGGAAGAGCAGGCAAACAAGTATGTGGGTCACCTGGTGGTTAATGATTTTCGTCGCTTCTTATATTTTGTTTCACACCAAACTGTTTGGAAGCTGCAGAAAAAACAGAACAACTTCATCCGACCGCAACCAGCAGAAGTCCGTGATATAAACAACAGTGTCATCCGCGCTCCCTGTCATCGCAATGCGGTAGTCGAATGAACTTATGTAATATTGTATTTAATGTAAAAATCCGCGCAATGAATGTCACGTAACTCGAACGGCCCGTTCGATAAAAAATACTTGAAGTTGTATAATACCGAGACAAATGTGTCGAAACGTTCACACTCAAGCATTGCGCGCATTTGGTTTTTCTTTAACCCATGGTGGGTTAAAGAACCTTCCTCATCGGATTTAAGTACAACGAAGGGCGGCCCGAAACGTAGCAGATATGCGTATAGACGATCAATTGGCGCAGTGGCAGGGCCTCTCGCCCACGGAGTCAATGCTCGCGAGATCGATCCCCCGCATCGGAATAAATATACGTATGGCCTAGAGATATTCGTTCCGTGTCTGGTAACCCCGCCAGTCCGCATTGGACAACCGTTCCTCTAAAAAATGGGGAAGCCCGTGCATAGCAGTGTGACATATATGGGCTGTGAAAAGAGATGTACCATCGCTGTGCTGTGGATCATAAAAATAAGTTCCATTTTCCACCTGGATGGTCAGCAATGCACTACCTAGCTGTAGAAATATCTACCAACTGCGGTATGACCGAACGATGTAGGGTTATTCAAGAGAAGTATGTGTCCACCAATCATTGAGACGCTTACGGAGTTGTGGATGTCTATGGGCGGTGGTGATCACTCATCATCAGGTGATCCGCATGCTCGTGTGCCTGGTCTGTGATCAAAAAACAACAATGGGACATTTTTTGATACCGATATTATATATCGTACTGCAGGTGAATGCGAAGTAAGAGCTAAGCTACAACACAATTGAGACGACTCGACCGGGGAGATGCCCATTCTTCTTATGGTCCTATATCCCCGAGGTGGGGCAGAGGGTGTCCACAGTGAAAGCAATCAACGCCGCCCATATACATCTGCAATACCGATCCGATCCGATCGCATAAGCGATGCCGGCCTTTGAGAAATGTGTTGGCTTGTTTTTCGAATTTCCAATGGAAGTAACTGGTTCGACAGAGTGCGTGGTACGTAGAAAAAAGTTTCCATATGAACCTTGGACATTGAACGCTTAAGAACCAACCTATACTTTTCACAAAGGCCGGCAACCCTTATGCAATGTCACTGGTGTTGCAGATATTTATATGAGCGACGTAATTGCTTTCCAATAGACAACGCGCTTGGTCATTTACCTTCCGATCCCATAACAAAGACATGCTTATTCGGTATTTACAGTCCCTGGCAAACAAATTATTAGACGCACTGTATTTTTTTTTTAGTAATTTCATGTTTCTTAAGAATTTTTATGCAATAATGGTATATTTAAACTAGAATACAAAATAATATCCCTCTGTTGAGTTGGCCGGGTAATAGCCCTGATATGAACCCAATTGAAAATGTGTGGGAGCTGATGAAAAGAGAATTGGCTAAAGATGTGATTACCAACAAAACCCAGCTCCTAGAAAAGATTATTTATGTGTAGAATTATCATCCTCAAATGCAGGAGACAGTACAGTCTTGCAATGATAGCATGCCGCGCAGAATTAAAGCTTTGATAGCGGCTAATGTCTTCAGGCTCTGAGGTATGGGCGACGAGAAGACTGAAGACGAAGTTTCCTCCATAAATTACGTCATACGAATTTCAAGATTTTTGGTGCCCTCAGTAGTGAATACTTACCAGTGGGTGACCCACTGGATTTTTTGTCTATCTACAAAAAAAACACGACGTAACTTCTTGAAACGATCGTTTTCTAATAAATCGCTTTATAGCTTCGAATTGCCGCTTCAATATAAATTATTGTTCACGCCGCATCAAATTTTTGTTTATCTACAAACAAACAAACGGGACTGGAATACAAAATAGTTGTTCTTTGTTACTAACGGTGATTTATAAGGAAGTAGTTATAGAGATACGGTCGTTATGAATTTCGCAAGTTTATAAATTGAAACTATCCGATATTTTAACTTCCACGATCTGTTCGTGCGGTGGTCAACTTACTTTTGTACGCGAGGCCCACGGGTTCTATCCATATAATTTTTTTTTCTTTCTAACATATATTAAATTTCACCAACTTTTTCTAGGTTGCACATATTTATGAGCGACGTAAGTACTTTCCAATAGACAACGTGCTTGGTCATTTACCTTCCGATCCCATAACAAAGACATGCTTATTCGATATTTACAGTCCCAGGCCAAATTATTAGACGCAGGGTTTCTTTTTAGTAATTTCATGTTTCTTAAGAGCTAAGTCTTCGACCAGTGTGTCCTACCTATACTCTCTTACAGCGACGAAGCATGGATAGTCACAGTCAATCACGTTCGGAGTTTCTCTGGTAGGTATGATTCGTAATGAAGAAATCCGCCAGAGAACTAAAGTCACCCACATAGTCTTTCGAATTAGCAAACTTAAGTGGCGATGGGCTGGTCACGTTTGTCGGAGATCCGAAAATTCCATGAGCAAACTAGTGCCGGGGTGGAGACCGCGTCTCGGTAAAATAGTGTGGGCTAGATGGTGCGTGGTGGTGGTGTGGAAGATCTGAGCAGGGCGGCTGGCAGAAACTAGGCGCGTTATGCCGAAGATCGGGCTAGGTGGCGCTTCGTGGAGGAGGCCTATGTCCAGTAGTAGACTGCCGCAGGCTGTTGATGGTGGATAATGAATTTATATATGGGCGCTAGTAAAAAAATGTACATATGTGTGTCTAAAAGTTCAAAGTCGCAAATACCGAAGTAAAAGCATGCGTGGAATTTAGAGCAAGCGTGTCGAGACTCTGTTGTGTGATGTCATCGACTTGCCGCGAACCAATTCGGTAATTCGATTGTTGTTTTGCTAAGAATATTGATATTTGTGAATCCTTAAGGATGTTTTACCGCATTTCGGTCGGATCACTGGGCCCAATTCTAACTTCCCCTCCGATTATTTACATCCCTACCCTAAGTAAGACAACGCATTCACTCTTAGTACCGTAGATGTTCATACGTGGTGGTGGTTGCTTTTTTATCGGATAAAGAGGCAAACGAGCAAGCGTATCACCTAATGGAAAACAATCAACGCCGCCCATAGACATCTGCAACACCAGAGGCATCACAAATACTTTACCATCAAGATAAGAGTAAGCTTATTTTTTTAAGGTTTCAATATCGTATCCGTTAGGAAATATCGCTAAAGGCACCTGGTTCCATATTCTGGTGGTGCGTGGAAAGAAGTTATGGATAAATGCTTACGATATTTATTTTTTTATGGGATAAGAGGGCAAACGAGCAAGCGTGTCGCCTGATGGAAAACAATCAACGCCGCCCATGGACAACCGCGACACCGCAGGAGTCGCGGAAGCGTTCCCGGCCTTTTAAGTACATATAGGCTTGTTTTTTGAAGGTTCCAATATCGTAACGGTTCGGAAAGACCGCCGAGGGTAGCTGGTTCTACAAACTGGTGGTGCGTGGAAAGAAGTTACGGGAGAAACGCACCGTAGTAGATCGCCACGATATAAATGGACCGCATGCCTTTGCTCTTATTCCTGTCTTCCATAAACTGAAATGTTGTGCCCCAATTGGTATCGTAATTTGGGCCATGATGTCACAGGGCCTTTCCCGTCAACTTACATCATTGACTTCTTCTTCAACTCATACACATTCACACACACAATATGCACGCAAGAACACACTAGCATAAAGTTCAAGTTTTTAATGATAGATTGTTCATTGTTTTATTTAATAATTTACATGTTTTATTAATAATATACAATATCTAAGTTTATAATCTAGTTACATTTAATTTGTATGTTCATCAAAATTTATTTATTCTATGGTACACAAATAAGATATAGGGAACGGCAAATGTTTTGGTGTAATACAGGCCTAGCACAGCGACAGCGGCTAATATAAGTACCAAAATTATGTAAAATAAATAAATAAATAAATAAAATATCAACAACAGCTTGTAGTCGACTGCGTCCACAAAAATGTTTACTCTTTTTGTTTTATAATACTTGTTATTCATTGAGAAACAAACGACAGGTATACAACACATATATGTACATGGATTTTTCCCGCCAAGTTATTATCAGTGCCGTTGTGTTTTTATTTCATTTTGGTAATCTGAATTTGAATTAAAGTGAAACGATACAAAAATGCGCGTATCGTGTCTTTTTTACTTGACTGCAAAAGTTCATGCAAGTTTTGGTAGAACGGCCCCCATTATATTAAGATTTATCGTGACAAGTTGAATTTGCATTTCAAGATACGTGTATATTATATTCTATTCGACACTGGCATAATAGCTATAGCTAATTGCCACCAAAGAAGAAAGGATTACATATATAGTTAATACTCTAAAAATTACGCTTCTCCTCTCCTTTTTCGTCTCAGCATGGCATTCAAAGTTAAAAATGAACATAGTTCTAATGTTACATTAATTTCGTAATGCTGTGTTTTTAATTATTTTATTGATTAATGGAGTCATCAAATCCATTACTATGTGGACAGTTAAACTGTTACTTAGCTAAGATTCGCGACAAGCAAACAACAATTGAAAATTAATTAATTTTGTGTATTAATAATGTGTGTTTTCCTGCTGGATGAAGTGGATTTACAGGGAAGTTAAACTAAATCTTACCGAAAAACGGCCGTCAGCAACTCTCCACCTACCAAACAAAAGTTCCAGCTAAGCTAAGTAAAAGTTCTAACTGGCCACATATATTATAATTGTTATTTTTACCCGTCTGCCCCAGAAGGAAGGTAATGGTTTTCGAGTATACATGCTCCATAGCCCAAACGGCATGATGGATTTTGATATATGGGGTGTCGTTAGTTTCGAATCGGGAGTGACATATTATTTAAATATCCAACGATTTCAGAAAAAAAGGGAGGACAGTACAAAAATTTGATACTCTAGCAATATGAGTATCAAATTAATGCTAGTAAATAGTCGACTTTGTATATATACGCATCGCAGTCGATTTCCTCGACAATTATCTGAAGTTATCCTTTGTTATTTATACGGATATGTTGTACATTGATTGCAAATGCATGTATGCAATATTTATATGCAAAAACAATTAAGAGTTAATTACATATGGTTAAATCAAATGAATAACTAACCGTGTTTTATTTATAATACATATAAAACTGAGCTTACAGAATATATATCGTACTTGAGCAAAAAAGATAAAGACTATGAAAGTAATGAAGTGAAACACAATCTGCAATCTGAAATTTGCCCGCCAAACGTGGGGATTCAAGCGCTACCCCTCAGATCAAGGAGGGTTAATGTCCGGCAGTGTGTTGTAACTGACTGATGATGATAGACATTAATGTAGTTGTGTTAGAAACATAATGCTTAAAGATACATAACGCAATATCGTTCGAAGTGGACGCGAACATACTTATTTTAGATTACTACTTATTGAGACTTATATGCTAAAATAAGCTACTTAACTTTGTTTAATTTTTTTGAAATTATGTATTCGTTTCAGATAATCAATTAATAGTGTAAGGCGTGCGGAAATCCATTATTATGTGAGCAGTCAGAATTTTACTCAGGTAAGATCCGCAAAAAAGAAACTTATCGCGAATCTCGCTAAGCAAAATTTTGACTGCACACGTAGAATACTTTTTATTTCGTCTTTTATTCGATTTATTATATTACTTGCCTTACTTTTCGGCGGAAATAAATTTCCGCACCGGAGGTTGATATAAAAATAATCGAGTTTTGTAAGTGCTTTACCTAGTCTATCTAAATAAGGAAAACATTTTATTATATTGCGACTTTATTCCAAACTGAATTTATTATTTAAAATCCCGTATTTTAAAATAAACTTAATTGAGAGAATGATATGAATATTCTTTTAGTGGTAAACTTTTTTAAAGTACCGTGCTACTTAGGCCTTGAAGGCTTTATTATTTTTTTAAATAACAGCTCATGAGGAAAGTCCGCAAACTCGTTATCTACCCTTAAATCTACATACGAACTTTATTTTTAAGGAAAAATTCCCTTGAAAAAATATTATTTACTGTTTATCTGTTAATAATTGCTGTTTTGAATGTCTGCATTTTTTTAAACAAATTATAAATAAGCTTACGTTTAGAAGCAAAACAGTCCTTGCTAACCTTTTATTATAACACATTATTCACATTTATCACATACCTCGCATTTAAATAAAATTTAAGTAACATGCACTATAATAGCGATAAACATGGTTAATAGATTCAGGCTTTTACTTTGCAGAAATCCATAACTTTGATAAAAAATCAGTTACTAACTCTTAAGATCCGCAAAAAAGCAATTTGAAAAATAATATTGCATGCGTACGTATCGGCTCACACACACAATATCACTTTTCAACAACAACGTACACAAAGCGTTTCGCCTCAACAGAAGCCATCCTCAGGTGTTATAGACTCTAACCTAGATAATCTTTGATTCGACACTTGTGTTATTGAAAAGTGATATTGTATGCTGGTGTGTGTGTACGCAATTTTATTTTGGGAATTCTTTTTGATTGATATCAGTCGATAAACATCACAAGCTAACATTTTTTTCTCGTACACCGTAGATATACATACATACAATTCAAGTGGCGGACTGTGATGTCAGAATAAGTTTGCTCCAAGCTCATCAAATATTTATTTTACCGATAACAAAATACATGTTATTAATGGAGTCAGGCGTTTGTTTGCGGAAATCCATCACTATGTGGACAGTCAAAAGTTTTACTTAGCTAAGATCCGCGACAAGCAAAACAATAACAGAAAATTAATAATGTGTGTTTTTCTGTTGGATTAAGTGGATTTATTTGGAACTTAAACCAAAAACTTACCGAAAATCGGCCATCAATTCTCCACCCACCAACCACTATACACAACACCAAACACACATTACCACTTTTCCATCTTGTAAACGACACGTGTTTCGCCCCAACACGAGGCATCTTCAGGTATAGTAAACTCTACGGAAGACAACCGAAAAGACTTTTCGGAACTTTGGAAAAGTGTTAGTGTGTGTTTGGTGTTGTGTATAGTGGTTGGTGGGTGGAGAATTGATGGCCGATTTTCGGTAAGTTTTTGGTTTAAGTTCCAAATAAATCCACTTAAGCCAACAGAAAAATACACATTATTAATTTTCTGTTATTGTTTTGCTTGTCGCGGATCTTAGCTAAGTAAAACTTTTGACTGTCCACATAAAATACATGTTGTTTTTTTTTCTGACTGTTTATATTGGTAAGTAATCGACCATTTTCGACAAGAGAGAAATTTGAAAAAAAAAATACTTGTCAAGCATTTAGATATTGAACAATAAATACAAGTGTAGTAAAAAAGCATAGTATAATGACCATTAAATGTTTATAACATATAGATTTAACTTTATTATTGTTAATGCATTTAATAATGTCTTCTGACAAGTACGAAAGAACTAGTACGCAAATTCATTCGTCAACCGCTACGTACGCCGAATCTTAAAAGTATATTGGCCGTTAAACATGGTCTCCAACGAATAGCTGTGGAGAACCAGCAAAGAAGACCCAATAGGTGTCCAGATACGTTGACAAAAATGGAGATGGATCCCCAAACAAACCCTCGAATGGAATCCGCAGGGGAAAAGAAAACTTGGGCGACCAAAACAATCTTGGTGGCATACTGTGACGGCCGAAGTGCAGAAGATGGACCTATACTGGAGCGACGTGAAGCGTATGGCCTCCGACAGATCGAGACGGAGAAGCGTCCTGTCTGCCCAGTGCACCACCAGGAGGACTTAGGACTCAGAGAGGAGAGCGCGATGCCGAAGATCGGGCTAGATGGCGCTTCTTGGGGGAGGCCTATGTCCGGCAGTCGACTGCCTGACTGATTATGATGATAGTGTCTTTTATATAATTATGTCTGTAAATCTGGCCGGTTTGAAATAAATAAATTTCTAAGCAATGATTTAGGTTACCATTAACAAAGGGAAAAAAGCTCGGTTGACAAATGAGAAATATGATAGTTTAAGCAGCAGTAACTCAGTTACCTGACATTAGTTTGTATCCTCAAATGGCTCATTGATCTGAACCATTTCTAAGCACAAACATTATTAACAACAACTGTTGCAACTAAGCAACAGTTAACAAGAATTCTATTTATGTCAAAAACATTGCTAGTTCTTTATTTTTGAAAAAAAAAAATCTATGCGGACAATGTTGAAAAGAACCAACGAAATAAAATTGAATTTATGAAGCATCGAGTGATAAAATTCATGTTTATTAATATATAAATATTCCGAATGGCTTTATTTGTTGTATCAACATAAAAGTTTTTACTTGAGCAAATATAAATATCTATAATAATAAAAATATTTCACTTGTATCGAAAAGACTGCGCAATATTATATCGAATTAATTATGAAAATAGCACATACCTAAAGCAAAACACTTTGTCAATCGATCTTGATCGATTTACAAAAAAAAAAACAGCACTAATATAACGGTCACAGAAATATTATATCGATCGGCACTATTGATCCGCGAAGAAGTACACGTCCACATCCGTCGGTGTCACCGGCCAGACTGGCGGTCACTCTTGCGCAGGTGTTTTTATGATGATCAGGGCTTACCAACTTGAATGCTGTTAAGGGCCGATCGGACGCAGATTCCCAACCATTTTAAAATATAAAACTTAAACATATTAAAGGTTAGATTACAAATTTACTCCAGTTGTGTTTTCTTTGACCTTTAACTAAAATTTTGATTGATTTTTGATGAATATATTTATTATCCAATAAACTTTTCATTTAAGAAAATTAACCTTTTTTTTTTAATTAAAAAGTAAACTTACAGAGATTGTTGTGGTTGTTTTACTCGTTTACAAAAGAACAATATATATGATATTACTAGAATTCTTGAAATAAAATTCTTAATAAAATTCTTGTAAGAAAATATGTTTCAAATCAATAGTTCGAATTGTACAATCGAACCGACGACCTTAAACCGTACCTAAACTTAATCTTTACACATTAACCTATTGCTGCAAAATTTTAAAAATTATTAGAAATATCATTAAGTTTGTCGTCAATTGATGGTAGAGATATTGATTTTGAAAATAGACGACGTAGACGACCTATAGAAGAGAAAGAAATTAAACAGAATAGCCGACCTTGAGTGAAGTCTGGACATATGGCTAGAAAGAAAAAGAAGATACGGAGTTATCGATAAATGAAAATAATTTGTCAATCCATAAGGGATTGTTTTAAACATTAAAGATTGTTTAAAAGCCTAAATGGTGCAGTGGTGTTCACTTTCTGAGCGAATGGTCGTAGATTTGATTTTTGTATCAGAATAAATATTTATATGGGTATTTATTCTAAGACTGAGATTGTCCTTGTCATTTGTGTGTTTATAATTGTACCCATGAAACAGGGAATTCTTTTGTTGTCCATATGTACAAAGCGTTTTACTTCTATTTTTTCTTATTTATTATTAGTTCATTTTTTATTGACTTAAAAACTATTTGGAAATCAGAGAAGAAATTTTAAGGAAGTATGTAAATTTGAATGTGGTGATCGATAACTCGATCTTTGGCCCCGAAAATGCTCATTTCTCACTGCGCTATTTGGATCATCAAAAAGTGATTTCACAAGCGGCCCACTAGTTGGTATCTCCTGTATAATATAAATATATGGGGGTCGTCGTTATTTGACGTTAGTTATTTTCGCCATTGCTCACTCAATTTCTCGTTTTTATTATCGTTTTTCCGGCCCGTACACACTATCTGTTTATCTACAACACTGTCATGTTTTAGAAATGTCTTTACACCTTCATGGAATACCAAGCCCTTTAGTGTGATTAATTATTAGGCTATGACTCTTTTAGAATATTGTGTCGCGCAAAGGATGCACTATCTTCAGCAGGTTCAGCTACTGGATGGGTGATCATATTTATCTGTCGTTCAATTAAAAAATTCAGAGGCAATCATGAGGACTGCCGACAGAAGTGAAAACTTAAAACTGTATTTTGAAATTTCAAACTAATTGTACTATTATATAAATTATGTAAGTAAATAAAAATTGAGATCTTAATATCTAATATATGAATAAATAGTTTAAATAAATAGATAATAAAAAATAAATAAATAATTTTAATATTTTAATAATATATACCTTAAGCATTAGCAAGTTGCTGACGCGAACCCATAGATTCTTTCCCTGCCCAGAGTCGTGTAACGCGGCTAAAGAAATTTTCATTTCAATAATCTAATCCAATCCAATTAAAAAAAAAATACCTGATAGGGCGGGATCTTTGATTATTAGAACTTTAGCGTATAGCGGGGTGTATTAAACCTATGAGACTTGCCAGTTAGGTATCTCGATGAGGAATTAACATTGAGAGGCGATCATACGTTTCTGATGACGGATTGCGGAGAAAGGCTGTACGCTTGTTGTTGTAAGATCTCTATAATCTCAGTGTTCCGTACTAAACTGTACAAAACGTTGCCATTATCTCTCACACGCGATCTGCTCCCAAATAATGGTACGTACGACGTATATTTATGAATGCCGTAAAAAGTTAAACGTCGTCTGATATTTATTTTAAAATGCATTCTTTCCTTTCTCGGGTAGCGAAAGTTTTATTTTAGGAGACCAATTACAATGGATATTAATTATGGGTTGTAACTAAGCGAAAAGTGTTTGTGCATGGAAAACATGATTCACATCAATAGTGTAATGGTGGAATTGAATCTACGACCTTAAATCGTTAGCCCAATTCTTATCAAATGAACTTTCAAAAAACAAGCTTACTCATATTTTAATTATGTGGTATCTTTGGTGTTGCAGTTGTCTATGGGCGGCGTTAATTGCTATCTATCAGATAAACTTGCTCTTTTGCCTCCCTGTCTCATAAAAATTATATTACAGCCTTTTTTGCTGCTCTGGAGGCACGGCCGAAAGTATTAAATTTAATGTATAATATTGTGAAATACTGCTATTTCAGTCTGTTATTAAATTCAATGAAGAGAATGGAGCTTTCTTTCATTATTCTGGATTTATGTACATTTAGATAAAAAATTTTTTACGGGATAGGAGGGCAATTTTTGTATGGGACAGCAAGCGTATTGTCTGGTGGGAGGCAACTATGAACTATGTCTAAAGACACCTTGCCCATAGACATCCGCGACATCATAGGTTTTACGGAAACGTTGCCGGCCTTTAAAGTAATGTATAGGTATTTTTTTTTTGAAGGTTTCAATGTCGTATCGGTTCTGAAGTACAGCTGAAGGTAGCTGTTTCCATAGGGTAGTTAGTGGTAAGAAGTTTCGGGAAAAGTGCACCATACTGAATCGCCATTTATCCAGATGGTAGAGATGAAACTTTTCTTTGAGGAAATTGAAAATCTATAAACTTAAATTTCACTGGAATCTACTGCGGAAAGTATACCTGCCCCAACACTGGAAATTTTTTCATAGCAATTGCACTGGAAATTAAGGTAATCTGATAATTGAGACGTCAAGGTGTACTTGGGTCCTCTTGCGACTATTTTTTTTATTAATTTGTGAAAATTCTAAATAATTCCA
The DNA here is from genome assembly GCA_031353405.1 of Baronia brevicornis. Classification (NCBI taxonomy): domain Eukaryota; kingdom Metazoa; phylum Arthropoda; class Insecta; order Lepidoptera; family Papilionidae; genus Baronia; species Baronia brevicornis. The sequence continues at coordinate 201,570 of JASFAT010000710.1, read as the reverse complement.
TAAACTTATTGACTCACCGGCACGATTACCTTCATAGTCAATGGTCACGTGTTCGATTTCAGCATCGAGATAAATATATCGACGCAAAATGAAAACTTACCACCAGAGTGAAAAAACTTTTAAGATTACTGAAAAATATCTGATCACTCAAAACCACTCAGTTTCAACGCCGTATAAAATTTTCTATTGGTCGTAAAGCTGTGAGACTCAGACTATTCGACGTAGAATTTTTTTCTGATCCGAATATGCAATATTTTTCTTAATTTACAGCATTTTCATTTTTTGCGTCGATATGTACGACCTTCAGGTATTCCGTATCAGGGTGTCTCGCCAAACCGTCTTAGACATGCGAGGTGGGTTTACTTCCATTTCTGTAGGAAGAAAAAAATAATTCTACGGATCCCTCGATTCCAGCACGCTCTTGCTCGATTTTTTCCGTGACAGTTCATTTTAAGGCGTGGAGGGATTCCTTCCTTTGTTATTGGATACGGCGCGTACACATAAAGCATTTTATTTGTCCTTTTTTGAAACGCAAGGTTAAAGATCGGCATTTCCTGTCGGGTACGTTTCCTCTTCGATCATGTTTTTACATTCTCGGCATACAAGTTGATGGCTTATTGGCCTTTTGGACTGAGGGGTATTAAAGTAGAAAAGTCGCTTATCTCGGTCTAGTAAACTAATAATGGTGAGAGGCATTTTCCCAATCTGGCCGGTCGCCGTGGGAAACATAGACATCTTTTTTGATGGAGGGTCCATTAAAAAACAAAATAATGCAAATCCTGGAAATATTAAAATTTATACAAAAAGAGTAACAGGTCTCACATACAATGTCAGATCTCTGCAGACGACATTGTAGAAACAGCAAGAAAAAATTGAATGAACCAAGCTCTAGATAGAGAGAAATGGTTAAAGATGAAGGAGGCTTTTACCCAAAAAGGGACTACACAATAGGAAAAGGAAATTTTACAAAAAAAGTGCGGGAAATAAAGCTATAATAACAATAATCATAGTGGGAAAAGTTGGGGACAAAAGGCGACTATCAATTTTGAACTTGGTCATGGAGGGGACAGGGATAGCAATGGTTGCTTAACTGCCTCGCCTCTCTAAAGACCGAGATAGTTTTGCTAAATTGACTACAAACCTTCGCTAGTTCGAGAGGCACTCTAAGAAGAAGTGAACGACTTATGGCTTTATACGACCAGAAAAGAATTTTTTAACAAATATTATAATCATGATCATCATATGGTCCTATGTTCCCGAGGTGGGGCAGAGGGCGTCCACAGTGCTTCTTCATTGGGATCGGTCTTGAACGACGCGCTTCACTTCAGGCCACGACAACCCGATGGATTTTCCAAACCAACAAAATTATAAGCTGGTAGAATATGATTGTTGATTGCAAAGAAAATAAATAACCATCATTAAAGATGACAACAGTCCACAACTGGAATTTGATCGTCCTCGGAAGAAAGGGAAAGGATAGATCACAAGTTGGTGTTTATTACTTATGTTCAGGTTGTCCAATGGGCGATTTAGGTTTTCAACCTTAACTACTAATTTTAAATAAGGAATATTCTACCATATTTATATTTGGTATCGAATAATCCTTGTTTGAAAGTAGCAGTTAATGTTGAAAACCTAATTCTTCTTTCGGATGTCCTTTATATAGCGGTCAAAATTTCTTGTGTTAATCGTAAGTCATTGAAGGTCAAATAAGGTTGTAACAACCGTAGGAGATATGACGAAAATATGCCATGATAATGGAAATTGGTCACGGGAAGATAGACAAGAACAGAATGCTCATCATACATGCAATTACAAAGATTATGCAGCAATGCAGTTGTGTATTCACTCGGCCTACTCCGTACATGTTAGGCTGATCAAGATAGTGTACGATGTTTTACTACTCCAAAACTATTCGCCGGCATGCTTTGATATCGCTGTTAAGAACCGCCGCGTAAGTCATAAGCGGGAAGCGATTCAATTTAATGTTTAAGTATTAATCTGTAACAAATATAACAAACAGTATGGTAACTTAACTGGGCTCTAATGGGCTAAAATGGGCTCGATTGGGTGTCACAGGAAATAAATTTCCTATTTTGTTTTTTAAAGAAGAGGCAAATGATTTTCATCTTCGCTATCATTTGGCTGATTCGTGAGACATAACTAGACTGTCGCAGAAGACCGACTTGAGTATAGATGTGCTATTACACATACCCATTGGTGGTAGAGAGAGCATTAGATCCAACCCCTGGGTTGTTTCCTCTACTGACACCAACCTTCACATTACACTAAGAAAAAATATAGATCTCTCCTATACTGGGAGGATTTGTCGACAGTTCCTGTGTGAGGCGCGCGGCTTGGAAACCTGTATAATGAATGTGTGGTACTGCTGTTCATCACCGGTATCTTATTTTTTATGCCTGACTTGATTACATTGACTATTTTGAGTACATATATAAATGATTTTTCTTTTCAAACTACCGCTTTACTTTTTTCACTTGTACCGCACGCCAATGTCCAAGTAACACTATCGCACGCCCTACACCGGGCGATTACCAGTTTCCTGTGCTGAATGACAAAACGTTTCCGTGTATTACACGTACCGTATGATGTGTCAAAACTCTATTGTTTATGGCTAAGCAAACCTAACGACGGTGATGGCTGTGACACATCTGGAAGAAGATATAAGAATTTTAATGGGATGTTCAGAGAGACGCAACAATTTTTTTATATTATTTTTTTAAAACGATAAACTAGGTTACCCGCTGCAAGCAACCATCGCCGCCCACAAAATTTTTAAGTACTACAGGTACTTTAAATATAAAAACGCTATGTGGTAATTCAATATGAGCGAAGCTAAACGAACTAATCTTTCGCTTTGTTCCCGGTGTGACTAACGCCTCAAGTTCAGCGCTCAATATTTTTGCCGGCATCCATACCCTGTGTCCATGTATATAAGTTGGTCCATTTGAATTGGTTTAATTGTTAGTATTGTATTTTTTTTTTATTTCTAACCGTTAGCAGAAATGATTAGAAATCAATTTCTACAGTGAATGAACGGCAAGCACCTACCGAAGCGTAGTTGCCTCACACTTGTGTAATTGTAGTTGGTTTCTCAAGCGTTGTGCTGCGGTCCACTGTCACGTATTACCTTGTATTATCTGATATTTTGATTTGTTTGCTTATCGCAACACGCAACTATTGATAATTGAAAATTTTATAAGTGGCCAAGTGCGAGCTGGAATCACGCTTTGAAGTTGTTTAGTTAGTTAGTATATCGTCAGACTCTTGCGGTCCACTACTAGACAGACTTCTTCCAAAGCGCGCCTAGCCCGATCTTCGGCTTCACGCATCCAGTTTCTGCCAAATTTACTTAACCCATTGACTGCCAGACATATTTATAGCGTCTTGCCCTGGGTGCCAAGGTTTTATTTTGAAGAATACATGAAAGTTTACAAAATATAATTATATTAAGTTACTGATATAACATTGTAATAGCATTTACAGTAATTTTTACTGAAAAAAAAACACTACGAGATAACTCGTAGCTGGCGTCACTAAATAAAATTCCTGTGTCGGTTGCCACTACGAGATATCTCGTAGCTGGCAGTTTTAGATTCACACGCTTAATACGAGATATCTCATAGCTGGCAGTCAATGGGTTAACTACGATGTCCAAATACGAAATAATGAATCAATTCATATATAATAACATTTAAAATTTCGTAATAGACCACTGCTGTGTGTATTGCCGTAGTGCAATTAAATTTACTGTGATTTAAATCACTTTTGGACGATTATATGAAGATATTTAAAATAAAAAAATGGAGATGGATAGGGCATACTTTCTGGCGCACTCACGCCAGTCATATCCCCAAACAAACCCTCGAATGGAATCCGCAGGGAAAAAGAAAATGTGGGCGCCCAAAACAAACTTAGCGGCGTACTGTGACGGCCGAAGTGCAGAAGAATAGATATGATTCGGAATGAACAACAAACTGAAGTGGCAATGGGCTGGTCACGTATGTCGGAAATTCGACAATCGTTGGAGCAGACGAATGCTGGAGTGGAGACCGCGTCTCGGTAAACGTAGTGTGGGTCGCCCCCCGGCTAGATGGTGCAACGATCTGCGCAGGGTGGTTTGGTTACCGAACGGATGAGCTGCATTGTTGCTAAATAAAGTAGCCACCCAGTAAACACGAAATATTACGTCACTTCGATTGTTCTTTGTTTAGAATGTTAGTCAACAATTAGCAGGCGCGCCTTGTATTATCCGCCTCGAGCCTCACAAACAAGTGTGATCTGAAGGGCCTTGCCGAAGCCCCTGACCCTGCGTAAATCATTGGGGTTGTAACGAATGCGTTTATTAATAATCTTAACCGAATTCTTTTTTTAAAAACAGCGGCCTACTTTGAGGGTTCTTAATTTTTAAATCAAATTTTTTCTCATTTCTTTTATTTGATGCCGTCTAAGAATTAGTTTTAAAGCGTATCCAATGGAATAATTTACCTCAAAAAATATCTCTCTTATACCTAAAGTAAGAATAGTTTTATAAAAATTTGTATAATAAAATCAATGTTTCTGTAAAATTTACGCGTATGCACTAAAGAATTTTGATAATTCTTCAGATAAAAGCAGAGAGAACAGAATGAAAAGAATTTTCACTTCTTTTTAGGCTGGCGAAATAATATTTTTTTATACACCTGTTTAATACCAACTTATTATATAACTGCATAAATGAGGCCATAAGAAGATACACATTAACATCATTATACTATTGTATTATATGCAAATACTGAAAGAAAAAAATTGATACTTGTCAGAGAACCATGAAAGGAATATGCTTGGTCTGAGGCTTAAGGACAGAATACATAATGCCGATATAAGAAAAACGACAAACTTACGAAGTTTGTCGTTTTTCTTATGTTCTTTGACATTGCCAGGGATTGAAATGGAAATAGGACATACGACATACGACATACGACACTATGTACCCGCCTATTTCCATTTCGAGAGGCGCGTACGACAGTTGAAAGATGGGCCAAGAACACCTAAAAGAGGAAAACCATTCGAAAGATGGTCTGATGAAATTAAAGGGACTGTAGGATATATCTGGATCTCTGTGTCTCGGGAGAAGAAATAATTGGATCTTATATCCTTGATAAGAACGATTTTTTTTATGGGACAGGAAGGCAAACGAGCTAGCGTGTCACCTGATGGAAAGCAACCAACGCCAAGACATCCGCAGTGCCATAGGCAGTGCGGAAGCGTTGCCGACCTTTAAGGAAAGTGTCATTATGGGAGTGGGAATGGGGGGGGAGGGTGTTGAGCCTCCGGAACTCGACCGCTCACCGTACGAAGCGCGGCAGCTAAGCTACCATTCATACGCAGCTTTTCTGCGGGAGTGTGGCACTTCCCCGGACGAGCCGGCCCATTCATGCAATGCAGACACATATTATGCCATTCTTGCTAAAGTATTCGTCTGCAGCGTGGCTATACCACTATTACAATGATAAACAAATACATATGTCAGTATCATAAATAAGATTAATTGTTAAGGAAATAAAGGGGCTATATTATTTTATTTTTTTAACAATCGTTCCGACCTCAGAAGGTAAATCACACGTGTATAAAGCACAGCGACAAATAAATCAAAAAGAACGCGACGACACGTATAAATTATTAGCTTTATCATTACAAGGTGGAATTCACGAGATAACCTCCACGGCGACGCCACGAATGTAGAGAAGTGCGCCGATGTCATTTGTCTATTTGCAGAGAGATCTCTCACACTGTACCATTTTCTCATCTTACGACATACTTTCATGGGACTTTTTATACCGTAGGCTTTAAAAATGTAGATGAATTGGCGACCTGAATGGCACAGCGGTTTAGTGTTCGTTTTCCAATTCAAGGGTTATGGGTTTGATTCCTGTATCATCATAAATATCTTTTTCTCTCTACTACTGTCTATTCAGTTTTGAATTTATTATTGTACTCTCTAGTTTGCTTTGTGGCGAAGCTCTTTATAGCCTGAAATAAACATATAGTTTTTAAAAAGTTTTTACTCTTAATTTAACAAAAAATTAATCTTTTCGCGTTTTATTACTGTTATTAATTATTAATTTATTTTATCATACTTTGTTTTTTTTTTCTCCTTCGTGGCAACAATGGATCTGTTTTCTTAAGTTATGTTCTTAAGTAATGTACAAAGTAAATATTTTAATTATAAGGATATTAGTAATTATAGAATATTATCTACCAGTTGTCTTTGACATATCTCGTCAAGTCTGTTAATGGGAAAATCACTGTTATCAATTGTAATGACTTCGTATTTAAGATCACAGATAGAATAAACCCTCACTTTCGAATTCTGCCTAAGGGGATTACCATAAATTACGTCACACGTTAAGGGCTTACCAATGGGCCACGAGAATAAATCTAAATTGCTAAATCTCTGAACTTCAACGCAAAATTATAAATATTACTGACTCAATCAATTTGGAGGTGATGTTTAGTTTTCATAATTTTCAAAGTTTAAAAACGAATAAGAATAACATTACACCAGGGGAGGGGGCCACCGAAATGTGACAAGGATGTATGACAAGGATGGGAGGGGATTCCATTAATAATGAAAATATTATGACGTAATTTATGGATAGCCTTCTCCAAAGAAACTTATTTCTTTGATATGATTAATGCAGTGTCTGAGAGATTATCGGGATAGGTGGTCCTTGGGGACGCTTATTTCAGGCAGCAAATTGGCGTAAGCTGTTTATGATATCTTAGAGATGGTATATACGAGTACAAATTACCCCGAGAACCCGAACCAAATTTTAGTGATCCCTTTGTATTGGAAAAAGATTTTCGGAAACCTGTAGATTGAAAAATAAGGTAGAATATTTTTTATGATATCTATGGTGTATAATTAGAAGCGAACCGTCATTATCCCTTATTATTTTTTTATTTTTTTTAATATAAGTACAATTTCTGTTAATCATTCCAACCAAGCAATTAATGGTTGTGCCAAGAAATGATTCACATAATAGTTCAATGAAAGATACTCACTCACGACCTCATATTAAGAAGACCTCCTCACCAGCTGAACTAACTGCTTATAAAAAGCTCAGAATACTTTATATCATAAAATTTTAAATATTTATTGGCAATTAAGATGACCCGGTGAACTTCGTTTCACCTACAATTTTTTGATTAATACTTTTGATCAGCGATTCTCAATCATAATCTTCCAATTTCAATTCATCGAGATGATCCTGCTATCTACATTCACTTTAATCAAGATTTGAAATGAATCATTTTTCCAAAAAAAAAACATTTTAAAACGCAATAAATGTTTCAAAATCGCACAAAAGAAAGGACAGTTTTAATACACGTCAGTTACATGTATTTTGAATGTATTATTAGTAATTAAACCTCTTTGGCTGTACTGAATGTAACTAGCTGGTTTTAATACCATTTAAATGTGACATTCTGAAGATGCAATAAATAAAAAAAAAACTAGTTCCCGCCATTTTTCAATTGTTTTTCAAGCAAGCAAAATGAACGTATGTGACGAAGAAATTCGGTACATTTTTGTTTTATTACAAATAAGGTAAAAATGCGACGAACGCGGCGAATAAAATTTGTGCGGTTTACGGAACTAATGCGGTATCAATAAGAGTAGCACAAGTGTGGTTCAAGCGTTTCAAGTCTAGAAATTTTAGTGTGAAAGATGAGGTTTGCTCTAGACGCTCTGTCACAGATAAAATCAGTGCCATCTTTGAGAAAGTCGAGCAAGATCGACATATTAGTAGCGACGACATTGCTGAAGAACTGAATGTTGATCATAAAACAGTTTTACGTCATTTACGAAAGTCTGGGTACAAGAAAAAACTTGACATTTGGATATGATTACACTGAGAGAAACCATGACAACGCTAGACCGCACTCATCTATAGCCACGCAGCAAAAATTGAGAGAGCTTGGCTGGGATGTGTTGATGCATCCTCCGTATAGCCCTGACTTTGCTCCATCAGATTTCTACCTGTTTCGGTCATTGCAGAACTCTGTAGGAAGCATAAAGCTAACCTCAAAAGAACACTGTGAATACTACCTGTCAGATATTTTTAATCAAAAATCGCAAAATTTCTACATGAATGGGATCATGGCACTACCCACAAGATGGCAACAAGTAATCGATAAAAACGGGACATACATATTATAAATAAATAAAAAATTATACCTAAAAAAATATTTTCGTTTATATGAACAATACGAAAATACTTTTGCCCCATCCTAATATATTATTGTTGTACTATTTAACAATAGTAAAATCTCGGTTACCTTTTGCATAACGTATTTCGTAGTAAAACCCCCACTTAAACTGTCTCCCTCGTACGTAATACGTTTCCTTGGCGTATTTACGCATCTTGTAAAATAGCAAACAAAATCTTTTGCGTACGTACGCCATTCGAGTTGCGTAAAAACCTGGGTGTGGAGTAGCGTTAAAATGTGTATTCGTAATATCGCATACTGTTAAGCGACTATACTCACGATAACGCGATATAGACAATGTCTAGTGGTAGCCACATCTATAATTTATGTCTAGATACTATTTACGTCATCAGCATCATCAAGGCATTACAGCCATGGGTGGGCCTTAGCCAGGTCCAGTAAATTTTTCCAGTCGAATCTTCGTTTAGCTTTTTCCTTCCAGACCCTCACACCGATTGTCCTTAAATCGTCCTCGATTCCATCTAGCCATCTGAGCTTAGGCCTTCCGCGGCTTCTACCCAGCTCAGCTCAGCTCAGTTTGGGTACTCCAGCCTCGTCCATCCGAACCACGTACCACGCGCCCAGCCCAACGAAGGCGTCCAATCTTAATGGTTTTGATGACGCTCGGCTCATAGTACAGCTCATATAGCTCATATATCTCTTTTTTTATGGTATAGGAAGGCAAACGAGTAGGCGTGTCACCTGATGGAAAGCAATCAACGCCGCCCATAGACATAGGTAGTGCAGACGCGTTGCCGGCCTTTAAAAAAATTGTAGGTTTGTTTCGGAAATACTACCGGAGGTTACTGATCTACAGGGTAGTAGTTCGTGAAAAGAAGTTTGTGGAAAAAGTCATCCAGACGTTTCCTTGTGGCGAGTTGTGCGATAGTGGAATACAGCGGCCGGAATTATCCCGAACAACTCCTCGGAGCACTCAAACACACGTCAAAAACACAAGATGGTTCGCCTCATCCATCCCCAGGTGTAATGGACTCTACGAAAGACAACCGTGGAATCTATTTTCATTATTATCAAGTTGTTGTGACCAGAAACACGACCGTACGTCAACAACTGCTTTATTGTCAAATACCCACAGCAGATATAATGATGAAACACAAGTGATTGTTTTTTTTTGTTGAAATGATCTGTTTAAACGTGGCTCGTATACAAGTCGACTTTGAACTAGAATCATTGCGCGCATGCCACACGTTCGAATGTCATGTCATTCACAGCTTTGAGGTTATACCATTTTTTTCTTCATTTATTATCACACAACAAGTTTCAATGCGTAATTTATAGCATATTAGCTTTTGCCCGCGGCTTCGCTCGCGTGGAATTTGTTATTAAGTTTCGTGATTGATCATTTTAAATAAATATATTTTTTTTACTTAATTTATGGTATCACATATTTATGGTATATATATATATATATATATATATATATATATATATATATATATATATATATATATGAGATATAAATATGTGAAAGTGAAAAGTGTTAAACAAGTATGAATAAGATATTATATAATAACTTGTATTTATATAATATCTTTTTCATACTTTATTAACACTTTTCAGTTTACATTTTATATCTCAATATACACCGTGACTTTTTAATTACCCGAGAAAATTAAGTAATATATTCAGTTATCGATATACATTAAATTTGGCGAAGAAAAAAAATATTTATTAAAAATGTCCTTAATATACACCAAAAATTATACAACAAAAAATCTTGCTAATTCAAATAGACATCATTATCATTCCAATATGAACTGCACCCAAACCAACCTAATTTGGTCGCGTAATATTTACGTACGTATGTATATATTATAATTTCAATGTTTTGTGCCAGACGGGTGACATGTCTATTCAAAAGACGTCAGTCGAACTAAAGCATTTTGTTTTATATCAATTTCTTTTTCATTTCAAATTTGAATATTGCGAATGTAAAAAAGTAATATAATATAAAAGGTTTTAATGCATTAATGATACATTTATGAATGTATCACTTATCACTAATTACATAATAATAATACGTAATAAGTCTCCTATTCTCCCTGGTTGGAAGGGCCCTGTGTCCAGAAGTGGATAGATTATTGTGGTAATTATGATATTTTTAACTTCTTGTGATAGTCGGCTAATCAAAGAAGTTCAGCATTGTGTGCAATAATTCTGTTTAACTACTTACGTGTCTAAATTACAACATTCGCTGATAATCAGTCGAAGGAAATAAATAAAGGTGTAGTTTTACAGATAATACCTGACCACCGTGTTACTGCACTACAAACTGCGGTTGAATCACATGTCGTAGTCACTCGATGTAAATTGGTTATTTATGAAAATGTCGTTTTGTTTGCATTCGTTGCCGAATTCGTTCTGCTGAATTAATGCATTCGAATAGTTTCATATGCTAATTGAAGAATATTTGTTTTTGTAACTTACTTGCACGAAGTAATATATCGTTTTCAATATACAGGTGTATAAAAAAATAATAACATTACATCGTGATTTGTAATGTAATTTTTTTATAAACTATATTTCTTTATGGTTTGTATAATTTAGTTCATTGTTTTTGTTTGTCAATGGCAATTAGAATAATGTATGTAATCTATAATGTACTGGGTTCGCCCTAGTTCGGCAGGCAGTGAAACAAAATTGTAAACTTTATTAATGATCAATAAATATATTATTACTATTATATAAATATGTTCAACGATTAATGAAGAGAGTGATAAGTATGGGATGAAGTAAAGAGAGTGTGCCGAGATCGTAGCAGATAGTGGTCGATGGTCTCTGCCTATCCTAACGGGAAACAGGCGTGATTGTATGTATGCAACGGTTTATTACTACGTAATGTCTAAAAATGCCGTGTGGTGTCCGATATTACAATAGCACTAACCCCATCAAGGACTGGGGTATCGTAAGAAACGACTGAAGACAAAACATGTGCATCCAGAGAATGCCTACATGAAAAATATCCAATTAGGAAATGCGTATTATCTAATAGCAAAGCAAATTTCCGTCAGATAAATGCCAACATTCCAGGACTGACACGCCGTCATTAGTTTGCGAACTCGGTGAAAACGGGCGTGGGTAGGAGTCATTACGACTGACAAGATATCGGGTAGGGGTATCGGGCCACTTTCTACTTGAGTGCCGCGAATTGGTGTACACTCGGGGTGTGAACGGCTTGATTTATAAACGGTTTTATTTCGTACGGCGACGTGGTTCGCCACCCTTCACGTTCTGATTCTCACGAGGGCGAAAAGCGACTAATTGAGAGCCGTTTCGCTGCGATGAACGGTAGCGGATGGAGCTCTGTGGTCTCTGCTAACTCCTGCGGGAAATAAGCGTGAATATATAAAAAATGTATTCCACACTATGTAAGACATATATGGTTTGTTCAATGAAATAACCCGTATATTTGTTTCAAGTCTTGTGTACACACTGAGTTTCCGTAACGGTACTTTAATTATGATAACTTCAACTTTGTAACGTCCGTTCCTCCAGAAATGGACGAAGGAACTCTTCTGTCGCTACCAGTGAACCCTGTTGTTTGGACATGATCAACATCAGTCTCGCGGCAGTCCCATACATTATGATCTGGAGGAATGCACATTGGTCCCGCCACTTTTATCCAAGGCGCGCCCATAGTTACATACCGCAGTGCAATGAGGTCGTCTATGTCTCAGAGACGCGCGGACACTTCGCTAAGATCGCTACTTGTTACGAATTCGTCGCTTGACACTTGACGCATTGACTGTACCCGTTCATTGCAAGTCCTTTTATAGGTTGACATTTGTAGCTAGGTCTCGCGAAAACCTTCTATGAAATGATTGTTCAATGCCTCAATTATTTTTAATTGTTGTACGATATAGAAAGCCAAGGTGCACTTTTTTATGGGATAGGAAGGCAAACGAGCAAGCGTGGAAACGCCGCTACGCCGTGTCGGGTAAACTATTGGAATCTAATCACAGGATAAATTTAACTAATTTTTAGGAGAGATAGGAATGGAAATTAATAAAAATATTTTAGCACATTATTAATATTTTTTGTTTTTTTTTTTTATATATTCACGCCTATGCCCCGCAGGGGTTGGCAGTGACCACAGAGCTCCATCCGCTGCCATTCATCACAGCGAAACAGCTCATCATTGGTCGCTTTTCGCCCTCGTGAGAATCAGGACGTGACGGGTGGCGAACCACGTCGCCGTCATTTTCGACAAATTAGGTATATTAAATTCGTCTTAGTGAATCCCACGAGCCGCAAGGGAGGATGGAGGTCAGCCCCAGCAGAGCCCTGCATGCTGAGGTAAGGCACCATAGTCCCCGGGGGAGCCCGACCCCGGGACGATCAGCACGCTTGCGACTAGGGTTGCCCCTAGCCACGCATCCATTGGCACGGCAGACCGTGGATTGGCGGAGAGGAAGGGAAAGGATAGAGAAGAAAGGAAGGGGCAGGAAAGGAAATGCGGATTGGGGGGGATACCAGACTCGGAATAAACATTTATAAATCCATATAAATATATATTCCGATGCGGGAATCGAACCCGCGACCTTTGACTCCGCGGACGGAGGGCCCCGCCACTGAGCCAATCGGTCGTCGTTATTAATATTAAAACAAATATTTCATTTTCTTCATAAAATACAACACAAAATCAAATTCTCCGAAGCACTGTGAAAAAAAAGTTGTTCCACGATCGGCATCATTTCTCCTGGAAATATTGATCTGCAAAATGTAAAAAGATTCCTGTAAAGTAAATTTGTAGTTATTGTCTATGGAGATGGATTTTTAAAATTCGAAAACTTTGGTAATTTATGACACTTTTTAAAAAAAGTGTGCATTCATATGAGTCATAAATTTTAAACTTTAATTATAATCCTACTAGTCCTACTAATATTATAAATGCTAAAGTTTGTGAGTATGGATGTATGTTTGTTACTCTTTCACGAAAAAACCACTGGACGGATTTGGATGAAACTCTACAGTAATATAGGCTATACATCGGAATAACATATAGGCTACAATTTGTAATGATTTTATGTAATTTTTTTTGGTCGTACTAAAACGATACGTGTCAATTAAGTCGGAAAAAAAATCTGGCCTCTGAGAGCTATCTTGGCGTACGCTGCCTAAACCATTGGAGTTACACACAGATGCTGTACCTTAGGATTGTTTGTCTTGAATAGTTCTAAATAAAAGTTCGCGACAGCATATATCTACCTTTTATATGGAAGCCACTATGACCAAAATTGTGAACCATAAATTAAGTAAAAAAAATATATTTATTTAAAATTATCTGTCACGAAACTTAATGTGGCAGACCAAATTCCACGCAAGCGAAGCCGCGGGCAAAGGCTAGTATGTTTATAAAACAGTTAAACCACAATATCATAGATCCAGCTTGGCAAACTATAGCGAAAAAAATTTAAAATATTAAAAAAAATAATAAAAACTCTATGACTTATCGTGCAGATCGTGCCGGAAAAAGTAGTTTTGAGAAAAACATGTCCAAAGTTTCGAGTGCGTTTCGCTCAAGATTGCGCGCAGCAAAAGCATGTACTTTTATGAATTTCTTAATTTATTTTTTTATTCCAGCTGTTCATTCATGTTGTAAACCTTGCTCTTCAATAAACAATTGTTGTTGTTTATTTTTCCTGTGCGCATCAGACCCTCGTCGGGCCGTCACGTTTCCTACAATACCTTTCGATCTGGACTTTTCCCGCCAACTTACATCGGTGACGTTGTGTTTTTAATTAATTTTCATAATCTTATATTATGATCAGTTATATTATTTAATTGTGGTGGCGTATTATACAATATAGTTCGATTAAGGCGCATAAGTGAAGTGATATAAATTAATGCGTATATCGTGACTTTTTAACTTGACTGAAAAAATCCATAGAAGGTTTTGGTAGAATAGCCACCGTTTTATCAGACGTAACGTGATAAGTTGACTAGTTACATTTCAAGAGATCGGATATTATTGTATTTTACTTGACACTGGCATAATAGTGGTAACTAATTGCCATCAAAGAAATTAAAAGAAAAGTCTTTCGAATTATAGGGAACTTTTACTCTCTCTTACAGAAATACGCCTAAAACAGTATGTAGAGAATAATAATCTGTTAAAAAGAAAAAATGGATTCTTTGAATATTCCCGACGTTTGTAACCCCTGAAGTGAAGGCAGGATGTTCTCTCAATATAAGAAAGAAAATAATCAGTAAGCATGCGTTTTCTGATTATCCGACCTATATCCTAATTGTGCCACCAGACACACACCCTATGTAAAGCAAATATTTTTTTCTTGCCAATAATTATATCAATATGGGTTAATAGCTTTTTATTTCACCATCGAATGACTAATATTTTTAAAGTTGCCACACCTTACATTCGGCAAGCCTTCGTCTCTAACGACCAAACCCATATAGTAGTCATTACGGCTTATCCATGTACGTTTGTTTAACCTGTATTGCATACAAACTGAACTGTGTCAACTGACAACAGACCGTGGTGTCTTGGTGTCTTGTCACCTGTCCATCAAATGGGTGGCCTTTTGAACGATTGGACAATACCACATAGAACGAGAAAAATATTCGAATACGGGAGATGGATATTTTTGCCTAGCGGTAGTATTTTGGGTCACAAAATATAAAATGTACCGTTGACTACCTAATTGGCTTCAGTGGCAGGGTATCTGCTTACAGAATCAGTGGACGCGGATTCAATTCAAATTCATTTTTTTTATTTTGACATAAGAAATAGCATTTCATTTATAGAACGTCAGTCTGTTATCAATGAAGCTTTACCACCATTTCTTAATGAGGTTCCTCTAAACGGAGAAGAAACGGCGAAAGAAATCAGTATCCTCCTTTTTTTATATTGTTTTCCACTTTTTTTTTATGCGATACTTGCCTATAGATATTTATTATGGGACACAAAAGGAAACAAGCAAGCGTGTCACCCGAGGGAAAGCAATCAACGCAACCCATAGACATCCGCGACACCATAGGTTTATTCCGAGTTTGCCCCGCCAATCCACTTTGGAGAATCGTGGTGCGTTAATATCCGTCCCTAAAAGCCCTAACGTTCCTCCAGTAAAGAGAGGTCCGAGATCAGACATGGAACATACAAGATATTTGAAAAAGATATAATATATACCATTGCAAAAAGTCTATTATTATTCATAAATCTTAAAGTTCCTTTATGCTTGTGATAGTTATATTTGATAAAAAAAAACTTACAAATATAGCTTTTGTCCATCATCGGCAGTTCACTGCCGGACATACGGCTACTCTAAAGAACGGACGTTAAACTACAGAGTGGTAGAGCCACGCTGCAGACGAATACTTTGTCAAGAATGGCATATTGTCTGTAGTATGAATGGGCCTGCTCGCCCGGAAAAGTACTACACTCCCGCAGAAAACCGGCGTTTGAGTGGAAGCTTAGCTACCGCGCTTCGTCCGGTGAGAGGTTGAGTTCCGGATGCCAAACCTCCCTCCCTCTCCCCCTCCCATAATGACTTTTCCTTAATGGCCGGCAACGCTTCTGCACTGCCTAAGGCGCTGCGGATGTCTATATGGGCGGCGTTGATTGCTTTCCATCAAGTGACACGCCTGCTCGTTTGCCTTCCTATCCCATATTTATCAATTCTGTAAATAAAACACTAAATAAGTAGATTTTCGCCCCGTACGTCCTTGCCACGTGTGATCATTTTGTGTCCACCCGTCCCCTGATATGACGTCACGTATGTTTGAATTAAACAGCATTTCCAACATTATATTATAATTTTCTTTAGAGTTGAAGTTTAAAATTTTAGCACTTTTGTCCCCGCCCCGGTCAAACAATGTCACACTGCCCTTAACGTGTGACGTAATTTATGGATGGCCCCTTATTCAAAATCGATTAAGCTAATAGCATAGAAAACAAAGAGTGCATCACGTCCGCTTCCGTCTGGCAAAAGCGTTAAATGTTGACGCTAGACGCATAGGACACAGGTGTGTTACCTGGAATCAGGTTACACCAGTGAGTGTTTTATATGTTTACTAATTATACTTGCTCCAAGTCAGTTTGACTCATGCAAATTTTGTCACTCAACCGGTTATCCTAGATAACAGATGTTTATGCTCTCGAGTACCTGCTTGCAGACATGAAACTTACTTCGCTCGGCTAAAACGTAACGTACAATATTTAGTTAATACATGCAATAGTAGACTTAATCTTGAAAATTATAAGGATGAAAATAGATCATTTAACATTTTTGTCCCAATGAAGAGCTATATAAATAAGAATTTAAATGAAGTCAAAGCATTGGGTAAGGCCAATAAGAAGGCTCTAGCGTTTCTGCCACTTATAATTATCTATAGGAATCCGGACGGCCCTAATATCCTACTTGAGTCAATTGCCTCTTTAGTACGGTATTCTATCTAGATATGCGTATCTCTATTAGATTGAAAACAAATGTGTATATTATATAGAGTAAATATACCCTATACAAGTTGTAACATGTTGACAGATGTAAATTTTTCTGATCGGCATAACTTTGCAATGACGAACATATTTTTTTTTTAATTTAATGATTTTAAAAATTGTAAAAATATTAAAAAAATACATATAACACAAAAGTCCTTAAAGATTCGAGCGTTATACGAAAATTTTAAGACTTTTCATTGTTTCAAAGTAAAATTTAAATAAGAACACTGAAAATAATAGACGCTTGTACAATGTTACATCGCTCGGACGGATAGGACACGAATAACAAGCAGTATACAGTATCGACCGACGATGATGAATCTTTAAGGACTTATGTGTTAGTTATATGTATATTTTTACAGCTTTTAAAATCATTAAATTAAGAAAATAATATGTTCGTCATTGCAAAGTTATGTCGATCAGAAAAATTTACATCTGTCAAAAAGATCAAGCTAACTTGTACAAGGTATAATAGATAACATTTTACTGTCGACAAAAATAAAACTTATATCGTTTAATATCAAAGTTATGATGTTATACAATTTTTAGAATTGTTTTAAACTAGTTTGTGTGAAACAGTGGTCTAGGTGGTTCTAATATAATTATTACTACACAAGGAACATACTAGTTTTAATAGCTAGAGATTCTATAAACATTCTCACGTGGCGTTAAAGATTATTAATAATAACGTTAAAAACAAAGTAATAAAATTATTTTAAATGTATCAATCTCGATGTTAGTATATACTACTTTGTGTGTGACTAATAGAACATTTGCAAGGAGTAAATTGTAGGCACTGATGTTATTTTTTCTCAAATATTGCTCTATAATCAAGTCTTTTCTCTCTTGCTCTATAATCATTAATACATATGGTCAGGTATTATATATGACGACCGATTGGCTTGGTGGCGGGGCCCTCCGCCCGCGGAGTCATGGTCGCGGGTTCGATCCTTGCATCGGAATAAATATATGTATGGATTGTGGTAACCCTTCCAATCCGCATTTCCTTTCCTGCTCTTTCCTTTCTTCTCTATCCTTTCCCTTTCTCTCCGCCAATCCACGGTCTGCCGTGCCAATGGATGCATGGCTAGGGGCGAGCTTAGTCGCTAGCGTGCCGACCGTCCCGGGGTCAGACTCCCTGGGTACTATGGTGCCTTACTTCAGCATGCAGGGCTCTCCTGGGGCTGACCTCCATGCTCCCTTGCGGCTCGTCGCATTCACTAAGACGAATTTAATATACCTAATTTGTTGAAAATAACGGCGACGTGGTTCCCCACTCGTCACGTCTTGATTCCCACTAGGGCGAGAAACGACTAATGAAGAGCCGTTTCGCTGCGATGAATGGTAGCGGATAGAGTTCTGTGTCTCTTTCAACCCCTGCAGGGGAAAGGCGTGAATATATAATAATAATAATATTATATAACTTAAGATTGATCAAACGAAAATGACACCAATTTTCTTTTTGTTACAGATGAACAAACCGGGACCCAGTCTGGCACCTTGCCGCACGCTGACCGTAATATATCAAATTACCCATATGGTGACGCAAACTCTAACATAACTACGCCAAAATTAGTTTCAAATGTAAATCTTAACCCCACAGATAATGATAATGTAAATAATAACAAAAACTTGGACTCGGGCAATAAACAATTATCTATAGCTTCCGCGAATGCAGATGATGATTTTGATGTCAACGAGTATTTCGCTAGGCTTCAAGGTACGCGATATGTAAGCGCACCACTTAATAGCGTTCTTAAAGAAGATAACAATTCAAATTTAGGCGCTGCAGAAGAAAGTTTGGAAGAAATTAACTTGAACGAATTGGATAAATCAATAAAAGATGACGTACATCAAAGTTTGACCGCTGACATTGCGCAGAATTTTTCGCAATTACCAACCGTGCTTCCACAAGTCGCCAGCGCAGTGTTCAACTCTTTCTCTAACATGCTTAGCATGAAGAGTCGTGAACACACTCCTGATGAAGCTAAGGCAATCACTGGTTATCCAGTTGCTCCAATCCATCGGTCTGAGAATATAGACGTGCCTTTGATGAGTGTGCCTGATGTAAAGGAAGTCGCACCGCCGCCTAAGGAGCCTCATATTATGGGTAAGGTACTATATTATTTTATGCAACAATTTACATATTTTTCGCAGAACCCACTACCACTAGAATAGATAGTAGCGATGAAGTGGAGATTTCGTCTTGGAAAATGTAGTGTAGTCCGGGCTAGGTAGCGCGCCCTGGGGAATCTCGTATCTAACAGTGGAGTGCTGTAGGCTGATTAGTAAATGAAAGTTTTAGCAGGATTCAAGAAGAGCTTAAGTCCTGTCAATAGAAATCAGACTTAACGTTTGATACAAGCGTCCTGCTCGTATAGGGTAAAGAAGCCTGCTCTCGTTAATTTTACATTCACAGTGTTTTAGTGTTGCCAAAACAAGTATGTAATTAATGTATAACCTTTTTTCTATCAACCTAAAAGTTGTCGTCTAACCTTTCTGCAAGAGGTCATTTAGGAAGGTCTTGCGCTACCTACCTTGATAGAATTAATGTTAACTTAGTTATAACTTATGGAACGTCAAAATGTACTTTGCCAAAATCTGAAATTAATTTTTTATCATTCCATTTTAACTCATGGTCTTCTGCATTATTCAAATCTGTACTTTTTTTATATTTTTCAAAGAAGTAAATCAACTCACGAAATGTGGATAGTCAAAAGTTTTACTTAGCTAAGATTCGCGACAAGCAAACCAATAACAGAAAATTAATAATGTAACACACATTATTAATTTTCTGTTATTGGTTTGCTTGTCGCGTTTCTGTTGTTGGTTTCTTGCTAGATGAAGTGGATTTATTTGGAACTTAAACCAAAAACTTACCGAAAATCGACCATCAACTCTCCACCCACCAACAACAAAAAAAAAATTCCTTAAAGGCCCGCATGGTTTCTGTAATGCATATAGCACTGCGGATGTCGATGTGCGGCGTTGATTGTTTTCTATCAGGTGACATGCCTGTTCATTGGCCTTCAAAAAAAAATACATAAAGAAGAAACGAAAACGAAAATGCCAAACAAAATTCACACGAAACCACAAATTGTTTCGAATGTCGCAGATTATAATTGCACAACTGAATTCGTATCAAATAACCTGTTTACATTATATTAACTAGCCACTCAAATAAACGAAGCCTAGATCAGGTTGTAAGGAACACTTATTGAGTAAGAGCAACACGCGTTACCGATCTATCAATAAGGCTGGCTCACTTTGCCGAGACGTGTGCCTCTTTTACGTGGAAAGCTTATAAGCTGAGAATTTTTATTCTTATTTGACAGCAATAGTTCATAAATTTTTAATAAAAATAATTGATTTTACATTTTATGTCATAACTATACAGTCTACAACTACACAGATACACAGCATAATTATACAGTCTACACTACAGTCTTCAAATAGACAGCTACACAGCATAATTATACAGTCTACAAATACACAGCTACACAGCATAACTATACAGTCTACACTACAGTCTACAACTACACAGCTACACAGCATAACTATACAGTCTACAGTACAGCCTACAACTACACAGATATACAGCATAACTATACAGTCTACAACTACACAGTCTATACAGCATAACTATACAGTCTACACTACAGTCTACAACTACACAGCTACAGTACAGATAACTAATACAGTCGTCATAATTAACTCAATCAAAATTGGGAGTTTTTAAAAAGATAAATTGTGTGATGAAAGAAAAGATGAACTGTGGTTCGCGATCTGACCGCATTGGTTCTTGCTGAAAACCAGCGCCACACCACCGGGTGCTCCAACAGAGCGCCCGGCATATGCTGAGCAAGAACCATATTCTGACACTTGTAGATTAAAGTTATTATCTTTTTGTTTTGATTATTTATATATTAGAATATTATTAAGGCACTATTAACTTTTGTAAAAAAAAGTGTCATAAATAAAGTTTATTCTATTTTTATATTTATTCTTTTTTATTTGATATTGTTTGAAAACACAAGGATAACCCCCAGCAAACCTAGTCTTAAAGTTAAAATTAAAGATTTTACCTCAAACCTCTGCTTTCATAACTCATCCTCCTCTGTCAAAATTATTATTTATAGTAGTATTTATGTGTAGTTTATATTCTGATGAAGTTTTATATTTGCATATGTATTATATTTATATATCCAGGCCTTTTTTGTCACTTCTTTTTTGGGGCCACGCTAATTCTTGAAAGTCGTAAATCCATATTTTTTGTACCCCCTCCCTATCCCTTACCATTGTGTTTTGAGGAAAAAATCAAAGTAAATTATTTTTTTATTGTTTAAAAACATAATATCTTTGGAATAAAAAAAGGTTTATGGCAATTTTTTGTTATTTTGCACTGCACTGTGTTGCTTCTTTCACGTGCCCCCTCAAAAAATGCCCTGCTTATATCTATGTATGCATTTATTTAATTATATAGTCTCTGTATCTACTTATATCGTTTCTATTAAACCAAAGGTTAACCAAAAAGGACAGCGTCTGCCTTCCGGCATTTAGACATTATCCATGAGTGGTAAAGCCACGCTGCAGACGAATACTTTGTCAAGAATAGCATATTATTTGTTTGTAGCATGAGCCTTGTAGCATAGCCGGCTCGCCCCCTCCCAATCCCATAATTTCACTTTCCTTTAAGGTCGTCAACGCTTCCGCACTGCCTGTGGCGTTGCGGATGTCTATGGGCGGCGTTGGTTGCTTTCCATCAGGTGACATAATTGCTCGTTTACCTTCCTGTGACATAAAAAAAAGACCGCCTATGAACCAAACATGTACATTAAGAATAAATAAATAAATTGTGAAATGATGTGGCACTAACCGGAAAACATACAGTAAGAATTTAAGTTATAATTTATTGACTACTAGCTGACCCGACAGACGTCCTGTCTTAGCTATGAATAATCAATTTGAACCTTAATTAGTTAAAAACTTCAAAGCGAATAAGTGAAGAAAACGCACGAAGTTCATAGCGAACTCTCAAATCTGCAGTTTCAATAGTCATTATATTGTTTCGGAAAATTTTCAAGTATCTGCGCAATTTTGTAATTTTTTTTCCATAAGAACCTTCTACAAAATATGAGAAAACTCATAAAAAAAGATGAATGAAATCCATAAAGTCTTTCAAATGTTATGGCTTGCTTATTGTTCAGTTCGATTCCTGATTCGTTATTAAACGAATTTAGTTCGTACCTTTGGTCCTACAAAAGTTAGTTCGTGGCATAACACTAGTACATCCATTTCGTCAACTCAATATGGCGTCGTAGTGGCTGGCAGCGTTTCCCACGCGGCCATGCCTCCTCGACCTTACGACCTTTCCGCCTTGAGGTAGTAATGTAATACTACCTGTAAGATTTGATCGTTATAGTATGATTCATTACTTTGCATCATTTATATAATAGTCAAATTAAGGTTCCGTACAAATGAACGTGCAGTCTGGGTTAAACAATAAAAAAAAACAGTACTAAAGTCTCCGACAATAGCCTGTGGAAGTCCACTGCTACACCTAGGCCTCCCCGAGACGGTCACATATCCAGTTCCTGTCAGCCGCCCTACACAAATCGTTGTTTCATCTAGCCGGGGGGCGATTCATTCCTTGTTTGCCAAGAGGCGGTCTCGTCTCGACTCGCCTACTGTATTCATCTTTAGGTGGTCTTTTGCACAACGATCGACTTCTCTTATATTTTCGGAGTTAAAATTGAGATGTTGAAAATGTCACAATCGTCTCGCTGGACTGGTCTTCGTCTAATGCTACATGATGACTCCCTCCCATACACGTCTGCAACACCAGCGGATCGTGGAAGTTTCGTGGAAGGCTTTTCGAAACTTTGGTCTTAATATGAACTCAAATGTTGGATTTAACGGCAAGTGGGTCGTCTGATGGTATGCTGATTGTAACCCCATGGACATCTGCAACACGGAACGCCTTTTTATGGTGTAATACGGCAAGGCGTGTTACCTCTCTTAACGAGAACTGTGTTCTCTGTTCACAAATCTACGATCCACGCTGCAAAGAAATTATCATCAAAATTTTTTTCATTGTAAAGTTGTTAAAAATGTCGAAATTGTTAACTAGTTGTTTTCTGCAGATGGAAATCCTTTCCCAAGAAATTACAACACTTCTTACCAACTTTATTTATAATAGAATAGATAAATACGCATAACTTCCGCAGAACTCAGTAACTATTAACTGGTTCGTTATTAGACTGACAAGTCGAACGTTTATTTGAACGTCTACGCATAGGTCTTTGACGTCAAGTGAGTGGACAAGACATTAATGAGGATTTTATATAACTAATGTAAGTGCTGTCACTACGGCCGGCCCTCGGTTTACGTACTAAACTTGTTTTAGGTTAATATTATAGTTAAACTAAAAGTCACCCCGTTTCTTTCGTATCGGTATCGTACTAGATGAGTTAGTAATAATAATAATACATATATACATACATATCGTCACGCCTGTCTCCCGTAGGGGTAGGCAGAGACCACAGATCTCCATCTGCTACGATCTCGGCATACTTCCCTTGCTTCCTCCACACTCATTATTCTCCTCATGCAAGCCCGCCGGTTGAGGGTACTCTTGACCTGGGCTTTCTTAGAAAGTTCAACAATTTGGTCAAGGTACGTTTTCCGTGGTCTTCCTCTTCCGGCCCTTCCGTCCACATTCGCAATATAAATTTCTTTTGCCAGTCGTCTTTCATCCATCCTCTCTATATGTCCAATGTAAGCATCCCTTTTTCTACTTTTGTCACAACACCTTTTTTATCTTGTAACACCTTCTTTATCTAATAGACTTATCGGTAAAAATTTGGACGCCCATCTGTCCAAGTTAGGTTTAGGTAAGTGGGTTAAATTCAAAATTCAAAAAGCAGCCATATTGTGCACGGCTAGGATCGTGAGGTTCCTTTCCATGGATGGATAATCCTTCGTGTGCTTGGTTTATCCCGCCACGAAGGATTAATAACCCTAGTAATAATATTATTTTTATAGAGATTTTTTTTAATATTAATAATATTGTTATTAAGAGAAAAATATGTAAATAAAGGATAATAATAATATATTTATTGATCATTAATAAGTTTACAATTTTGTTTCACTGCCTGTCGAACTAGGGCGAACCGTGTACTACGGCAGACAGTTCCCTTCTATGACACATTTATGTATTACATATATTACTTTAATTGCCATATTTAATATAATTTTACAAAAGAATTAGAAACTATAAACTAAATTATACTACCAAAAAGAAATAAAGTTTACAAAAAAAAAATTACCTTACAAATCAAGATTGGTGCAACGCTTTTGTATGATATGTGTTAGTGTGTGTAGGTGTGTTTTTTTCAGCGTATGCATGTATGTGAGTGTATGTTTAATTTTTCTTGCTTCCTCCACACTCATCCATCTTTTCATCCATTTTTACTTTCACATTCATCATTGCGAAACGGCTCGCCGTTAGTCGCTTCTCGCCCTCGTAGGAATCAGAACGTAACGGGTGACAGACCACCTCGTCGTCGTCATCGTATATTAAAATTCGTCATAATGAATCCCACGAGCCGCAAGGGAGGATAGAGGTCAGCCCCAACAGGGCCCCGCATGCTGAGGTAAGGCACTGTAGTACCCGGGGGAGCATGATCTTGGGACGGTCAGCACACTTGCAACTAAGCTCGCCCCTAGCCACGCATCCATTGGCACGGCAGATCGTGTATTGGCGTAGAGGAAGCGAGAAGGACAGAGAAGAAAGGAAAGATGGATTTAGACAGGATGATAGAGATAATGTACTTCCGCAACGGTAGACAAGGAGTGATACGGTAGTAGCTCGGGAGGCCGAGGTCGCATGCCCGTGTACCAATACCATAACTACCGGACAGGCGGCTAGGCAAATATACTCCCTGACCATTGTTTAATAGATTAATGAAGTATAATTTAATAAATGTACATATACTTACCTTCACTTCAACTATCAAAAATGTTGCATGTAAGTATGTAATGGTACGCTGATGACATAGTTGTCATATCCGAATCAGCGCTCGAATTACAGACCATGTTAACACAAACGTATCACGCATCGCTCAATGTTGTTTATCTATTTAGGACAACGGTTTATTGCAGTGGGCAAACACATGCTGAAGAAATCTTTTTCTTCAGCATGTGTTTGTCCACTGAAGAGAAGAAGTATATGTTAGTGCGTCGCTGAGTAAAACAGGTTGAGAACCGCTGAGTAATATTAAAAGAAAGTTAGATATTAACATATAACTAATTGTCGCATAATTTGTTGCAGGTACTTCAGCTAATTACCGCATTACGACGAAAAAGAAAGTTTACGCTCAGATACCGGGCTTAAGAACTGGAGACAACAACGGCCAAAACTTACCAGCAACACAACAACCTCATCGTGAACCAAACATACCTACGTATTTCATTCCTGATTCAAATATACCTCTAAAAGAAGAAGTTAAATCTTTAAGTGAAGGTACAGCCGTACAAAGCACAGGAAAAGGTCAAATAAATGTACAATCTTATATGATTCCCGACTCAAATATAAATATTTTCAAAGGACCATCAGATAAAGTGGAACAAGCTCAAAATGAATATCAACACCACGGTCCTACACCTAGCCAAATGAATATAGTTTCATATTTAATGCCTGAACCGATCTCTTCAAAACCGGAAGAAACAAAGACACCATACGAACGAGTTTTAGAGACTGTAATAAAAACTACAACTGATACTTCGCACATATTTGATAGTCAAAAGCTTTATGAGTTAGACACAGAATCACGGCAAGATCATACTTCGTTTCCTGTCACTCTTTCTGATTACCGATTCCCTCATACACTGCACGATTCTTCTAATATAGCAGCAAATATATCAGGTCCTTCAGTGTCAGAAGTATTCCACAAATCAGTATTCACACCACCTTCTGAAAGTATACCATTAGTACCTGCTTCAAATACGTCTTTGATTCCGCCACCACCGATGTTTTCAAATTTCACAAAGCGAGACAATCTGAATTCCACCTCGAAATCTTTTTTACCACCGTCAGTAGCTAGGCGCATATCTTCAAACCATCCTATTATGAAACAAGAAACGCCAGCAATGATTTCATCACAGCAGCAAAACATTTTTGTTCCAACAGAAGTTTCAGAGGAAACGCGTAAAAATCAACAGTTTCCGGATTCTAATTTGTTTTTTGTATCATCACAGCAACCTCATTTACATGATATACAAGATGCAAATAAGTCTACGCCGCTGCTATCTTATGGAAGTATACAAACTGAAAACTCTGCTATTGGTAATACAGTTCCACCTGCAACTCTCACAGATCCGTCTACTTTATATAATAGGGAAGTATCACATAATTTATCTTTAAAGGAATCAGCCACAGCATTACGGCCACCAATCCTGAAAACTGATCTACCGCGCTCCAGTAATGCAGAACACATTTCTCCGTCATCAGATTCCACTCAGATACAGTCCACAGATAAATCTTATCATTTGCCTACATTTACTAACCTTCCGCCACCTCCGGCTCTCTTTAATCCAAATTCTTTGGCCACACCCGATTTTAAAGGTCAAGAAAGCAAAAATGATACGAATGAAAATAAATTACTTAGTGAAGTTCCTTTACAAACGTTTGACTCTAATTTTATCCCTACAGAGTTTACTAAACTCTTACCTGAACCTCCTAAAATATCAGGTAATCTTAATTACAGAATGACGAAGAAACGACCTCAGTATTATTCAGGGCCTATTGAAGGAGTAGGCAACATAAGCAATAATGTGAAACCTGCTATTGAGCCTTTACAATCTTCGACATTTCAAGGTACTCTGTTCAATCCAATTTTACAAACTGAACCAAAACATTCCGATTTGAAAATGCCAGTACAAAACCTATCTATGCAACAGTTTAACTTTAATAAAGCAAGTCAAGAAACTCCCCTATATTCACAGTTCGGTCCGCCGCTGCAGAACCAAATCTATACGCAATCTGAATATAATACTGCGTTTGATTTAAGCAGACAAACTACAGAATACTTTGATCAATCTCAACAAGAGACTACAAGAGATAAAGGATTTGGTATAATAGGTTCTTTAAAGTCTAAACTAAGTTCAATAGATATCAATAAAATTCAAAATAAAGTTACGACGTTTTTCGATCCCGCTTATAATGATATTACAAAAGAAGCTATACAACATCAACACAATAACAAGTCAAATGAATATAGTAGTCAAAAACAGACTCATGATGGTGACAGGTTTGATGGCAATAATTTAGAAATATACGTTCCCAATGTTGAATGCGCACCACAGTCACACCATTACAGTTATCAAACGGAACAAGATGATTTGTTCACTAAGGGCCATGAAGCTACAAGTAATACGTGTGCACATGTACAAAATCAAAATACTTTTTATCAAAGTAATGATAATTATCCATTAAGTATTTATTCCGAAGTGACTTCTCAAAAACCAAATTCAGTTCCTCCATTAAAAACAATTCCAGATAGTATCACAAGCCACGTTGAAGATACACATAAAATATTTAAAACTAACGAAACAGAATCTTCACAAGCGTTTGAATTCGCTTCTTATAACGCGCCACAAAGTTTTATGGTGGAAGAAAATAAGACTGCTTTTTCAGTTCCATACTTTGATCAATCCAAAAATGAAAATGCTGCTCGAAATTTCTTTGAAAGTCTTCATTGTCCTGATTCCTATATAGGACAAAATTTTAAGATACAAAACTTACAAAACGAAATAAGTACTAAAAATGATGAAACGCCTTTTAATTTAACAAGTTTACAAAATGCCCTTAACCCAAACGACACTATTGATGAGGCATCATTGGACAATTTAGTTACTTCCATAACATCACAAGTTATTGCTGAAACTGAAACTCAAAATGACTTTGCAATTAACTCCACTGTTAGTGAAAAAGATGAAACGTTATCTTCTACAGCACAAGATTGGCATGAGGAAAATTTTCGAAATAAAGAATCTAAAAATAAATGTTTTGCACCAACGTCAGGTGTATCTTTAAATTTATTATATGACTCATCATTGACAACAAATGAAGGGTCTTGTATTAGTACTGAAGATTTTCCTCACGAAACATTGGGGTCGGATAAACATAGGATGTACAATAATAAAAAATCTTCAGTATTTGATGGAACTGCATCATATTTCTTTAATAAAAATTTACCAGTCGATATCAATTTAACTGTTGGTAGCGACAATATAGAAAAAAATCCCGAAGATAAAAATGTAGGATCAGACTTAAACATATGCGAAACATGCAGAGAAGTTAATAAACACGAAGAAAAAGAAGCGGAGAATCTAACTGATCAATTAATCGAAAATATAACGGCACCTATACAACTTTTAAACCCGGTTGAAGTCCCACTCACTGAAAGTGATAACATAGTAGTGGCCACATCAGATTTTGAATCTGATCAATTTGCTGAAATTTCACATATCACAGAAAAAACTATTGAAACTATACAAGTTCAAGCTGCATCAGAAATGTTAGATGATATAGATACGACTATTATTCAAAATTATGAATGGTCTACAGAAGACATTGCAATGACATCTTCCAAAGGGCTTCTAGATCATGACTACAACTTACAGCCTAGTCCTACTTCATTAGAATTTATACAAAATAAGTCTCTATTTTTTGACAATATACCAAATAATGCCAGCGACGAAATTAAGGCTGAATTTAAAAGTTCATTTGATGAAACATTACCTATATTTCCAAGACAATTAAGCATACCTTCGGCTCCTCCAGCCGAAGAAGATACTAAATCGGACGAAAGTGGCTTAGACGTGCATTCTATAGAACAGGATGCAAAAAAGGATTTTCCTATATTCGATGAGTATGTAATTGAACCATCAGAAACTGATGACGACAAAATCGAGTTTAGAGAACGTGAAAAAAGCCTAGATGATCCCGTTTTGAATACGGATACATTTACAAATAGAGTTGAAAGATATAAACAGATGGAGGAAACTAGTGTGGATTCAATTGATGACGTTTTTAAACCATCCAAGAGTTCTAAATTATTTGATATACCAACCTCAACAAGTCCGTCTGTGACGATAGCATCTTATTTTGATACCGGTAATTATGCTGTGGAAAATCATTATAAGAATTCTTTGACGTCACCTTTAAATTACTACGCTTTACAGATGGTATCTCAAAATTTGCCTATGCGCATACCCCCAGGTTTTGAAGATGAGTTCCGTAGAAAATTAAGTATGATGACAAATGTTAATTATACCCCGCCTAATGAGAATGAACAAGAGCCATTTATTCCTGATACAGTAACGCAAACATCGTTATCGACAACTATAACGCAAAGTGTAGCTTCGTCTGACGTTATTTACACTAGTACTGATTCTCTTAAAGTGGAAGAACAACCTACAGTTAGTGTTATATCTCCATTGTTAAGAACAGAAAATCCATTACCTGACTTTTCTAGTGTTTTTGATGACAAGTGTGAACAAGGAAACAAACAAGATGGTTCATTCATATTCTCCAATGTTAAGAAGGAAAACCCCGATGCATCACAAAATGAAGAACTGTCCAATCCGCCCAATTTTTTTTCATCTGATAGGCAAACTTCTTCAACTGAAGCATCAGATGTGTATGATTTTAATAGATTATCAAGTTATTTTAGTGCTCCAACACAAGCTGATCCATCGAAGTCTTTTTTTGAATTAAGTCAGTCTCAAAATCATTATAGGCAAGGAGAGGAAGCAGTATCCACCCAATGCCAACAAAGCAATGCAAATAATTATTTACTAAACATTCCTCCTGATAGTTACGTGAACAGTATGAATTTAGTTAGGGATTTGGCTTCTGCCAAAAACATAGATTATATTCCTCAGGAACAAAAAATTAGAACAGTTAACTTTTTTACAGTTGTATACGACAACGATCCATTGAAACTAGATTTAAGTACAGGTAAATCTAACATCTTCCAAGAGCAAAAATGTTCCTTGAAAACAGATATCAATATTAAAACACAAACAAAAAATGAAGTTCTCGAAGTAGCACAAACGGACACTGAAAATATAATTGCATTAATTAACTTTTGTGTATATTGCTGTAACACGGAAATCGGTCAAATAAAACATCGGCATATTGTAACTTCTGAAACTGTAGATGCTAATAATACAAAAG
Organism: Baronia brevicornis; assembly: GCA_031353405.1. Lineage (NCBI taxonomy): Eukaryota > Metazoa > Arthropoda > Insecta > Lepidoptera > Papilionidae > Baronia > Baronia brevicornis. Next base: position 171,574 of record JASFAT010000710.1, on the reverse strand, counting down.
TAAAGACGACTATGAACAATAATAATACTGAATTTAAAAAGGAAACTGACATTATGGAGGGAAATAAAGCGGATACGGGAAGCGGTTCGTTTACAGTTAGTTTTGAGAATTACGGCATGCACGAAGAAAAGGACTCCACTATTTCAATTCTAACAGAGGTACTAACTATATGTTTTTAAAGAGAACTTTTCAGTAATAGAAATTTATTGTCTATGGTTTAATATACATACGTTCCATTTACTGTTTAATACAATTATATTTATTGTATACTTTTGCTACGCTATGAATCTTGTTATAGGATATTGATAAATTTATTCTTTTAATGATGTAAGTTAATTCACTCACGATTTCGAGTAAGGCTAGACGTTCATTTGAGCAACACAACTGTTGAAAGTCTAAACATTTGTACCACTGCATATATATTCATCTTTGCTAATGTAACTTGTAACTTTGCTAATAACACTTCAATTAATGAATTTCAACGTTAATTTTCTAGTGTCTTTGGTGACTGTAGTGTTTTATATATGTGTTCCACAGATCTATTACAGAAGAAAGAAATCATTAATCTTGTCGTAATTATCGTTTCAGACCAGAACCTCAGGCGAGTATATACCCGTGAAATACCACTGGTTCTACCGCGTGGATTTGGATGGGAAGTCTATATGGAGAGGTTTCTCCATTGTTGATTCCAACTCCTTGGAAGAGGCGTTTCTGAGTCGTGAGTGGTTTCCTTTTATTGAATTTATTTTGAGCCGTTGTTTTGCTAGATGTATTGTATTATCATAACCAATACATGACATTCTACTGCTAGAAATTTGTTGTTATATGTTTTTCGTTGTATATAAATTACTACTTACTTCGCTGGCACAATGACCCAAAGTGTGTCTTAGAAGAACCCAAATATTTCGCCACTGGTTACTATGTTGGGCTACCTCTTGCCAATTGCTTGTCCAAAGCTTGTTCAGGTCAGCGCTTACTACGTCGCTCCAGTGTTACCTAGAATAACGGTATTGTCATATATGGCCTTTTGGCTGCACGATCCTCTCCCATCCTCTCCAGGTGACCGAGCATATGAAATCTATGCCCCTTTGTCTCTCCGATTATGTTAGCATCGGTCACACGTTCTTCGATTTCGTAGAACTGTCTAGGTTCTGTAGAACTCTCTAGGTTCTATTCGCAAAAAAAAAGTAAACAAGAATATATTTTATTATTTTTATGTACAGCTAATCTCAACGAGAACACCCTGGTCGCAACGGATGGCGGTAGATACGACGTGAACGTGGTTGGCAGACTCAGGACCCCTGTGTACTGGAAAGACAAACCCACCAATGTTAGAAGGTATGTCATGTATTATATATTTTTGTATTTTTATATATCAATACTAATGGAGAGCCGTTTCGCTGCGATGAATGGTAGCGGATAGAGCTCTGTGGTCTCTGCCAACCCCTGCGGGGGTTGAATATTTGAAATGAAATGGGGGTTGAATATGGGAGGGAATATATGAAAAAAAATGTATCAATATCAGCCCGCGGCAGTGCACTGCTGGACATAGGCCTCACTCAAGGCACGCCAGAAAACCCGATCTTCGGCTACATGCATCCAGTCTCTGCCAGCCATCTTATGCAGATCGTCGCTTCATCTAGCAGAGGGGCGTCTTACATTACGTTTGCCGAGTCGCGGTCAGCAATTCTCCACCACCTAAAGACTAAGTTAAGACGCCAAGTTGTGATAAGAGGCCCCCTTATATTACGAATTCCTCTATCTAGTTGTAATTGTTGATTGGAGACCCATTTAAACGTATATTCTCAGCAGTTAAAGCTCCCGAGGTTTCTTAGAATCTATCACCGTAGCTCCATCTTATATGAAAACACCACATTTATATGTTGTGCAGATGCAGCTGGTTCTACAAAGGCACGACTGATGCGAGATACGTACCGTACACCGAGTTGGTGGCGGAGAAGTTGGAGGTACGTGTGCTTGAAAATGTTGGGCCATAAAGATCTATTATATATGAATGAACGTAGTGAAGAAAGTTAACTCCACCATTTTGCAAAATGTCACTTTTGAATTAAGGAATAGACAATTAGATCCTTTGTTTATGGCAACTGTCAGTTATTTCTGCCAGTGTGAAGTCAGATATTAGAGTCACACAATTTGTATTTGTATTGCGAAAACGATATCGACTTATATTAGTTCCGTATATAATAATTAAGGCTTTAAGTGTCTGGAATGAAATTCCTCTTGACTTTAAAAAAGCCTTAAAAAATTTTCTTTTTTAAACTTAAAGTCCGACGATTTTTCGAGAGCTCTTACTGCAGAGTGAGAAGACTGTACACAATATATGTATCAAAGAGTTTCATACACTGCTCTCTCAGGAGGAGTACAGACACGGCATCACAACCGGTGAATGGCATCGGAGGCTGATACTGCCCAACGGCGAGCTGGTGGTGATGCACGGACCGGCTGTCATGGTGCACTTCCTGCAGACCAGCTCCACAGACGGCTTTAGCTCGTCCCCAGTGAGTATACATCACTTTACAATTTGCTATTTAAAAAGGTGATTCGAAAAGTATACTTTTTAACACGTTGCATGCCATGGGGGTCACAGGTGACCGGCACTCAACTTGGCAATAACGCCATGGGGACCGCCGGTGACATTGTAATTAACTTGTCAAACAGGGTTGTATACACAGTAACTTGAGCTATGGAGAGAGCTATGCTGGGAGTTTCTCTGGTGGATAGAATTCGAAATAAAGAAATTCGCCGGGGAAACAGAGTCGGAGAAACGACAGCTCTTCAGGTTAGCAGACTGAAGTGGCAATGGGCTGGACTCGTTTGTCAGAGAACCGACAATCGTTAGAGTAGACGATTGCTCGTCTCTGCGCGTCTCGATAAACGTAGTATGCGACGCCTCCCTGCTAGATGGAGCGACGATCTGCGCAAGACGGCTGGCGGGGACTGGATGCGTATAGCCGAAGATCGGGCTAGGTGGCGCGCCTTGAGTGAGGCCTATGTCCAGCAGTGGACTGCCGCGGGCTGATATTGATATTAAAGATAATATTTCTTCATTATATGTATCGTATAATACAAAATTCATTGTGGCGCCACGGGTAATCCCTGTAAAATTGTGCTTAGCATTCAGCGTGTTAATACGAAGCGCCTGGATTTCGCTAAGTAAGAACTGTTTTTTAGCACATTTTAGTTTTTTTTTACAAAGTGTTAATTTTAGTTCTTATATTAGCAGTTGTCGCTGTGCTAGAACCATAGATTCCCTCTATAGTATTTGCGCACCATAGAATATAATAAAACTAAGATATATACATATGTACATATGTTATTAATAATATATAATGATCTTTCTATTGTTAAAAACTTGGACTTTATGCCTTTATGCTAGTATTTATGTGCTGGCGTATGTATGAATGTTCGTGTGCGTGTCTTATGATGTAAACTATTAACATTATAATTTTTTACCTTATATTTGTGGGTGCGTTCGTGCGTGGGTGCGTGTGTGTATTCGTGTGGTTGCGTGTGTGTATTCGTGTGGGTGCCTGTGTGTATTCGTGTGTGTGCCTGTGTGTATTCGTGTGTGTGTGTGTGTATGTACGCGCGTGCGCGTGTGGGTGTGCGTGTGTGTATGTATGTATACATACTAACATAGATTAAAAGTTAATTTTATTTACTAACGAATATATGCACTAAAAATAAAGAAATTATTCATGTTATTGTAATACGAACTATCCGTGTCCATATTGCAGCCAAACCTGTCCTGCCTCTTACGATCCTTTCTTATCCTTCCCAGCTGTTTACCTTCGGCAAGCGTGTGTATCGCAACCCGCCAAAGATCGGTGTGCCGGAGAATCAAATTGACAAAATAGACCACCTCATTCTGTTGGTCCACGGCGCGGGAGAATACCGGCATCAGAAGCAGAAAATTGTTAGCTCTGACTTTTTTGCGTTGTAGCTAGTCATTATTAGCTCTTGTAAATTTCAAAACTTTATATATAAGTAACGTATAAGAAATGGCTCACTGAATAATCTACTCTTACCGCTAACGGAGTCACTGTCTCGGGTTTCATTCCTTCAACAGGTTAGCACGTTCCGTGCCAGACCGTTTTCTGAAGATTTTATATTCGAGTCGCGTATAACTAGTTGTTACAAAATTAAATTTATTGTTTTAATGTATTATGTATTTAAAACTATACATCCTTTCCTTGGTTAATGTGATTTTTGGCATTGTTTTAATTATTAGTAAGGTATGGGCAAGAAATAAAACAACACGTGGCATGGATTTGTTTCGAAGATGTTAATGCTGGCAGCCTATTGGCTTTAACAGCTTTATCGAATACTAAGCTTTAACGAATACTAGCTTTATCGAATACAAGCTTTATTTCGATAAAGCTTGTATTCTATAAAGCTAGTATTCGTATTGTATTCGTACAAGCTTTATCGAATACTAGTTTTATCGAATACTAGCTTTATCGAACACTAGATTCATCGAAATAAAGCTTGTATATAAGTAGTCAAAACTTTATATATAAGTAATGTATAAGAAATGGCTCACTGAATAATCTACTCTTACTGCTAACGGAGTAACTGTCTCGGGTTTCATTCCTTCATCAGGTTAGCACGTTCCGTGCCAGACCGTTTTCTGAAGATTTTATATTCGAGTCACGTATAACTAGTTGTTAGAAAATTAAATTTATTGTTTTAATGTATTATGTATTTAAAACTATACATCCTTTCCTTGGTTATTGTGATTTTTGGCATTGTTTTAATTATTAGTAAGGTATGGACAAGAAATTAAACAACACGTGGCATGGATTTGTTTCGAAGATGTTACTGCTGGCAGTCTATTGGCTTTAACAGCTTTATCGAATAGTATTCGTAACGAATACTAGCTTTATCGAATACAAGCTTTATTTCGATAAAGCTTGTATTCTATGAAGCTAGTATTCGTATTGTATTCGTACAAGCTTTATCGAATACTAGTTTTATCGAATACTAGCTTTATCGAATACTAGCTTTATCGAATACTAGCTTTATCGAACACTAGCTTCATCGAATTCTAACTTTATCGAATACTAGCTTTATCGAATTACACCTGGCATGGACTGTGTTATCTATGGCTAACGTTTATAGACTGTCCGGTGGCAGAATTAGGTTTTTAACTTTAACTACTACTTTCAAACAAGGAATATTTGAATTATAACCTAAGTCTGCACTTACACTGACACCATTGTGTGAAATCACTAATCAGGTATATAAGCTGATCATTAAATTAAATTAATATTGTCCTTATCCAATCTCCGTTGATGTCACTTCTAATGCAACACACAATCTCTACATGAATCTTGGTAGGGTCCCTGTGAAGAGAGAACGCAGAGAGAAGTGATACCAATTCATTTATAGTAATAATTACGATCTCCGTTGTAGCAGTCAACAATGCGACCCAGGGTGGTGCGAAGGGGGTGTGTCGAGTCAGAGATAGAGGATGTGGAACCGTCGCATATAGACCACCTGCTGCTGATGTGTCACGGGGTTGGGTCCGCGTGTGACATGCGGTTCCGCGCCGTCGAGGAAGTCGGTGAGTTCTGAAACTTTTGATGTGAAACATCTTATCGCAGGGTATGATCGATCGATCGATCGATCGGGAAAGAACAGCTTGAAAAATGAAAAATTCTTTTTATTCTTTTTACTTCCAATTACTTTCAACAGATGGCGTTCGTGACGATTTTAACGTCTAACGGACGTGGTTTTGTACACAACTATCGTTTCTTTTGTGCGATTTTGAAAAGTATTACATACCTAAGTACTAACATACCAGGAGAAGATAAATACAGGGAAATATAAATTGTAGGTGAAACGAAGTTCATCGGGCCATCTAGTTTTAAATAAATAGAATGGATTAATAAAAATTTTTCAAACTACGAAAAAAAATTAGTGTGTGTTTTATTGTTTCTGTAAAATTTATTCAAATGGACTTAAGAATACTAACAATTAGGCCGACGATATATACCTTTACATCTTGTATTTCAATGCTGATACTATTATAGAATTTAGTTGTTGCTTTTTACATTGTCCCAAAAATATACAACGAATTCCCGGGATCATCTCTGGACAAGACATTTAGAAAAAATAAAAGAAAATAAAAATTGGTAAAATCACTAAGAAGCAACCAATGCTACATGCTTCTTATAGGGTAATTGCATCATTTGCAGGCACTTATATTATTTTGTATTTATTATGTATGTATATTTGTTTTAATTATATTTATTTATATATGGTTGTATTTCGTATCTGAATAATGTCCCAGCACGGGCCTACCTAGTGAGACCGACTATGCTCCATTCAATTGCACCTGTTAAATTTCATAAATAAAATACAAAAAATGATAAAATCCATAATATTTTCTCACAGTTGACGATTTCCGAACGACCAGCCTCCAGTTACTGCAGTCGCATTACAAGAATTCTTACGAGAATGGAGTGGTGGGGCGAGTTGAGGTAGGTCTAACAACTGTATGTCGTTATTTTTTTAAGCAAGGAACAAATCACGAATCACCCGTGATTTATCATATGATTTCTTAAATCATAATCTCAACCTGCTACTGTCCTCAATATCACAACGATTACTCATAATGGCGACACACATAATGGCGTTTGGTATATACATACATAGTATACATATACTACGGTAAAAAACGAACTTATCATTAACTTATCAATATCATTAAAAAAATTACAAATCACTGCTAATAATCACTATCAATGCGACATAACCTACGGTACTTGATAACAAATTGTCACATACAAAAAAACATAAGTGAATTGACAGTGACAACATGTAACAATAGCATGCAACGAATATGATTTTATATGAAGGGCATCCGTTAGCAGAATTAGATTTTCGACTTTCTACAATTCTGACTGTCCACATAGATTTTCGACCTTAAGTATGACTTTCAAACAAGGATTATTCAACTTACAACCTAATATAAATGTATCATTCATTCATTCATCAATCATTTGCTAGCCCTGTGAGATGACTATGCAATAATTCTTCCAACTTCAGATAAACATATATATATTAGAAATATTTCTAAACTAGCACTATTAAGAATGTGGAAAAAATGCTTCCGCAATGCCTATGGCACTGCTGATGCTTATGAACGACTTTGATTGCTTTCCAGCAGGCAACACGCTTGCTCGTTTGCCTTCATATCCCATAAAAAAATAACCATGTAGGTTTCTAAGATTGGGCACCGTGCAAAGAGATATATTTTTCAATATTATATTAATATACACCACGTATTGAACCTCCAGGTGTTACCCATATCGTGGCACGCCACCCTGCACTCTGGTGAAACTGGCGTAGACAAGAGGTTAGCACAAGTGACCTTGGACAGTATACCGCGTCTGCGAAACTTCACCAACGACACCGTACTCGACGTTCTTTTTTACACCAGCCCTGTTTTCTGTCAGGTGAGTGTTAATCTCGGACTTATTTTGTTAACGTTATTAAACGTTATAACTTTTAACGATTAAACGTTATATATAACGATTAAATGTTATATATAACGTTTAACGATTAAACGTTACAACATATAACGATTAACAATTAAATGTTATATACAACGTTTAATAACATTATAAAATATCATATAACGTTAAATGTTTATCATATAACGTTTGATAAAATCATGGTAGTTGTATTCTTATATCTCTATTCCTTTGTAGTTTTATTTTTACCCTTTGTTGTAACAGATAATTGATTAAGATAGACGTTATTTAGTGGAAATCTGTTATAAAGATGGATTTAACTCGGCGGTTTTTTCTTGTAGAGTCCGTAGGTTCCCAACGGGGGCGGTATCACTCCGTACTGGGCGGTGGAACTTTTCATGAGTAGGGTAGTGGAGCCAAAGGCAAATGTTTACGTTATGTTATCAAATCAGTTATCAAGTCAGTTTGACTGTCCACCGTTGAAATAACATTTCTCAAGTAACAGAACGATATTTTCACACAAAAATAACGTTATTATAACGATAACTATGCACTGTTGCCAAACTTATGTGCTGTGCTTTAGGTACCTTATAGATATGAAAGGTAAACGAGCAAGCGTGTCGCCTGATGGAAAGCGATCAACGCCGCCCATACAACACCATATGCGCCCGTCACGTTCTGATCCCCACGAGGGCGAGAAGCGACGAACGGAGAGCCGTTTCGTTACGATGAATGTGAGAAGAAGGATGGATGAGTGTGAAGGAAGCAAGGAAGGTGTGTCGGGATCGTAGCGGATGGAGATCTGTGGTCTCTGCCTAACCCTACAGGGAGAGTAACGTGACGCTATGTATGGATAGGCATTGCGGATGCATTGCCGGCCTTTGATAGGCTTGTGTTTTGTAAGTATCAAAGTCTACTAGTGTTGCTGAAGGTAGCTGTTTCCAAAGAAAAGTGCGTGGACAGACTTTTCATATTTTATCAGAAGTATTTATCCATTCTTACCTACTAACTTGTTCACAGACGATAATCGACACTGTATGCAGGGAACTCAATCGTATATATAATCTGTTCAAATCCCGGAATCCCTCATTCGATGGAGGCGTATCTTTAGGGGGACACTCCCTCGGCAGTGTCATCTTGTATGATCTGCTCTGCCATCAGTTGCCCACGGTAAGCCTGCCTTTTTGAGTGTTTCTAACTCTTTATGAATAGTCTTTTTTTTCTTATTCTCAGCGTTTACATGTCTCTCCTTGTTCTATTGTATTATGTTCTCTTTTTTCATCATTAATACAGTCATAAGTTCACTGCTGGATTCACATATGAGAAAGTTTGTTGTAATCCTCGAGATATCTACTGCTTGACATAAATCTTGGGCTTCATGCAGCCAATTTGTGAACCAATAACTTTTCAACTCAATAAGTAGAGTGATGTAAGAAGTTCTTTTTACAGCCCAGCCATATATATATATATTTCACTTTTGGGCACGGGACCTTCCAGTTTCTGTGGGAGTGGACATTAAACCACTACACTTGTCCAAGGTGAATTGGCGGGACATCCAAACTCAAACCGAATCCAAACTGATACCGCCTCCGGTGACTTCGAGAGCGGTAACTTCGCCACCTAATCATTTAGCACCTTATTCCGACATTTGTTAATAGCGAAGCAGGCAAACGAGCATGCGGGTCACTTGATGGTAAGTGATCACCTACAACGCCTGAAGCGTCTCACAAATGTTGCCGGCCTTTTGTGAACACATACGCTCGTTTCTCGCATACCCTTATGTCATATTCATGTGGGAAATCGCAGGTGGTAAATTGTTTCACACTTGTATACTTAATGGTGGTAAAAACTTCGACAAAATTGGACGGTGGTGGACGGCCAACCATCTAGGTGATGGGGATGGAATCTTTTTGTGTTTGTAAGAAGAGATTAAACAACTCCTCAGAACATTCGCCATAATAAATTCGATATAGTACGAGCTCATCGGAAATTCTACGGTGGTCGACGATTCGGGACGCTCTCCGTTAGTTGTCCGATCAAATGGAAGGAGCTGGTACTAAAAACTAATTGAATTGCAACCTATTATTTTGATAGTGGTTGAGCCACGCTGCAGACGAATACTTTGTCAAGAATGGCTATATAATATATGGCTCGCCTGGGGAAGTACCACACTCCCGCAGAAAACCGGTGTCTGAGTGGTAGCTTAGGCCTAATACAGAGGGTATCCCCCTCCCACTCCCACTCCCAAAATGACATTTTTCTTAAAGGTCGGCAACGCTTCCGCACTGCCTATGGCGCTGTGGATGTCTATGAGCGACGTTGATTATGTTCTATCAGGTGACACGCCTGCTCGTTTGCCTTAACATCCCATAAAAAAAATCACGGGCAAGTAAAAATGATAAAGAGTGAGTTGATGATTTACATAAACACATCCATATAATCCCTGAAACTGCGAATAAATCGGACGGTGATGGATGGCCTGCTATCCAGGTGATAGGGATGGAACCTATTTTATAATTATATCTGTTTTATAATGATGTTATGTGATTACCTTTGCCTCAGACGCCAGATGAGGTGTCGTGTAGCACCACAAAGCGTTATGTGAGCGGTAACGCGGGGACCGGCCAGCCCACTGTGAGATACCCAGCGCTGGAGTTCAGTCCAGATGCACTATACGCGCTGGGCAGTCCAATAGGTGAGAAATATTCAGACGATTAATAGAGTCAGGCTTTGCTTCGCGGAAATCCATTACTATGCGGACATTCAGACTCAGACATCACTCAGAACTCAGACATCAGATTCAGACATCACTAAGATATGCGACAAGCAAACAAAAGTAGCGAAAATAATGTGTGTTTTTTACTGGTGGAAGTGGATTTCTAGAGAACTTAAACTAAATCTTACCGAAAAACGGCCATCAGCAACTCTCCACCTCATAACCACTGTCAACAACACCAAAGACGCCCCATCACTCTTCCACATTTTACTGAGCTTGTCGCGGTACTTAGCTAAGTAAAAATTCTGACTGTCCACACATTATTAATTTTTTTTACTTTTGCTTGCTTGTCGCGGATCTTAGCTAAATAAAATTCTGATTGTCCACACATTATTATTTTTTTTACTTTTGTTTACTTGTCGCGGATCTTAGCTAAGTAATAATTCTGACTATCCACAGATTATTATTTTTTACTTTTGTTTGCTCGTCGCGGATCTTAGCTAAGTAAAAATTCTAACTGTCCACATAGTAATGGATTTCCGCAAAGTAACGCCTGACTATTAATCAAACCAAGATAATCTCAACTAACAAAGAACATAAGTATTTGAAAGTAACAATAATAGTAAATTTTGTTTTATTCCTTTCCAGCAATATTCGAATGCATCCGCGGAGTGGAGATGCTCGGTCCGAATTTCCGCCTACCCACGTGCAAGAATTTCTTTAACATCTTCCATCCGTACGATCCGATAGCTTACAGGTAAGTTGTACATACAGTATTCTCGTCAACATTGATGTTGAGCGCTCTACGATAGTAATATATATTTATTGATAACTAGTTTACAGTTTTTTGTACCTGCCTGCCGAACTAGGGTGAGCCCCGTACCACTACAGTTTCCATCTATGACACATTTATATATTTCATATATTGTTCTAATAAACATACTTACCCCTTGTCAGTCGTAAGTCACCTCTCACGTGACAAAAATACTTTGTCGCTGCGGTCGTAAGTCACGTGCGAGGTGACAAGACGAGACATGTTGAAACTCGCTCCGTGTGAAATGCAGGCTCTATTGCCTTATTAGTTAAATATCCGTAACAGAGCAATTGACGTCTCCAGTTATATATGTTGATGGACGTATGTTTTAATATTACTAGAATTCTTGTGAACCATTCCAATTAAGCTTATAATGCCAGCGCTGGGAAATGTATCACTTCAATAGTCCAATGGAAGGTACGAAGCCACGACCTCTTTTTTGCTTCTTAAAAAAAAAAGAGAACGCTAACAGCATTTTCTTGTATAACGCTTAATTTATGATTTCTCGATTGTTACAGGATCGAACCCCTCATAGATCCAATAATGAGAGACGTGAAGCCCTTCTTAATTCCACACCACAAGGGAAGGAAACGGATGCATCTAGGTAACTTACATCTGTATAACTTGTTGTTTATACATATATACATATATATATATATATATATATATATATATATATATATATATATATATATATATATATATATATATATATATATATATATATATATATATATATATATATATATATATATATATATATATGTGTGTGTGTGTATATATATATATGCGTCCTGAATCTCACACGGGCGAAAAGCGACCAATGGAAAGCCGTTCGCTGCCATGACTGGTAGCGGACGGACCTCTGTGGTCTCTGCCAACCCCCTGCGGGGGTAGGCGGGATTATATAAAAATAAAAAATAAAAAATTTGTAAATATGTTTTTATGATATTTGCTGTCCCTTCTAGAACTGAAGGAAACCATGACGCGTGTTGGTGCCGACATAAAACAGAAGCTCATCGAGTCCATAAAGAGCACCTGGTCCAGTATGTGGAAGACGCAGCCTCCGCCCACGCCCACGAACCAACAATTGGAGAAAGTAAAAAACGGCCTATATTTACAGAAACTCATTCATCATTTCTTTAACAACACAATTTTTGTCTCTTTTCTATTCTTGTATAAACAAGGACAAACATGCAGACTCAAAATAAATGTGTATTTAAATATTATAAATTTTGTTCCATACAATTACAAATGTGATGACACTGTCACACGTGGACACGTGTCAAATCCTATAATGCCTCGTAATGCCATTTTATAATTTGCCGACTGGGGAGAACTGTGGCAACGATAACTCAGGGTAAAAGGTTACTGCTCAGCCTTCAAACCATACATGAACCGTGGAAGTAACATTACTACAGTTAGGGAGGGATTAGTAGCGAACCAAGGTCTCCAAGTGAGGCGAAGACTTTGGGTTGGACCGCTATTGACCAGATATAAAAGTAGTGTAGGTTAGTACTTGTAGAGACATGGTAACAATTACCCGGCCTGACCGGGGCAATACCCTGCCCTCAAAGACTACCATCGTCAAGTAGTAGCACTATAACATGTAACCATGTATTGATCAGTATATGACCTCGAATAGGAAACTAATGGAGCCTCTCATCCATTTCTTTCCCCTTCTCTTATTACCTCTTCTTTTTTGCTAATAGCCAGAATTTTTACTTGACTAAGATCCGCGATAAGCAAACAAAAGCAGAAAAATAATAATTTGTGTTATTTACTGGAGAATGTGGACTTACAGGGAACTTAATCTGACTTTTACCGAAAAACGGCCGTCAACAACTCTTCGCTTCACAACCACCGTCAACAACACTAACAACTGCAAACACAAACCATCATTTTTCTACCTTGTATACGACTACCGTGAAGTCTTCTGTAGAGTCTACTATACGTGATGACGCCTCGTGTTCAGGAGAAACACGTGTCGTGTACGTTGTGGAAAAGTGGTAGTGTGTGTTTGGAGTTGTTAGTGTTGTTGACAGTGGTTGGACAAGTGGAGAGTTTCTGATGGCCGTTTTTCGGTACGATTAAAATAGATTCCCTTTAAATCCAATTTCTCCAGTAAATAACACACAATATTATTTTTCTGCTTTTGTTTGTTTGTCGCGGATCTTATCCAAGTAAAAATTCTGACTGTCTAGAATAATAATGGATTTTCGCAAAGTTACGCCTGAGTTTATTAATCATCTTCTTTTTCCGCTCCCATTATTCTTTTCTACCCCTCCTATTATCCTCTTTCTCATTTTCTATATTTCTATATTTTGTAAAAATGTAGACTTTTGTAGATAGTGATATAACTAAGTTTACAAAACATTTTGTAGGTGGTCGAAGAAGAAATGGAGAAAGAGAGTCTGACAGACCCCGAAAACAAGGATCACGATGTTTGCGATGTGGTAAGGGCTTCCGCTAGAAAATAGTATATTAAGAAGAAACACCATCAGCGAATTCGCCCGCCACGATGAGTATTTTTAATAACGAAATACCTCTCAGAAAACCGATATCGCAGCTGTAGCTTCTTCTAAATAATTGTTACCAGAATTCGCAACAGTTATTGAATTTTATGTATATCATGTGTAGTTTTTTTTTTATTTTTATTACAGTGGACTCGTGGTTATCCGAAAAATGTTTTGCAGTACAATGTCGGACTATATAGTACTGCGTAAGACCCTTTATAGTACGGAAATTATTGAACAAGAGTACCTTGTAATTCGACAAATTACAAATATAAAGAATAATAACATACCAACTAAACTGATAAAGCATTAAAATATTCATTAATTCTTTTTTGGTTTTAAGTTGTTGAAGCGCGACAATAAAGCTATATCCCTTAGTCGTTTCAAAAGTAAAACCCATTCGAAATGTTTATGTATACAACAGTGACAGGCGTGTCGGATTACAGGGGGCGCCGGATAAGACGGGGTACGGATTACCGAGGGTCCACTGTATGTCATCTAATTCTTCTACCGTACACTATATATTGTTACCCCGACCGCACCGTTCAATCTCTTTTTTATCTCAACCGCACTGATTAACCTCCTTCGTGTCTTCACCCTTCTACGTGACATTGGCGAAATCATCCGTGCTATTTCGGCAGTATTGAAAGCCATTAATTCAAATGAACGAATGAATGAATGACACTACATAACCGACCGAATGAATTTTTATGAATTTGTTTTCGTATATTTGGTAGGTCTGAGAATGGGTCGTGAACTATTTTTATACCCCTAAGTGATGACCTACCCCTAAGTGATGAGGGTGGTGACCGGTCCCAAATATTTTTTGGACAATTTGTTTTTTATTTTTTTGGACGATATTTTTTTTTATTTTTGTGGCATAACAACGTTTGCCGGGTCAGCTAGTTCTATCCAATATGTCTACATTCAGGCGACACCGGACATGCTCGGCAAGCTCAACAACGGCAGGCGCGTGGACTACGTACTGCAGGAGGCCCCCTTCGAAATGATCAACGAGTATCTGTTTGCGATGAGCAGCCACGTGTGTTACTGGTGAGGTGGTCCGCATTTTTTTTTTATTAAAGCTACAGTCATACCAGCAAACGGATCACCTGGTGGTAAGCAATCAGCGCCCTCCGGGAAAATCAGCATCACTAATGGTACTGCAGATGAGTTGCCCACCTTAGGGTAGGTTGTGAATAATGGGAGAATTTTGTACAGCATTGAAACTGTAGTTAGTTAAGTAATACTTTTTTGGCTCTGGTTGTAAGTTTTCATTTTGCGGTTTACTACCTTTTTGTTTTTTTGTGTCGTGATGTGATTGGAACTGAGTTTTTTTATGGGATAGGAAGGCAAACGAGCAGAAGTGTCACCAGATGGAAATCAAACAACGCCGCCCATAGACATCCGCAGTACCATAGGCAGTGCAGAAGCATTGTCGGCCTTTAAGGAAAGTGCCTTGAGAAGGGGGAGGGGGGATGGGCCTCCGAAACTCACTCAACTCAACTCAACTAATAATGATGTGGAGAGCATTATGTATGTGTAAATATTTAAATGCTCAGCAATAGCTCAGCTCAGCCTCGGCCTTACGATCTGAACGTCGTGAGTTCGTACCTTCCACTGGACTATTGACGTGAACCATATCCTGGCACAAGCATTATTAGCTTAGTTGGAATGACTAACGAGAATTCTAGCTATATTATAACAGAAGACTAGCAATGTTTTTACATTGCTGATCTTCTGTTAAAAAAAAATTGGATCCTTTTAAAAATGTGCCTGCACATTAATACGTATTATATATTATTTAAACGTTTTCCTTCTCCGTAACATTATAGGGAGTCGGAAGACACAATGTTGCTGATGCTGCGTGAGATATACGACGCGCGCGGCGTCCAACCTGACGGCTGCGTACCCCAACAAACCATGACCGTGCAGAGGATGAGACCTGTCCCCACGGTGAGTGGTTCCGAAACGACTGACTGACATTGTTTTATGAGGTACCTTGGTTTGAATTGGCCTCTTACGAGTAAAAGTGTCACCGACATAGCTCTTCAAGTTAGCAGACTGAAGTGGCAATGGGCTGGACACGTTTGTCGGAGAACCGACAATCGTTGGAGTAGACTAGTGCTGGAGTGGAGACCGCGACTCGGCAAACGTAGTGTGAACCCCCCTGCTAGATGGAGCGATAATCAGCGTAAGGCGGCTGGCAGACTGGATGCGCGTAGTCGGAGATCGGGCTAGGTGGCGTGCCTTGGGGGAGGTCTATGTCCAGCAGTGGACTGCCGCAGGCTGGTATTGATATTGAGTAAAAGTGTTGCCTGATAAAAAACAATCGACGACGCGCATAGACATTCGCTGTGCTATATGCATTGCGGAAGCGTTTTAATTATTCCAATTTTAATAAATAAATTACCGAAGGAATACTTAGGCGGGCGCAATGATCCGAAATGAATCTTGACTTCCACCAACAAGAGTCTCCACTTGGACCGACCTTGCACCACCGTCTGCCAGTCCTCGACTACTTCAGGTCTCTCTTCATGGCATCACTCCAGCGGTACCTAGAATGACTGACCGGGCGACGGGTCTTGGTAAACGCCTTTCACGTCTCGCTTCTCTCCCGTGCGCATAACGTGACCCAGCCAACGGAGTCTTTGTGTCTTAATCTCGCCTATGTTATTTGGTTCGGCCACTAGGTCTTCGATCTCCTGATTTTTCCGAACTCTCCAAGATTCGCCTTCCCTCCTCACTGGTCCCAGTATTTTCCTGAGGATCTTGCGCTCAGTGACCACGACCTTAGTTTTGTCCATTAAAGTCAGCGCCTAGGCCTCGCCACTAGCACAGCCGTACATTATTAGTACGGCCTCCTGACTCGGCCTTATGACAAAACGGTCATACCGAAATAATTCATTATATTAATAAAATTTTCTTCACACAACATATGATCAAATGGCATTTACGGTTACCAAAAGCTCCTAATATTTTAAATGGAGGAACTATAACATAATATTTAACTCACGGCAACTACGGTTGCCATAGCTCCGTCTATTTTAAATGACGGGTTAATAATCTTATATATCGTATATAATATACAATCATACTGTGTTCTCTAGTTCATACGCTACAAAAAACAGTCGTTCTTATAACTCGAGTGTTGTTATTACAAACTTGAGGCTAATAAACTCTTTAAAAAAAAACCCGCCCGCTTCGCGCTGGGTGTCAAAATACCTATCAGAGAACGCGCGGTAGCATGCTTCAGCGATTCCCGCAGTCCTGACAAGTGGTGCAGAGAGGTTTATTTAAAAAAAAGGGATGTGAATAATGGGAGGGGAAGAAGAGTAGAGAAGGAAGAACGGCAAAGAGAGGAGCTTCCGCATGCTTCATTGAACGTGACAATCGTTGAGGGTAATAAATCTAACATTTTTTTTTCTATTTACAGGAGCAATCAGTCTACGCCATGTCAGGTGAGATACTTTCATTCAATTTCACCATATGTCTTTGTATTTCGAATCGCTACAATAAATCTTTACAGTTCAATTTGTACCCAATAGATGGCGTTGAAATAAATTATTTTTAATTTAATAATGAACCATCCACAGGTGTTACAAATAATATCTTACTCCATTTAATTATTACCACATATCATAATGTAACCCTATTTTAGGACAGACACAACATTTACATATAGTGAAGCTAGACAGGACAATTTTAGAGAGTAGAGGACAGCTTACTTATGAGACCTACATAGCTTACAAGATCTTAATATGTTATTATATACCACACTATTATACCATACTATCGTAATGAGTAAATAAATTATTATTTTAGTACAAATGTAGGTATTTTTCCGTTAGCCGGACGGAAGCGAAAAATACCCAAATAATGTAGAACTCCGCCAAATTTCTTATAACCAAACCTAACTTCTCTCCTCCCCATTTAGAAAAATGTAACCAACTGTAACTTAACCTTTAGGTTAGGTTATTTTTTATTTGGGGTAAAATAAAAAGGTTAGCTTAGGTTAGGTTTGGCGGAATTCTTCGTTATTTGGCGATTTTTCGCTTGCACCCGGCTAACGAAAAACTACCGAAACATATTACACAAAAGAAATAAACGAGTTTCCTTTCTTTCGCAGAGAGCCCTTCCACAAGCCGCGGCAGTACGTGACCCTACATAACCGACTTACAGATCGTTTTATAATAAAGCTAGTGTACACCCGGCAACATAAGCTTAAACATGTTACTTTATATTCCAGCCCATTGAGCAGAGACTTCTTTGTCTAAATTGTATGATTGTTTTTTAATCAATCTCAATCATATTTTATTATAGTACGAAATAACTGCGTTTTTTTTAATTTTCAAGTCAATAGTAGTATCAAAATTTTATTATGTCAGTGTTGCAATCCCATAAGATTTTTCCAAACAAAGCTTAAGGAAATTTTATGTCAAAAACATGTGTTTCATAATTCGATGGTGACATAATTTTTAGAATGTATGAACTGTACAAATGAAATCTGTAGAAACTATACATTTCCACAAGCAGAGTTATCTTAAATAATTTTAAAATGAATTATTAACATTTAGAAACATGTTTGAAAATGACATTTACGATTAGGATTATATATTATATCAATATAAAATATCGATAATAACATAATTATAATTGTATAATATATCCACATCGATTTTGGACATTTTTCAAAAGAAATTCATCAATTTTCTTCGAAATAACATAAAAATGAATACCACACCTCTGTGACTTCATTTATCACTCTTCATCTAGATAGAGGCAGCTGGTTAATTCACACTCTGGATGAAAAAATAGGATTCAAAAACATAAATTAGTACGACCTGAAATATGACCTGTTCTTAGATCCTCGTTATGCCCTTGGCTACTCATGTTACTCATGTTACATATGGAATCCAACATCGCCTCAATTTGCTAATTGGCCATAGAGAATATAAAACTTGCGTGCCTAATCACTGCTTTGTTTAGATTACTTTTTTACTCTCGAATCATTTCATACATTCATTCACAATTATTACTAGTTAAATGAACTGTTAAAAGAAAAACATATGTCTTATTTTTTTTGCTAAATCTCAACAATATTTTTTTATTCAAGTATTTTAAACGAAATACATGACGATTGTGAATTAAATCGATTAAATTATTGATGTAAATTACATATTGTCCGATGTAGACATTTGTTTAGAATTTATGAATTTGATTAAGATAATAATTGGAAGAATGATACACTTCCACTAGCAGAGTGTTATATCTTATACTTTAATAAATAATTAGTTAACAGTTGGTGGGTAAATTTAGAAACATTTTTGAATTACACTAAAATAACATTAAGTCAGTTTTTCTTAAAATGTCAATCGTCCGTATATAATATGTTGACTGTCACAGATAAATTTAAAAAAATATATTAATAAGTTAAACTCATCATGTAAACCAATTTCATATTTTCATATTTAGAACTTCAAGACTTTCAACTATTTAGAAATTCAATTTTTCATATTTAGAACACTACAACATACGCATTTCATTATAGCTACATAAATATGGCAAATTAAATAAACTACAAGAGAACTCTTATTTACTTATTTCGATAATAACGTAAACAAAGAGTTATCTTACAGTGGACAGTCAACGTGTCAGGTTTCAGTCCGATAATCCGCCACTGACACTAGTTGAAGATAACTCTTAATATTTGTACTTGTAAGAAGGTTCGATCTGGACGGAGGTCGTTGTAAAAGGTTGTAGTGTACATATATTAAGTGAGGTCTTCTGTGATAATGTTCTCCAGCGTAATATTAGGGCACTTTAAATCAAAAAATTCCGAGGTTAGGTTTAAAAAAGCAACGATTACCCGACCCAAATACTTTATTGTGGTAATAAATAAGAAACCAACCTGATAGAAATTATATACAAAAGTGCCCTAAAGGTAACAATGCGAATACAACGAAAGCGACAGTCGATAGAAACAAGCGACGGATAAGTTGCGCGCGTGCGACAGCGACACTACTGGTTATTAATATTTTGAACGTGAGCTCGCACGCAGTTCGCGACTATTGTCGCACTCCAAATTTTGTCAATACGTGTCGCGCATGCAACAGTGACATTACTGCTCGCGAACCAGCAGCATTGATTTAACTGAATGTTCTTCTGGCACAATCATCATCATCCTCTTTCTCTTCCTTAAGTACGAACGTAGAATTTTAGCATTAGATATTCTTGATTTATTCATAATCATCATTAACACACACTGCTGGACATAGGCCTTCCCCAAGTGCCAACTAGCCCGATCTTTGTCTTCACGCATCCCGTATCTAGTAGCCATCCTAAGAGATCGTTGCATCATCTAGCCGGGGGGCGTCCCGTGCTACGTTTGTCAAGACGCGGTCTCCACTTCGACACTCGTCTGTTCCAGCGATTGTCAGATCTGCGACAAACATAACCAGCTCATTGCCACTCGATTTATTCGGTTATTTGATATCATTAATCAAACGTCCGTATTCTCCGAATTCTAATAACACGCTTCGATAGAGACTGGCGCTTATTACGGCAATAACGTGTCGCTGTCGCGGGCGACATCGGTCTTTGTCGCCTGTCCGTGTATCTGCTGTCGTTTATCGGCTGTCGCTGCCGTCGTGTTCGGATTGTTACCTTCAATCAATTCGGAAGTATTTTGAGTTACATTAATTTATTGTTCTTTCGTTATTAGTTTAATATATATTTTTAGAAGAATTCTTTGTTATTTTGCAAATAAAAGTGACATGCACACATGTATTAGTAGATTAGTTTTTTTTTCAGATATATCAAGAGATTTAAGTGAGGGGAAATTTAAAGCTATCTCAATTGTTTGCTTTTAGTACTAGGTTTCGAAAAGAATAATTATTTTCTAATACATACTTTATTTTCAAATTTATTTTTGATTATGTGATTATTAAAATTATACAGATAAAATAATTCATGTCATTAAAATTACAACAATTAAAGACACGAATGGATGAATATATAACATTTATTTTTTTTTATTCTTACGACAAACACGTCAAAATTAACGTTTACTAAAATTATTTAGCTTTAAAGTTGCGTGATGTTCGTATGTGAATAGAACCTTCATTCGATATTTAAAAAAACTGCGAATATCGTTAGCCTAATTATCAGAATTTATAACACCAAAAACATTTTTTCTTACATCTTACTTTTGGTCCCATCTAATGTAACGGATGATCTTAAATCATAACGGATGGAACACTTTATATGTTCCCCAAAAATAGCTCTTTTATAAAAATTTATTTAACCACATACAATACAGGCTTACGAATTATTATTAGAATTATAGTTAGGCGGACGATATATCCTTCATCCACTACTGACTTTAACTACTACAAAATTAATTTTAATTTGAATAAATTATATTTTAAAATCCTCCGCCCAATATAAAGACAGTAATTATTCCTCCGTTGTTACAATGATCAAGAAATCATTCCAAAAAACAATGGTACAAATACCACCACTAAAACATTAAAAATATCTACTTAAAGAATATATTTTAGTTTTAAAATCCATATATTGCACAGACAATAAAGAATCAAAAGCACCAAATTATATAAACTAGCCAGCGAAAATAAGATTAAAAAACATGGTAATATTAAATATAAATGAGTTTCTCTTATCTGAATTTCATAATATAATGAATACATATTTACAACCTAATTGAAAATTTAATTAAATTTGATTTGGTAAACATTTAATCAGTTTTTTAATGACAGTTTCGGCCTAATTTGCTGCGTTTCTCATTGACTCAGAATGTCTATGATTATTTTGTTGGGTAGGTTTTTCAATATAACTTAAATCTCTTTATGTATATTTATATGTATATCTGAAACATTTTATTTTTGAGATTGTTACATTTGTTTTAGGTTCCACAATTAATTTAGCCAAGTTTATAAACATGCACTAACATTGGTTAACAATTAAATAAAGTTTATATTTTACTAAAATGTTGTTTTTCTAATACTCCCTGTGATGGCAACACCGCGACTGAGTAAGGTAGTAATTATAACACTACCCACTTTCTCAAAGGTATCCAATCTGCAATGTCCCAAGTGTTTTAGGATGTTACAGGTGGCGGTGATCACTTACTATCAAGTGTCGTGATTTCTCATTTACTTAAAAAACAATAAGGTGTATGAAGCCTAAATTTGGGTTCGAAAAGGAGTACAGCAAAATAATTAAAAATAACCTTATTATTATTTATTTTTACATGTACATTCTCTTAACATTTGTGTGGTGATTCTACCGCATGTTACTACAAAGTATACTTTAAAATCATTTTTTTTCACAGTCAAAATAATTTGACAATATAAATATAAATAACTATCTGAAGATTGAAATTGCAGATATCACTTTAGAAACTATTGCTTTAGGAATGAAAAATACAGAACAATATATGGCTCCCGTTAAAAATATAATCGATAAAATTGTTTCCGCTATATTTTCAACTGTATTCCATTTAAAAACATCCGATTTCTTCACATTAACTTCACCATACGAATGTTCGTTTGCAATTGTTGATTTATCCACTTTAATCTCAATTTTCTTTTTCTTCAATCTAAGCGCGCATTTAGTTTTTTCACTATATTTATTTTTCTTGGATTTTGTATCCTGTGTAACTAACATATACCAAGATTTGTGTTTATCAAAAGCATCTCGCTTTATTTCCGTTTTTTCATCCTTCTTCCTGTCAAAAGAATTGTTTAATAAGTCTTCTTCGATCACTGATAATGCGTCCATTATATTTTAAAAATATTTTCGTTAATAATTTTCAATTTGCATACACTCATAATTTTAACGTTATTGACAATGTCATTTCAATAAGACATTAAAGCTGTGGCAGATCTGTTAAAGAAAATGATGTATTTACTTGTTGAAAACTATAAACCCTATTTAAAAATGAAAGTCAAATTAAAAATGATGAAAGAATAAAATAACCGAAGGTATGCCAATCAAATACATGAATATGAGGCGCTCGATATCATATTTAAAATGCACCGCCAAAGCGGTTTATAAAAATAAGTTTGTGACGATATCATCATTGTAGTAGTCAACTTAACTGAACGTGTTGTTAGCTTTCTAGCCGTCCAATAATCTTTGAAATAGCTGAATAGCACTTAAAACAATTTTATGCTTTTGAAAGCAGGGAAAAGTCGTTTTCGTAGTATCATCGTTTCAGTGGTTAGTGCGAGGGGTCCATTGTGTTCTAGAAAACTGAATTGAAAAAAATAAGTTGACTCTCCTGTTGCATTCCCATCTAGCTAAACTAGCTGTTCCATCTTAGGCGTTCTTCATACACCTTTTTTGAGATTAACTATTATTAAGGATGTAGGAAGTTTAAATGAAACACATTAAATGGCAAATAAAATTTTATTAAGGGTTTTTTTGACAGTACAAAATAAATGCTTTTTTGAGACCTGAAATATACACGTGGGAATCGTTTTAAATAATCACAAAATAATTTGGCGTCATGTTCGTACCAATAGCTGTGAGTACCCAAAATTTTAGGAGTAAAATCAGTTACAATATATACTTCAGAAAATATACGATAATACACAAAAATATTCTACTATTATATAATACCTCATTAGAGCCTAACTCAAAATATTCATTATAAACAATTCTACCGTCTGAGCTTCATCTTCGTTGATGGTAAATGAGTAATCTAAATCTAAAAAATGATCTATCATCCCAATGCCAAATTTTTGAAGGCGGCCATTTTATTGAGTTGTTAAAATGGCGGCCGCTTTACAAAAACCTGCTTTGAACTCTAAGCACAGACTGAAAACATGCTGTAATAAAATTTCACAGCATATTAAACAAGATACGATGAAAGACTGTTACAATATAATGAAAAAGCAAAAAGGATTGAATTATTTTTTTAACGTTTCACCAGTGTAATAGCATTTTAAATATTAAAAAATATATATATTATACATAGGGTTGCCTTTCGATTCTATTTTGAACTAAATCTAAACTAAATATTCTTAATGACTAATTATTATAAATCCGACTTTAATTCGCGAAAACAATTTATAAATACTAGACGTTAAGTTTATAATAGCATATTTTTTGAACTAACACATCTTACGAATAGTAAAAAACGTTAAATAAGAAATTTACTTTGTTATACAGGTGTTCCTTTTCATTTCATTCACTACTATATTCCTACATGAGTGGAATACGAGCCGTTAAGATAAAAGATGCAACTAAAAAACGTTATATTCAGAACTCAAATATGCAAGAGTTTTTTGACACGAAGAAAATAGCAAAAATCGAAATATACGTTTAGAAATATACTGTAAAAAAACTTAGTAAATTCTAAACAACTTACACAGATTTAACGTTACGCACATATGAAGAAGGTATACAGATTAGGGGCCACCCATAAATTACGTCACAAAGTTAAGGGTGAGGGAGTATGTTCAAGAAAATTTGTATATTTAAAAAATCATAGTGTGACCAGGGAGGGATTCATAAGCTTCGTGATGTCACAGGTATAAATCTAAAGTGCTAAATCTTTAAAATTCAACTCCAACAAGAGGCTTTAAAATATTACCAATTCTATTAATATTTAAGAAATAGTAACTTTTGCAATTTAAATAAATCATTTAGTTATAAAGTAGATAAAAATTTAAGTTGTGAGATACAAAAATGTAATTATGAAGTTAGTAAAAAAAATTAAAATAAATTATTGTGTATGCAATTACAAGTATTGTTTGTATAAATTAAGAAGGATTGTAGTGATACATTGAATAATGTATAAAAAAAATTATTTGGGTTTAATAAAAAAACTTTTTTATTGTCTTATCTTTTTAACGTTCGTAATATTACATAATTTTATAAATTAGTGATACATTGATTAATGTATCACTTAGAGTATCTAAATGAATAAATATATCTACATTCAAATATTTTTTCCATAATGCTCGAAATATCCTCTTTGTTTTTTCTTGACGAGCATTGTATACAACCTTTATTTAATTTTTTAATTATAAATGTTTTCTGTAAGTAAACAAAATACTAACATAATAATTATTTTTGCCATAAGCATGAAGTAATATTTTGAAATTCAGTTTGTTAAGAGGCTTGTATACAAAGAAAAAAACGGTGGAAAAGACGTTAAAATTTATTTATTTTGACTTTATTCTTTGAGTTTTTTGTTTTAAACTTTGTTCTTTTGGTTGTATTTGATTTTGAAATATGGCAATTCACATCTGTCAATATACTTTTTCTAAACGTACTTCATATCAATTTTGAGTGCGTAAGGATAAATTTTACTTTGAAATACAGGTCGATTCATTTTTCAGTACAATTTATATATTTTTTTTTGTATTTATACTTATTCGAAAACTAGCGAGGCACTGGCGTACGACACGGAGGAGTCTTGGTGAGTCATGCACTGCGAAGATTGAGCGTATTTAAGGAACTTCAGCGACATCTTCGGTGCGCTCGGTTGACTTTGCAACTTCGATATAGCCTAAAAATACAAATATATATATATATATATATATATATATATATATATATATATATATATATATATATATATATATATATATATATATATATATATATATGAACTGGTTTTGGAGTTTGAATCTTATTCACAAGAAAACATAGCGAGCTTGTATAGTAGACGAAAACAGTGCTAAGTTTTTCGCTTTAGGAGAAGCCCATGTACTTGGCTTCGGCTGATGATTGAAAATTTACACAGACATATAATCTTCCCGATTTTCAAGAAGCTTGTCAAAAATCACTATCTATCTTTACAAATATCTCTGTATCGTATATGCATATTCATTTGTTATATATATATATATATATATATATATATATATATATATATATATATATATATATATATGAACTGGTTTTGGAGTTTGAATCTTATTCACAAGAAAACATAGCGAGCTTGTATAGTAGACGAAAACAGTGCTAAGTTTTTCGCTTTAGGAGAAGCCCATGTACTTGGCTTCGGCTGATGATTGAAAATTTACACAGACATATAATCTTCCCGATTTTCAAGAAGCTTGTCAAAAATCACTATCTATCTTTACAAATATCTCTGTATCGTATATGCATATTCATTTGTTAATTAATATCTTTTTTTCTATCATCCTGACCATAATGTAACACCAACCTACATCAAATTATCATTTTAACACTGTGTCCATCCTACGGTTGTCTGGAAGAAATCTCTATTAGCGATAAGACCGCCATTATTATATATAAATATTACAATCAATAATTTTATAACTTGGTTTTTGGTGTACAAAAAAGAATATATACATATATATACAGTGCAAACTCTATATACGACCCCAAGGGACTGTGCATATTTTGACGTTATAGAGAGTTGTCGTTAAATGGAGAGAAGAAAAATCTGTATTAGAAAAAGAAAGAGTTTATTTCAGACTAGTGTTAGTAATTACATAAAAAACAATTCTTATTTGATCGCTATTGAGTATAGTCTGTTATTTTTGTCTGACGTCTTTTGCTGCACCAGTAATTTTGTTGTATTTTTTTAATTATTTTATTCATATGTTGCGATACGTGCAAGCAATCCCAATTTGTAAACAAAAGGACGGATTTCTTAGAAAGTTCGGTGTGTGTAATGCCAACAGTCGGGTTTATTGCGGGCTAGGATAATAAAGCGACAAAAGAACGTGCACGGATGCGCAGTTTTTACTAATTTTGGCAACTTTAAAAGTGCTTTATATTATTAAATTGCTGTCGTTATTGAGAGTGGGTGTAATGGTATATATAGTGTATCATTGTATGGAAAAAAACAAGCTAAACCAACCAAAGCCGAGTGATATCGACGCTTTAGTGAGTTTGTCGTTAAATCGAGTGACGTTACGTGTAGGTTTACACTCTATATATAATTTTATCTATTTTGAACACTTAAAAAATGTATAACACTCACCTGCAACAAAACACCGATAGGATGTCTACCACATATAGTGTTGCCATATTTGTTGAGATAGTACGTGAACGCCTTGGGGTCCATTTTCTCAATAATATCCATACCCTGGAATAAAGACCATTTTTATATTTGTTTTGTTTTTTTATTAGATAAAAAACGTCTATAGTATTCCAGCTATGATAACACCTGAGAAACCTTAGAGGCATCCAACACGCACGGTACTTTAGGTACCCAAGAAAGTACATGGGGAAGGTTACAATCTCAATTCTTCTGTATCTAAATAAGGAAACTCAAGCACGACTAGAAAAGAAGTAGAAAGCACTACCTTAAAAACACTAAACACTCACAAATTATACCTTTTTAATACACATTAACGTTAATTTCATCGAGGTATGAAACTTTAAGTCGAGATAAGTTAGTATATCTGTTCTTATATGCTAACTTATCTCAATTAAAGAAAACGGAATAAGAAAAATATTTGAATCGAATGTAAACATATCATACATATATATCATCAAGTCTGTCTCTCGTAGGGGTAGACAGAGACCATAGATCTCTATCCGCTACGATCCCGGCACAACTTCCTTGCTTCCTCCACACTCATCCATCCTTCCTCTCACATTCATCGCAGCGCAATGGCTCTCCGTTCGTCGCTTCCTAGAAGATACGCTATTTTCCTTCCTATATATAATATATATCTCACCTGTTTATCCAACCATTCTATGCTCTGATAAATGTGTCCACGCGTGGAATCCTTCCACGTGTACCGGAATCTTGTACCCCAATGGCAGAAGTCCGAGGATATTACCAGAAGGTTCTGAGGATCTGCTAGATAGGGGGCTAAGATTGAGCCGTACCTGACGAGAGAGAAGTTCAAAACTTAATACATAAAAAATCATAGTGAAATCTTGATATAAACAAATATGAAGGGAATTAGAAAACCTTCGTTATGCCAAGTAAGTTGTTATATACAATGTTGATTTTTTTATGAGATTGGAAGACAAGCGAGCAGGCGCGTCACCTGATGGAAAGCAATCAAGCACTGGATCGCCATTCAGATGGTGGGGATGAAACTATGGTTTGTTATATATAGAGGATATGTTCATCTAAGATAAGCAAATTAAAAAAAAACAAAAAAATTAAAAAATAAAAATTTTTTAGAACAAGCGATGTTTCTTTTAACTTGAACTTGATCTGTTTATTACTTTTTACACGAAAAAGAGAACACTTTGTATATAACTTAGGTGGGTATTTTATACATAATATTGAATGCTCACCTAGCTTCCTTTTCCGGTGTCAAAGAGCCAACTAGTATGGGTATGATCGTGAAACCAGTTTTGTACCTGAAAAACAAACAAACAATAAGTTAATCTTTTCACCAGCAATAGCTCAAATGGTGAGGATTCCGCTTCGGATCGAAGTTCGTTGAGTTCGTTAACGTAAAGCATATTTTCCAAGAACAAGCTACTTTAGTTGCAATGGTTAAAAATAATTCTATTATTATTTGAACGGGAATTGTTGAATTGTTCAGGATGAATCCGCCCGCTGAGTTCCACTACCGCACAAATCGCAACAAGGAAAAGTTTCATCCCCACTATCTGGATGAGTGGCGAGCCAGTACGATACGTTTTTCCAGAAACTTCTTCCCATGCAGCACTACCCTGTGGAACCAGCTCGCTCCAGCGGTATTTCCGAATACGACATTGGAAGCTTCATAAAGCAAGCCTACACTCTCCTTAGGCTGGCAACGCTTCTGCACTACCTGTGGCACAGCGGATGTCTATGGAGCGGCGTTGATTGTTTTTCATCAGGTGACACACCTGCTCGTTTGCCTTGCCATCCCATAAAAAGAATTAATATTAAGACATTGTTGGGCTTTTTTAAAAAAGTCGTGTACTTTACACAAATTCATATTTATTTATTCTTAATGTACATATATGGCATATGAGACGGATTTTAAAGCCGAGAGCCATTCTTTAGCATTCAACAATCGATCTTTACAGTACAAAGCGAGGCCAAAACAAACGGTGACGAATAAATGAGACCTTTTGAGAAGATATGTTCAATGTGTTTGATCTATTTATTTTCAGAATATATCTAGTTAGGATACTATGCTGAAAAAAAAATTATCAAATAATTTTAAAATTTTTTCTGTTTTTTTTTTGACAAATTTCTCGGTCATCGTAAATGTTTCAAGAAAACCCTGCTCAGGTGAGCACAAGATTTATCTTGGATCCATCGACAAGAAGAAATGTTGCAGTTGATATGTAATAAACATCTAGACTATTTTAGGGATATTTTCAGGGCAATGCATAAGTACGTAATACAGCTTAGATAATTTAAGATATTTTTTTTAAATACAACTAACTCCTAAACATTCACGTATTTTGAAGTCCGTTTTAAATTTTGATCCAAAACGCCAACATTGGTCGCGTGGTTTGTGAACAAGTGACGTAGTACTTTGACAGGCGTTGCGTGTCACGTGGGGCGTATACGCCCCTCATTTTATAACTGTACTGTTTTGTTTTTCGCGTATGTCTTATAATAATTACAACAATATAAAGATCATAATAATCAAGGAAAGGGTGTATAGTTTTAAATGCATAACACAACAAACCAATAAGTATATTTTTCTGGGAATTCCCAGAAAAATATACTTATTAGTTAATATATATTTATCTTTATTATTTATCTTATTGGTTAATATATAGTTATATAATATCTGGGAAAATCTTCAACAAACGGTCTGGCACGGAACGTGTTAAATATAAATTTGATTCTAATATCTTTGATGAAAAATATAGTATTTTTAAAAATTTCCATCATAAAAACTACGTTGTACTATGCCATTATTATATTATAATTTAGATACAGTCAACCTCCTTATTATAGTTTTCAACTTACTCTTCCATCACCTTCGCTATGTAGGGCAGGTGCATCTCAATGGAGTGTTCATCTTCATCAGTCTGCACGTCCATCCATTCGAACTGGCGGGTTGCTTCCAACTCCGCGTATACTGTGATATGTATAAATAAACAGGATTGTACAGGACGTCCGGTGGCAATACTGAGAGAACATCTTGCTTTAACTTCACGCGCATGGTTTCAACAAGATGGCGTCGAGACTCACATTGCTAAAGGACCATGAAGCTTCTAACTACCCAGGTCGCTGGATCACACCCCTATGGACTTTTTTCTGTGGATACCCCCTCAAAGTCAAGTCTATGAAACAAACCCAACGAGCATTTCAGTACTAAAAGGGAATATCTACCTCGAAGTTAATAGCATCCTGACGTTACTACTTAAGCGAGTGGCACAGAATACTTTGGCTAGATTCCAAGAGTGAGTCCCACGTGGTGGTCAACATTCAAACAACATAATTAAAAAAAAAAACGAAAGCAGTCATGAGAACAGCTGACAGAAGTGAAAACTTAAAACTGTATTTTGAAATTTCAAACAAATTGTAGTATTATATAAATTATATAAGTAAATAAAAATTAAAGATTTAATAATAAAAAAATAATAATAATATTTTTAATAAATAAATACTATATAATTTTCATATTTTAATTTAAATAACCATAATAATTTTAATAAATAAAAAATAATAAATGAATAATTTTAATATTTTAATTTAAATAAGCATTAGCATGTAGCTGACGCGAACCCATAGATTTTTTCCCTACCCAAAGTCGTCTAGCGCGGCTATAGTAGTTTTCACTTCAAAAACCCGCACTTCTCGTCGTAAAAGTTATTGGATTTTAATTATATCGCGTGTAGTTTTTTTATTGTTTATGTGTGAAAACCTCATTCTGCCACCGGATACTATATACCAAGAAGTATAAAAAGAATTCAATACATTTTTAAATTAAAAACGTTCTTAAGCAAAGATGAACAACACGAAGCCCGTTAAACATGTTTATGCGGCCCGCCAAGCATTTCTAAAATTGAATTTATTTTGTCGACTTTCACCCATTAATATATTGAAATAAAATTAATTATAATAAAATTGTACATAATAACATACTAACCCGAAATAAATTATTAATAAGTGTTACTTTATGTGCGGCTCGCCAAAATTTAAAATTTAAATTGCTCACCCCTGTTCTTAAATATTCATCAACGATTTCATCAACGGAGATACGCCGACCCCAAGATACGCCACCTAACTGGAGTTTCGCCTTGGCGTATTGTGATACCGCTCAGCGCGGATCGTCGCTCGAGCGGCCGAGGGGCATCCCACACTACGTTTGCCAAGACGCGGTCTCCACTCCAGCACTCATTTACTATAACGGTTGTGGGTTTTTCCAACGACCGTGAGACCAGCCTATGAAACTAAATTTAGCTAAACTTATAAGTATTGTAAAAATTATTGTTCTGTTCAATCATTTTAATGAAAATCAAAAATATTTTTTTTCTTTGATGGCAATTAGGTAAAACTATTATGCCAGTTTCAAGTAAAATACAATAATATCAAATCTTTTGAAACGTAACTAGTCAGCTTATCACGTTACGTCTTGATAAAATGGTGGCTATTTAACCAAAACCTTCTATGGACTTTCTCAGTCAACATAAAAAAGTCACGATATACGCATTTATTTCATATCACTTCACTTATACACCTTAATCGAACTATATTGTATAATAAGCCACCACAATTAAACATTATATATACTGATAATAATATAAGATTATGAAAATGAAACAAAAACACAACGTCACTTATGTGAATCGGCGGGAAAGGTCCCAAAAATATTTATTAAATCTTCAAAGAATGGAACTCACTCTGCTTGTCTATGGTGAGATCGTAGAGTGGCGTCTGATACTTGTCGAGGGACGAGAGAGCGCATCCACCGAGTCTCACGTGATGCGAAGGGCCAAGGATGAAAATTCGTTTACTGAAAAATGAATATAAAATTGTAATTTTTTATATTTTACAGGCCTTGTGCCGTGGGACACATAAGGGTTTCGTGGTAGCTTTAAATACACCGCAACTAAGTGTTGGAACAACTTGCCACCACCTCTTCGTGACTTGCATACTATCTTATATCTTTAAAAAAAAATACAAAACACTAATTTTAAGTATGCAAACAGTAACTTGTTCTTTTGGTTGCGGTGAATTTATTACATGACTAAGTTTTTTAATTTTATTGTATTGTATGTGTATGAGTATGAGTAGTAGTACCTATATGTATATGGATGTTTGTGTATGTGTCAATTCATTGGCGTTACTGTGGTCCGCGATCTGACCACGTTGGTTCTTGGTGAAAACCAGCGCCAGGTGCCCCAATAGAGCGCCCGGCATATGCTGAGCAAGAACCATTTTATGACACATGCTTATTAAAATTATTTTCTTTTTGTTTTGATTAATTTTTTTTTGTATATTATAATATTATTAAGGTTTAAAGCATAAATTAATTATTCTAAAAAAGGTGTTATAAATAAGTTTTTCTATTTCTAAATAAAATACTACTTAATAAGTTGGCTTAATACATTGCAAAGGTTGTTCTTTTTCACGTATAAAAAAAACACTATACAATACATAAAGTTCAAGTTAAAGGAAACAACGTTTGTTCTCTTGTATAACTTCTTACTTTATATAAAAACTTTTTCAATATTTTTTAAAAATAAAATATGTCAACTCAACAAACAGCACAAACGTACTACGTAAAGTAAAGGGATCAATGACCACTTTAAATAAGCAGCACTCTACGGTTCATTGACACTTTGGGTAGATTGTCCACACGTTTGTTATTATATGGAATATATTATTGTGTGCTGTGTGTGTGTGTGTGTAGATATTTATATTTTATGTGTATGTATGTGTGTATAAATATATATGTTATGTATGTATGTATTTATACATGTATTCCAAATTTGAATAATGACCGAATCGGAAGGTCTCAGCACGGGTCTGCCTAGTGAAACCTACTATTGCTCCATCCAACTACACCTGTATATTGTCACAAATAAAATAAAATAAATTTCCACTTTTGTATAAAAAAATATGGCAAATACAATATATTATAATATAAAAGATTTTTTGTCAATATTTTTTGAAAAGATAGGTTGTCTTCCGAAGAGTCTACTATACTTGAAGATGCCTCGTGTTGAAACGAAACACGTGTTGTTTGCAAGGTGGAAAAGTGGTAGTGTGTATTTTGGTTTGTGTATATTGGTTGGTGGGTGGAAAGTTGCTGACGGCCGTTTTGTCGGTAAGTTTTGGTTTAAGTTCCAGGTAAATCCACTTCATCCAGCAGGAAAACACTCATTATTAATTTTCTGTTATTGTTTGCTTGTCGCGGATCTTACCTAAATAAATGTTTCGACTGTCCACATGTTGAATTTCCGCAAAGTAACGTCTGACTCCATTAATCACATATAATTTTCTTATACCAATACGAGAACACGTGTATACATATATACCTTTATACTTACACGACAACGGGGCTGACTTGTCTATACGCGTACGCCGCGCACGCGCCGCAGTAAGAGTATCCAGCGTGCCTGGACAAATAAAAAGCCGGCTACAAACTATCACTTCAGTACATGTTGATTATTTAAAGAAAGATTGTAATTCTAGTGTAACCAAGAATTCGGGACAAAAATTCCGGACAATTTTGATGTAATCAAACACACGTTTGCCAATTCTGTGGTAAGGACAAGGATTCTCAACTCTCAACAAATATATATATATATATATATATATATATATATATATATATATATATATATATATATATATATATGGAGAGCTATTTTGTTAGTCTCGCTAAAACCTAAAAACGGCACGACAGATTGAATATTTTTTTGTTTTCGTTCGCTATAATACAGAGGCAAACATAAAGTTACTTTCAATAGATGGCGTTCGTGACGGCTTTATCGTCTAATGTGCGTGTTGGTATACAAAACAGTCGTTGCTTTAGTGCGATTTTTAAGAGTACTGCATACCTAAGTACTAACATACCTGGAAAAGATAAGCCTACTAGGAGATATCATTTTCGTTAATTTGAATTAAAGAAATCGTAGGTGTGAAACGAAGTTCACGGGGTCATCTAGTACATATATAGATACATTTATTGAAATATTATGTACAATGAAACGAAAGCTGGAGGAATGTAAGTATTATAATGGAAGGGCCAACAAGACTTACGGTGCTATAATCGCTCGAGCCGGCCCGTGGGTGAGATCCGCTTTGGACAGCCACAAATCCAGTTGACGAGAGAGCTCGTTACCTACACAAAAATTTAAAATTGACCGTACCGATATGCCATTGGATCCTTCAAAAAACAAGCCTACACTTTTCTTAAAGGCCGGCAACGCTTCTGCACTGCCTATGGCGCCGCGCATTCTATGGGCGGCGTTGATTGCTCGCCATCAGGTTTCACGCCTTCCTATCCCATAAAAAAATGCAAAACTTTCATTTTAAACTACCATGTGATCGATTACACACAGGAAAGTATTATATACCAAGGAAGGCCAGTCAATCGTGACAAGGCAAAGAAATAAGCTTATAACGAAGTGATGACTACGTTAATGATAGATACATATCACAGTCTAGTTAGACAATAGCTTTTGAGTCTAAACAACTTGGCCAACCCCGTTATATACAATAGTATGTTACGTTATATAGTATACAAAAAGGAAGGCAAATAAAGAGATGGGAAGATGATTTACCGAAGGGATGGAGAAGATTAAGTCGGGAAAGAGAAAAGTGAAAGAAACTAGAGGACACCTATGTCAAAGGACAACCTGACGAGAAAACTGATTGCTAATGACACTATTAATTATATTAAGCGTTAGAGTACCGACGAGCGCGATAGCGTAACTCTAGCTGGGATTGTCATGAGCGCAATAGCGCTCGTGAAATCTGTTGCTGTTTAGCGCGCAATAGGGGAGGTCGCTTGTACGCATCGCTAATTTTAAGTGATAGTGATAATAATTTGTTATAGCGATAACAATTTGTTTTGTTTTGGATTGCACTTGCGATCTAAAGCCATGGATCAAATTTTACCATTGGACTATTAAAGTGGACCATATTTTCTTAGAGCATATACTATTAGCTTGATGTGGTGAACAAAAATTCTAGTTATATAAAAGCACCGCTAGTCTCTCTTTAAAAAACCAAGACAGTACGATTCCACGAAGTTGGTACTAATAAATATACAAATATCAAGAAAAATTTTGAATAAATATCTTTATAACATTTAAGCACTCAAGACTTTCAACGCCACGTGGGGCGTATATACCTAACGCTACAACTATTATCCAAACACATTTTGTTTGAGTAGTATAGCAATATTGTACTAGATGGCGCTGTATGTTCCTTGCAACACGCAAGAGACCTTATACTTACTTGGCTTACATGATGCAAGGTTTTATTATAGTTTCTTGTGTTGAGAGTCAATTCAAAAAATAATTGAATAAAGTATATTATTACTTTACATTGTCTACTATTGTGCTGAATGAAGTGATCCTTAACAATTGTATTTATATCTTACAATAATAATAATCAAGGAAAACGGTGAATAGTTTTAAATGCATAATTATTGTAGGATATATTGACAAAGCAATTAATTTAATTTTTCTACGTATTACCTAAATAAACAAGCGGCCAGAACGGAAAATTTTCGAAAAACGATCTGGCACGGAACATGTTAACCTAGTTTAGTGTAAAATCGAATCCTTGAACTTCAAGACAAACAGCAAACTCGTCGAAACTGTGCCACTAAAGTCCAATCAACCTTAACGCAGATTAAGTAAATAAGCAATCTCATCACCTGACATCTCAGTGCTCGTGTTCCGAGGAATTGTTCAGAATAATTCCTGCCGCTGAACTCCCGCACAACCCGCCAAAAAGATAAGTTTCATCCTCATCATCCAAATGAATGGCGAACCAGTACAGTGCGTTTTGTGCAAAACTTCTTTTCACGCACCACCATTTACTGGAACCAGTTACGTTCTGCAGTATTATCGAACCGATACGACATTGGAACCTTCAAAAACAAACCTACTCTTATCTCAAAGGCTGGCAACACATTGCAATACCTATAGTGTTATAGATGTCTATGGGCAGCGTTGATCGCTCTCCATCAGGCGACACGCACTTGCAATGCATCAATAATGCCCTCAGTACTGAAGATGTCCTTGAAATGTATTGCCTAGCTTACAGCAAAAATGCCAATGATAAAAAGGTTTTAACGAAATGAGAAAAAGTAACGGGAAGAGACGGAAGAAATAAAGGAAGATAAAAGAAGTTTGGCTTTGGGATTCCTGCAATCCCCAAATGAAATGCCGTATTCAAAGGAAAAATTATACTAGTTAACGTGTTGCAATTCCTCAGTCGAGTTGGTCCATTAAACGGAATAGCAGGTTACAATTTCCAAGTTGTGCCTACTATGTAAATAATTAAAAAAATCCGTTGGGAAGTGTTCTTTTAACTTCATCAATAATACTTTATACTATTAAATTAAATTAATAATAAAATATTGTTTAGTTTAAGGCAATTGTCTCCAAACATTACCTCATGTATTGTCTGTTATAGATGTTTAGGCCAAAGTATGGTAAGGTAGTTAAATAAAAAACAAACCTATATACAATTATTTCTATGTAACATTGTACTAGAGACAATAAGCAACAAATTATATTAACAATTAATTTTTAGAAAGGGAATTTTATATTTCAATTTAATTGTTAAAGATACTGTAGTATGTGTCATCATTTGCTAAGATCTCGGAACACTTTTTATGCTTCATCTACACTCATCACTCTCTTCATATAAGTTCACTGGGTAAGGGTACTTTTGATCTGGGCTTTCTTAAGAACTTCGATAATTTGGTCGAAGTATGTTCTCCTTGGTCTTCCCCTACTGTCCCTTCCATCCACAACATAAATTTGTTTTATCAGTTGTCTTTCATCTATCTTCATTATGTGCCAAAACCATCTCTAAAGCAAATTTAAACACAATAAACAAAAAAATGTTACATATCATCTTCATTTATCCAACTGTTAAAATCAGACCTGTGAGTCTCAGCTGATAAAGCAAACAGCTTCCCTTAAAAAACAGTTTAATTGAAAGATAATTTCTTTACAAGCTGTGAATTAAACTCTATAGTTTCACCCAGAAAGATACAACAAAACAAGCCACTTCCTGCAGAAGTACACTGCTGAACATAGGTCTCCCCTAAAAAGTGTCAAATAAAGCAAACTTTTTGGTTCACACATTCAGTTTCTCAAAACTATCTGCTTTCCTTAAACTGGCTTTCCTTACAATAGTCCATTTTTAGGAGGTTAAGCAGTGAAAATATCCAGATAAACATAAATAGGAACCAAGTGATCTGTCTAAAGCGAGCAACTTTAAATAGGCAGGTTGCATCATGAATTACTTATACATAAATTTCATACTCTCTGGTACATCCTTCATAACTGAAGATAGCAATCACCAGACAACCCAGCAGTTTGTTAGGGTCTTCCATTTGTTACAGTTGGTAGCCAATCAGACCACTTCCACAAAACTGGAGGACTTATTTTGCTTGATCCAGGGGGATCTACATCCCCAATGATATGGTCCGACCAATATCATTGGGGATGTAGATCCCCCTGGATCTTATACCGAATTTTATACAGTATGCAAGTATTTTTTATTTTAAAAGATTATTTAAAAATTAGTAAGAAAAACTTTTATTATATACAGTGGATAGGCACAACATTAGGTCTAAAATGTCAAACTCAAAAACGCATTGCACAACCAACCATATGACATTTCATGTCATACTTTTTACACAATTGTATCACTAATATTTCTCCACCCCAAGGCATGCATATGCAATTCATTCATCATCTTCTTCACCATTATCTTCAACATTGTTTTTCATCAAAACAGCTATCTCCTCTGAGGCTTCCTTTACCAGATTTTCACTAAATTTGGGGAACCTCTTTTCAAAATCAGATTTAAGGTGTTCCAATTCAATTTTATTTTTTTCCAAGTCATCAAGATTTTTCTGTGTTTTGCTGTATTCTGATTCATTTACATTCAATTTGGAATGCTTCTTTATCTCTTCTAGGCCTTCGATAGCTTCAGTCACAGCATCTAACAAATGTTTGTAACCACTTTCTTTGTCATAACCAAAATCAACATTTTTAGTCTTGAGTTTATCAAGACAATTTTGTGTTGTTACAGAAAGATCATTCAATAGAGTTTCTGTGTGAGCCTTATTCAGAATTTCACGAAACTGTGTGTATTCTTGTAACTTCATATCCAATAACCTGTAAATGTCAAATTATCATATTGATTCACATCTTGAAAACTTAACACCATAATTGGAACTTAATGACACATAGGAAACTATCTTATACCATCTTCAGTTGATGGTAAAAGCCTTATGTATATATATGTTAGCATAATGCATTTTTAATAGGTCTACATCTCCTTGACAATATAGTTAAGCATAAAACAGTGCTTCACAAAGGCCCAAGAATATTAGCAGAAAGAAGTTATATGGTTACGGTTAATACGGCTTCTTATACTCAAATTCTTAGAAAAGGGTATAAAATAATTATCTGCATCAGTGCTGTTTAATTAACGTTATCTAATTGAAGAGACCTACATCAAAACACAAGCAGAGAACACTGAGTTAAGTGATTAAAATCTATATAAATAGTAGTAAATCAAGTTTTATAAGTAAAAACAAAATCTACCCAGCAATGAAGGATAAACATAAACAAATAAAAAATTTAATGACACTCACGTTTTCTGTTCAACCACATAAGATATTTCCTTCAGTCTCCTATTTGTTTTATCAAGCAAATCCATGGTCTTACGAAAACGATCCGCTAACTGAGCCAATTGAATGTCCACTTGATTTCCTTCCACTTCGATTTTTTCATCTAATAAGCAATCCTCGAGCATACTGCGCAGGAATTTCCCATAAGCAATTCGATGATACTCCGATTCAAAATCTGCACAGGGCGTGTTCTGCTCGTTTATTGTAATATCGATTTCGCTCAATTTATTAACTTCCATCTTAGAACCGCCTTTTTTGTGCTTCATAACTGTGCCAGGAATTCTTCGTAATGAAGTAGACACCGTCGGCACCATTGTTGTTCTTTTATTTTTTATGACTTTATTTGGCGATGAAGCCATAAATTTGTCTTTACCAGACATAATTTGCTACATAAGTACAATAATAACAGAGAGAATTGCGGCAATTACCGTTGCAATGTTGACATTGTTTTAAATAGCTGTCATGGCGACCGTATTGAAATCGCGTCAGTTTTGAAATGATTTGTATAAATATATTTTATTTTTAATATTACATAACTTATTTATTTAAATTTATTAAAATAAATTTAAATAATTTTTAGTATTTTTTTTAGTTTCTACAGTATACATACATATTTGATATTATCGACACAAACCACAGAACAAAGAAACTCAATGTGTCATTTCTAAACGCAACAAAGACGTCATTGATCTACACCGGATACTCAGAAAAAATTGAATTAAAAACTTTTAATTCAACTTGTTCAATTATTTTAAAAAATTAATCGATAGGATAAAATGTAAATATAATTAATAATAAAATCA
The DNA here is from genome assembly GCA_031353405.1 of Baronia brevicornis. Classification (NCBI taxonomy): domain Eukaryota; kingdom Metazoa; phylum Arthropoda; class Insecta; order Lepidoptera; family Papilionidae; genus Baronia; species Baronia brevicornis. The sequence continues at coordinate 132,450 of JASFAT010000710.1, read as the reverse complement.
ATTAAAGAAGCGTAAAATATGGTCATTATATAAAATTAGAAGTATCAAGTTATTCAGCGACACATTTATGTACATTACAATTAAGTCAATATTTAATATTCAATTTATTAAATCGTATTACATTTCAAACTAATTTAAGTAATTTTAGTCTTTAAAAATTAACTATAAGGACATTGAAGAACAGTAGAAGTCATTTGGGAAAGGTCATTAACCTTATGACTTTCATTATATTTGAATATAAAAAACTAGATAAACAATGACTACACAATTAAATACAAACGATTGCATACTACTGAAATAACTTAAGAGAGAAAATTGGGGTTTAATAATATTAATAATAATATGTAAATACCTGAATACAAAATTTTATAAAACATTCATAACACATACCATTTTCAGTGTACCAACTACCAGCATGAGAGGCGTTACGACAAGACATTGTCTTTATATTAAACCACGGTAAACTTTTTTAAAAACTGAAAGCAAATGTTTGTTTTCACAATCACAAAAATAACACTTTTTCTTTGACTTTTCAGTCTATGGTTTTGTGGATGTTTTATTTATTAATACGTTTGGTTACATGGCTTTCAGCCATTATTTAATATGTTTAAAAATATATAAATATCTCATTGATTTTAATTTTCAAAAACAAAACTTTATTATACACAGAATAAGCAAAATGCCAGTCCTTGAGTGTCTTATGGACTACACATAAGGTGGAATTTAAATCACTTACAAAACGTACAAATATGTATTATCAGCAGCAATTAAACTCTACGAAACTGCACATAATAATAAGACTATTTGAATAGTTGACACAATTTAAAAGGGAATATAAACTAATAAAAGTTAAAATTAGAAATATATGTATTATTTTTATATTTATAATCTATTCTATAGAAATAGGTTCTTATTCCTCTGTTTACTACGGACAGTATGACATAAAAAAAGTATCGCTCAAAAGTAATCAGATTTTGCTGAATTGTGACTCTAATGAATTATAGTTAACTAGGTTAATATTTTTTGAAAGCAGAACATTCATATTAAAATTAATTAAAGTTATTACTGTAGGTGATATCAATTTAACATTGTGCCTTCGTATAGTAATAATACACTGCAAGTTAAGCCATATAACTCGTATTTTTCTGTTATTTTTATATATTTGAAGTATTTAACAGAATATTTATCGTTTCATACAAAATCAAAATGTTTATTTCCTTATGTAAGTATTTATAATTTGGCACTTCTTATATTGTATTTTGCATTTCTTGTATTTGCTACTAACTAACTTTGTTTCTCAGTCATAAGCTAACATTGACGCAGTACAATTTTGCCAAGATGTGTTAAAATGGGAATGAAATTATCTAAAAAAATTCATTAAATACTAACTATATAATAACGGCTTTATGCATTTAGTCATCATCTACCATTTTTTGTGAATATCATAAATTTACTATGGCCTACCGATGTAATACTAAAAATAATAATTATAGCTTTTTGGTATATACTACTCTTTTACTTAGGTTTTTATAATAAACATATAAAAGTAACATTTTTCACTGTGAATATAGATTACATTTTATGCATGAAAACAGTTGTCTGTCAAGAAACTATATTTTCTTTAATCATAAATTCAAAGTCTTTAAATTAGTGAGTGGTAATAACATTCTCCCTTGTTCTGTAGATCCGTCCATCCATCCGTTGTGGGCAGGCATGGAGGGTTTATGTCTGTTCCACTAGAAATTGAAATAGGTATATAGGTATGGGGTATACCTAAAAATGGGATATATATTCGCTGTAACACAAAAAAAAATTTATTGCCATTTAAATTAATTTATTACAAATAATTACTGTATAATAAAGAAAAAATTATTATTTTATTTAATGAGTTTATTATTTTATAATATTATTATATTAAACTAATCCAGATGTCTTTCAAAAACAAAAAAACTAATTGGGAATCACAACTAATTTAATAGTAATTCTTTAAAATTAAAAAATGCAATCTTTTGATCGGCAAGCTTTGGTGATAATTCAAGAAATTTAAAAGTAAGCTTTTATCAAAAATACACAGTGTTCCCTAATATTTCAGGTCGGAAAAATGCCCCTATTATGCCCAGACTTTCAGCAGCATTCAGTTCAGCTGCTGAGAGTGTCAAAGATTCAAAACCCAAAACAGCAATTGTAATGTTGAATATGGGTGGACCTCAGACAACTGATCAGGTGTGTTTATTATATACAAAAAAAACTTAAGCCAAACTTACGTAAAAAGTAAGTACAAACCTTTTTCTTTGTTAACTAAAGCCTAATGATTTCTATTGTTTTAAATTGAAATACAAAATTTTAGTTTTGAGTAAAAATTCAAGAAGAAAATTTATTATTATTAACATATATATGTCAGGTTAATAAAAAATAAATGAAATTTCATTTATTTAGAGAATAGACATAGATGCTGCAGACATATGCTTTTTCAAGAATGGCATAATATTTGTCTGTAGCATGAATGGGCCGGCTCGCCCGGGGAAATACGACACTCCCACAGAAAACCAGCGTCTGAGTAGTTGCTTCGCTACTGTGTATTGTACGGTGAGCGGCTGAGTTCTAGAGATTCAACACCCTGCCCCTATCCCCTTCCCCTCCCCCTCCCACTCCCACAGTGACGCTTTCCTTAAAAGTCGGCAATGCTTCCACACTGCCTTTGGCGCTGCGGATTTCTATGGGCGGCGTTAATTGCTTTCCATCGGGTGCCACGCCTGCTCGTTTGCCTTCCTATCCCGTAAAAAAAACATCACTAAGCCCTATCTCACACATCCAGTTTTTACTGCCCTGCACAGGTCATTACTCCGTCGGGCTGGGTGAAATCCCCCACTAATTCTAGTAGCACCAGAAACAATAATTCTAGTAATATAATGAGTTTGCTTTTGTCTTCGTTTTTGTTAAAGAAATATCCCGATACGCGAAATTACAGTTACCTCCAGCGGTGTTTCGGGACCGATACCACATTGAAACCTCCAAAAAACAATCCTACAATTTTCTTAAAGCCCGGCAACGCTTCTGCACTGTCTATGGCACTGTGGATGTTTATGGGCGGCGTTGATTGGTTTCCATCAGGTGACATTCCTGCATGTTTGCCTTCCTATCCCATAAAAAAAAAATTATATTGTGACCCTTTGATTGCAAAGTGAATCCTGTTATTTCTACAGAGTGATTTGAGTAGGCATACACATTTAATGACTTTAAAACATACTGAAATAATCTATATTGGTAGTGGTTTGACCGTATGATAACCTAGTGCTTAGATTTATCTCAATTTTAAATTGGCAACGGATACATAAGTAAGATAATAGGAACATTTAATCTCATACCACTCTTTATTTTTTAAATTAAAAACCTTATTTCAAGAATATTTTATCATTAAGAACAATTCATTGCACAAATATACATAGTATTAAACTTTGATGTACGGTAGTGAAAGTTGGGTTTGGCAGAAGAGTCATGATAGCAGACTGAATGTGGTGGAAATAAGAGCATTAAGAAGTATGTGTGGGGTAATTTTACATACATATCGTCACGCCTGTCTCCGTAGGGTAGGCAGAGAACACAGATCTCCATCTGCTACGATTTCGGCATACTTTCCTTGTTTGCTCCACACTCATTACTCTCCTCATGCAAGCCCGCCGGTTAAGGGTACTTTTAAAATGGGCGCATACGCCCCACGCGGCACGGAATGTGTTAACCCTTTGCACCCGAACGGCGCCTCTCAGGCGCCAAACTATTCTTTACTTCAACTCGAACGGCGCCTGAGAGGCGCCATTACTATTTATGATAATAAAATAACCCTTCATACTTGCACGCATTGTAAATTTTTTCCCAGGTGTGAGATTATTCCGGTATTTATCAGATGGTGGAGTTAAAGTGACTTTTTTTGTGGTAGTACATCTTTTTGAAATACTTTTACAAGTGATTGTAAGTGAATTGTGAACGTATCAAAATATTTTACTATTTCCAATTTAGTCTGCTTAAGGTCATAAAAATGGAATCAAAGAACGAAATTTGTAGCAGTGAAGATGAGTTTGATTTGACGATGTTTAGATCGATTGATAACATTCTGGATGAACATAAAGAAGATAGTGATCAAGACAATAGCAGTGAAGAGAGTGATGAAGTAATTAGTGCAAGAAGAAACAAAATTAGAATAATAGAAAGCGAAAGTGAAGATTCTACTGATTTAGACGTTACATATGTGTGTTGGAAATATGGCAACCGTAGTTGCCATTATTTATGTAATTTGATAATAAAGGGCGGCCAATGAGTGCCGGCCCTGTACACATTGTAGAACGTGTGTAAATTATTAATATCACCTGAGTTGAGTTCTTTGCTTCACTTACTATAATTACACCTATAAAAAACCCGCCATGTTTCTTCCAGGTTGGAGACTACCTTTACCGCATTATGACAGATAGAGACATGATCCAACTACCAGTGCAGAGTAAGTTAGGGCCATGGATCGCAAGTCGGCGCACAGCAGAGGTGATAAAAAAGTACACGGAGATTGGAGGCGGGTCACCCATATTTAAGTGGACCGATACACAAGGTATTTTTATTTAAAAAAAAAATTTGAATTTGAATAGTTATAGTATTGGGCTACCATACGTTACACGTAAACAAAGGGGTCAAAAAAGTGCGACATCGCGTGTCAAGGGGCGGGGACGAGACAAGCTTCGTGACATCACATGTATTAATTAGTGCTAAATGTATAAACTGAAAATCCAATAAAACTTTAAAATTAATATTAACTATATCAATATTTTTATATGGTTTTAAGTGCAGTCTATACACAAATGTGACCACATGTGACAACGATGGAGGGGGCTTCATAAAAAATGTGTACCGTAATTTATGAATGTCCCCTAACAATTAATTCTCATGCTTAGTACCGAAATTACCTTATATGGAGTGGTGGTAGGTCCAATTTCCGTGTCGAGATGCATATAGTTGACTTATTTATCAGAATTCGTAACTCCTACGTTTTTTTTATCACTTTTGATGCTATTACGGATAATCAAAGAGCATATCCGACTGGCATATACTATTCATTTACCGACAGAAGAATGGTTTTATAAAATTTTTCCAAACTGTGAGAGAAAATTAGTCTTTTGTTGTTCCTGCAAAATTTACTCATATGAACTTACAAATTCTAACAGCTAAGCTGACACAGTCGAATATATATTAACTACAGTAATTTAGTTCAAGACTGGATGTCCCACCATTCCTTCTTGGATTAGTGTAATGGATTAATGTCCATTCCTTGATCCCCCAAAAACGGGAAATCCCTATGCTCAACAATGGAGCATGTTGATTTTTTTCACAGCTCTCATATTCCATTTTTGGGGACGGATTATAGTGTATTATTAACTTTTTGACGACCGATTGGCTCAGAGGCGGGGTCCCCCGCCGACGGAGTCAATGGCTGCGGGTTCGATCCTCGCATCGGAAGAAATATATCTAAGGCCTTCAGATATTTATTCCGAGTCTGGTAACCCCGCCAATCCGCATTGGACAAGCGTGGCGAGTTAACGTCCGTTTTTTCAGAAATTGAGAGGCCCGAGCTCAGCAGTGGGAAATATATAAAGTTTTCAACAGTATGGCCAATTTTCAGGCAGATTGTTGACAAAAGCCCTGGACCAGATGATGCCGGAAACCGCGCCCCATAAGCACTACATCGCATTTAGATACGTGCCTCCCTTCACCCAGGAGACTTTCGAGCAACTGGAGAAGTAAGTTATTGTTTCGTTCGCCGTTTCTTCTCCGTTGAGAGTACTAACTGTACTAACTGTATGTAATAATAAAACGGTAGTAAAAGCGTGATTGTTGACAGATTAACATTTTTACAAATCAAATGTAAAGTTACGTCAACAGAATAAAATAAATGATTTGATAAAATTAAAGAATTAGAAGGCAATTGAGCCTCCCCCCTATAGACATATGCATCACCCCCGCCTATAGACATATGCAACACCATAGGTATTGCAAAGCCATTGCCGGTTATAACCCTTTGGCCTATAACCGCGAGTCTCACGGGTACTAAAGAATTTGTGCCATAAGCGAAAACCACGAGTCTGACTAGTGGTAAATAATTTGTGCCATAACCGAAAATCACGAGTCTGAATCGTGGTAAATAATTTGTGCCATAAGCGAAAACCACGAGTCTGATTCGTGGTAAAGAATTAAAAAATGACTATTTATATTTACGTCTAAAAATTATTATATTATACCTAAACATTGTTTATTATTTCACTAAAAGTATACATTTTGCGCCAGTTTGGGTACACGGCTGAACAGTTGAAATGCACGGCGCGAGACCGACGTCCTTGTTTACTATAGCTCGCGCAATTGGCAGATATCGTGTAGGCCAAGGGGTTAAAGAAATATGCGGGTTTGTTTTTTGATGATTTCAATATAGTATTGTTTCGGAAATATTACTGAAGGTTGCTGGTTCCACAGTTGTGGAAATAAGGTTTTCTCATATTTCTAAAGATGGAGTCAAGATGAACTTAAAAAGAACATACTTACACTTATCTCAAAGGCCGGTAAACACATTTGCAATGCCTATGGGACTTCATTTGCCTCCTTATCCCATAAAAGAATATTCTGGAAAATCTCATATTTATTGTAGTATAAAATTATTTTCATATTTTCAGAGATGGAGTCGAAAGAGCTGTAATATTTTCACAATACCCTCAATACAGTTGTGCTACAACTGGCTCCAGTTTAAATGCTATCGCAGACTTCTACAAAGATAGGTACGGATTTGTATTTTATTTATGTCTTTTATATCCTCCTCCAGTCTTTTTTAGGGTTTTGTCAAATTAATGCCTGTTGTGATCCTACCACAGTCTAACCTACTAATATGGTGTTATAATCACACTACATTTAACATACCCTAATGTCTTTATTACAGTTCGATTGGGATTGTTAAAATGCTTTTCTTTAAGGTAAGGAAGTCAATAAAAAACATGGTGCCCAATTCTTTAATACATATAATGAAAAAATAATTAAATATTATTTTTTCATTATAGTATGTATTATTGTATAATGTTGCATAACACATATGAAAAATTATTTTTTTTATATAACGATTAAAACCTCATTTCGAAATCTCAAAATCCTGGTCAAGTAAACCATTACAACTTTTAAAAATAAATTGACAAGACGTCCGTCAATGCGTGACAAGAACAGTTAATAGAAAATAGCTGCGTGCTAGAAAGAGACAGGACGATGTCTATAAAAGAATACACATTGCTGGAACATTTTCGAATTTTGGGAATGTTAGAACCTGCCCTGACTTTAGATCAGCGGTCGCCATACTTTTCGACCCCATGGACCAGTAAATACATATTTTTAAATCCCGCGGACCACAATAAACAAAAACTGTAAAAACAAAAAAAGATGGTTTAAGTATATCAAACTTTTACAATTTTTCATTCCTGGCCGGTTATCCAATGGCCAGTGTGTACAGTATGCGACAAAAGTTTTTATAAATTTTTTCGTATTCTTATGAATTGAATTATGTTTCAATGCATCTTAAAACATTACGTGATGAGTAAATATATTCCACATTATTCTGCGGAGCAACGTAATTTTCTCGGACCACCACTTTAGCGACCGCTGCTTTAAATCATAAGTACAAGCTATACCGAATGAACTATTTTTACTTTAAAAGTTTGCTAATCACAGCGCATCCATAGTAAAATTATAGAATCTCCTTTTCAGACAGATACCACGAAACATCAGATTCAGCATGATAGAGAGGTGGGCTACACACCCACTGCTGGCTAAAGTATTTGCGGAGAGGATTAAAGAGAAACTGGAGAAGTTCGACCCTAGCATACGGAATGACGTTCTTATACTTTTCACAGCGCACAGTCTACCACTAAAGGTATGATTAATATAGTCAGGCGTTACTTTGCGGAAATCCATGTGGATTTTGGTGGTTAAAAAATAATAAATAAAAATATTTTATTTGCCAGAATAAGAGAACATAACAATTTTTTTTTACCAAATAGCCATACATTAATCTTTATACTTATATTATGCTTAACTATAAATATATAAAATATTATAATCATCTTACAATGTAATAAATATGTAGTGCTGGAATTATAAAAATACTTCTATTTTCGTGAATAAACATTATATGTAGCCGTTTAAAATGTTTATGTTTTCGTTATGGTGTAAACATTTTTTTTTATAAAGGGGACAGTAGTCGATCAAAGGTTGGGAACCTATGCTCTACAGTATGTCTAACTGATGTATGATATTAGTAAAGAAATAATGTTTCAGGCGGTTTCGCGTGGCGACACGTATCCTCACGAGGTGGCGGCGTCTGTTGCAGCAACTATGAGTCAGCTTAAAGTGCCCAACCCTCATCGGTTAGTTTGGCAATCCAAAGTTGGGCCCTTACCCTGGCTTCAGCCTTACACTGACGATGCTATCAAGGTATATATAGATATTATTAATTAATATTAGAGTTAAGAGTTAACCATCTGCTTTAATCTGTTACTTAAGTAGCTGTCAAATTAAACCGGCGTCTGAGTGATAGCTTAGCTACCGCTCTTCGTACGCCCAACCCCCTCCTCCCTCCCCCCTTCTGTAATGTCACTTTCCTTAAAGTTCAGTAACACTTCTGCACTACCTATGGCGCTGTGGATGTCTATGGGTGGCGTTGATCGCTTTCCATCGGGTGACACGCCTGCTCAGTTGCCTTCCTATCCCATAAAAAAAAAATTAAGAAATAAATTTAAGAAAATTATTAATTCCAACCTTCATCATATTCATATATGTAAATTTTAATCAATACCAATGATTCCTATCAGGTTTTGTAAGATTTTATCTCACAAACAATTGAAGATTCTTCCTCTGTGCTTCCTCAGTTCATGAAACTACACCTATTACTAATGATGTATATTTATTTCCAGGCATATGCAAAACAAGGCCGTAAACATCTTATATTAGTGCCCATAGCGTTCGTCAATGAACACATAGAGACCCTTCACGAACTGGATATTGAATACTGTGAAGAATTAGCTCATGAGGTAAGTTATTGGACAAATAGTTACAAGATCCATCACCATAAAACACCTGGCTGTGGCATCATCTACCTTCTATATGGCTACAACAGATATACATTGGTAACCCTTACATAAGGGAACGACTTTCTCCTAATTACCACGCTGGGTTTGCACACAATTTGCAATACATCATCTATAAGTAATACTAATGTCGTTCTGTTTTTTTTATAGAAGTTAAACTAACAAGCAAATGAGTCTCATAATGGTAATTAATCATTACCATTCGTAAACACCTGCAAGATCAAGAGTTCTGCAGTGAATGCTTACTGGAGAGGAAAAAGAAAGTAACAGAAGGGGAAGAAGGAAATAAAGGAAAGGTGTTGAGCCTTTCTATCCCTCCATTCACCATATGAGACACTATAAAAGTAAAATGTTATGAAAATGATGAGAATATTGGCATATTCTTTAGTTACACCATTCATCTTCATCAATGTTTATTATACACTAATAGTTGGATATAGGCATTTCCTATGTAAAGACTTTCCCACGCCTGTTTCCCATAGAGGTAGGCAGAGACCACATATATCCATCTGCTACTATCTCGGCACACTTTCCTTGCTTCCTTCACACTTATCACTTTCTTGATGCAAGCTTGCTGGTTACGGTTTTCTTGCCTGCCTTTTCCTAAAAACTACGGCAATTTGGTCAAGGTATGTTTACCTCGGTCCACATCCGCAACGTAAATTTGTTTTGATGATTGAGTTTCATCCATCTTCTATGTGCCCAAACCATCTAAGCATCCCTTTCTTAACTTCTGTGCTTTCTTAAATGTCATTAATCTTTGTTCACAGGCTGGCGTTAAGCAAATAGAACGTGCTTCCGCTCCAAACGACCATCCCATCTTCATAGCCGCGTTAGCAGACGTGGTAGCGACTCATCTGTCCGCAGGACCCAGAGTTTCCCAGCAATTCCTCTCCAGGTAAGTGCTAGCTAGCAATGTTTTCATAACCCCTTTCCTTAATCTCAAAAGAATCTCATTATCAAATTAGCTTTAATGATTCACTACTGGATGTTGGATTCCCTAAAAAAGTTTGGCAATAACACAAGTAAACAAAAAAGCTTTCTTTGAGTTAGTTAATGAATATTTTCTGATTGTCTACATCGAGAAGTAAAAATCATCCCATAAAAAAAAGTTTTTATCAAATTCTTTTCATTGCAAAAAAAAGAAAATAAAAGATAAAAAAAAGGATACATGTGGAGTTTCTTTTAACGTTTCTTCTCCGTCCTATACAAAGTGATGCTAGAAACTAGATCATGGACGGACTGATATTTGACAAAATTAATGTGATTTCTTATGTTGAAAAAAAAAAAAAATTGAACATGGCAACAGGATATTATTACGATGTTAGATACAGTTGCCTGGTCCCTGGTACTTGCTCACATAATAGCCTTTTATGACATCTAGGGTAAGAAATGAGGTGGTTATATTTTATGCCAGGAACAACATGGTATTTTTGACATTTTGGTTATTGAAAATAAAAAGTTCTATTTCTTCCAGGTGTCCACACTGCGTCAGCCAAAGGTGTAAATCATCTAAGGAGTTCTTTAAGAAGCTATGCCTCAATCCAGACATGGACAATGCGCAGCCCGAAATCACAGCAGCTAGAGCAGCGACATCCTAAATTAGAATAATAATTAGAATAAATAGTGCAATTCTTCAGCTTTTAATTGCCTCAGTATCATATAAATTGTGGTTTTACAACTTCGGTAAAGATCCATGTCAGTGCCATCTTATGGCACAGTATTGTGTAGTTCCATTATACACCATTAAAGTGATCTTCTTTAGGAGGGATCGGTTCTCCTAATACTTCGGCGCTAAATTGATGTTTTGTGTCATCCAACCCATGCCCCTTGGCTCAAAAAGTATTCATAGTAGGACTCTTTTTATAGTTTTATTTAAAGGAGGAGTGCTAGCATCAACATTACTTTATTTTTCCTGTTAACTGCACTAAGTAAGGTTTCCTGGTTTAAAGGTATGATTCTTCTCCAGCTGCCTCCATTCAATTCTAATTTAGTCAATTTCATTAAATTTATGATTGCTATTATTGTATATTGTCAGACCAGTAATTTATGGGTGCTGTTAATTTTATAACTGAATTTTTAAGTTTTGATTTAAGAAAAGACATTTTTCGAAAATAAAAACATGAATCTTAATTATACACGCTCATTTATATGAAGTTATGTCAAAAGTTATTTAGAAAATACATAGGATTTATTGCAGCTTTAATATATAAAAATATGAAATTTGCTATAGATTTTTACTTGCAGTCATCTTAAAAAGTCATTACACATGAAATCATTCCACTTCTTCTACTATAATTTAGTCAAACTATATTGTACAATTCTTATAGTCTGTTATTATACCTGACTGAAATGATATAACTTATAATAACACAAGATTATGTAAATGAAATAAAATATTGATTATGGAAGATTATCAAAATGAAAATAAAATTTTAATCATAGTTTATGCCTTGAAAATATTTTCAACTGAAAATTTCGTACGTCAATGAATATTAATTCGCATCTAAACCTTTGTAAATTGCGCCAAACGCCAAATTTCTTTATAGTATTTATTTTTATGGCATGGGACTCGTCATTTAACTTTTTACTGGAAAAAGACATTTATATACATAAGTATGGTGTATTTTGAAATAAATTTGTTACGAATCATTTTGTTGTTTTTTTTTTATATACAGAGAATGGATTGATACAAACTGAAGATGATAAATAGTCTGCTGAAACTGCCGTCCATACCATTTTGCCCTCCATACCAAGGGCATTGGAAGGGATGAAGGGAAGGGGACATCCTTATTCTCTGGTCTACGAGTTAACAAATGATGGAAATCACATTGTTATCGTCTTTAATTAAAATAAAAATATATGCCGTATATGGCTGATGTGCATTACCTGTTTTCCAGTCCAGATTTAAGAATTTACTTTTCCTGTTCTAACATAAGACAGGCTAACTATAACAAAATTGTTAATGTACGAAACAGGCCTAGACTTTTCGCCCTGTATTTATGTATTACACTTAATATTTTGTGTGCAACCAAAGAAACACCACGTTTAGTCCGAAATTTTGATTAACAATAGAAAGTTTTTTTAATTGAATTTGTAGAGAATACGCATAGAATTTCTTAGAAATACAATGATTATACACAAAGTATTAGACGACCGATTGGCTCAGTGGCGGGGCCCTCCGCCCGCGGAGTCAATGGTCGCGGGTTCTATTCCCGCATCGGAATAAATATTTATATGGATTTTTAAATGTTTATTCCGAGTCTGGTAACCCCCCAATCCGCATTTCCTTTCCTGCCCCTTCCTTTCTTCTCTATCCTTTCCCTTCCTCTCCGCCAATCCACGGTCTGCCGTGCCAATGGATGCGTGGCTAGGGGCGAGCCTAGTCGTAAACGTGCCGATCGTCCCGGGGTCGGGCTCCCCCGGGGACTATGGTGCCTTACCTCAGCATGCAGGGCTCTGCTGGGGCTGACCTCCATCCTCCCTTGCGGCTCGTGGGATTCACTAAAGACGAATTTAATATACCTAATTTGTCGAAAATGACGGCGACGTGGTTCGCCACCCGTCACGTCCTGATTCTCACGAGGGCGAAAAGCGACCAATGACGAGCCGTTTCGCTGCGATGAATGGCAGCGGATGGAGCTTTGTGGTCTCTGCCAACCCCTGCGGGGGATAGGCGTGAATATATAAAAAAAAATAAAAAATACACAAAGTCTCCCCTACAAATTTTTTTAAGCCCTTGGCTTCAATAGAATTTTAGTGTGAAGTCAAATAAAATAATTAAATAGTATATTAAAAATTTGGTTTTTTTTTTATCTAATAAAACATAATGATCTTTCTGTAATAAATTCCTATACACTTTTGGAATCAAGTTTAAAAGTTTGCTGTACACGCTTTATTTCATTTCACTTCTATGCCTTAATTAACTCATAATGAGCGAGAATTACACTATATAACTAATTAAAATACGCGCCAAAAGTCCATATTAGAAACAGCGGGAAAAATGCCATACAAACGATTTTGAAGTACTTGTCGAAATTCACTTACACTTTCATGCATACCAATGATTTTCACATTTACACTTTCAAATGTGCAAACCGATCATTCGTATAGTCACACGCAATATTACACAATCGTTAAAGACGTCGGTCAGTATGTTTGTATGCGTGCCCAATAAGTAACGAGAACGACGTCGTTATCGATGATCTGACAGTTGCGTCATTTTAAGTGAAAACAATACCTTCCAACTTCATTGTTAACAAATTGATGTAAGTTGTCAGTTACATGACAACCGTTAAAAATTATAGCATGCTAAAAATAATTTTCTTTTTAGTATTTAACTTTAGTATGTAGACTTCCAAACAGTTTAGAAAAATTACACTTAAAAATACTATATTGAAAATAAATTGAATTATTTTTATTTGAATCATTAGACTAATATGTTAGCTTGAATAGTTAAAAGATGAAAGTTGCCGTTATGTATAAAAATTATATATGTTTTAGTTTATATATTTCAAATGGTTATAAGTGAGAAGAATGTAATACATAATATAAATATTCATTAAAGTTAATGTACAATCATATTATCTAAATTTCGTACTATTTTCTCGCTTTCTGGTTTAAAACATTTTTTTCTTTTTACATCGTGAGTATATGCTAAATATTATAACATAATAAAATTTAAATTAATACACGTAATATGGAATACAACCAACATATGGATAATTTGTTTTTTATATTTCTTAATTTTAATTTTGAATTGAAAAATATCATTATTTAATCTAAATATTTCCAAATTAAAGGTGAATTTAATTGTGTGTCAATACAATACTATCAAAACCATAATCATTGTATTCGTAGCTAACTTCGCGTTATGCTCATTCAATAGTAGATTAGATTTTGTAGTGTGATGTGAAATTAGCGGTTTGACAGTTAGTTAAGCAGCGAAACGCCTTCAGTTTGGACGTCTATATGCCAACGATAAGCGACATTTTAAAATGTAAACAAACAGTGTTTTGAGTGAAAAATCTCATTTTTTCTTTAAAATGTCTAAAATAATGACTCCGTGTTTTGAGCTAGTGCTAAGTTTGTGTGTGATGTTTTATTTGCTGGATAACGTAAATTGTAATACATTCGTAAATGAATTGTTGCTAAGTGAACATCATCATGTGCACTGTACACACGAACATCCAAAAGAAGATCAAGTGAGTAGGCTTTCATAGCGTTCTTTATTTATTTTGTTAATACTCTTGAGGTTATGTGCAGTCAATATAAAGTACTGCCCGTGGTTGTAATTTGAAAGTTTCATTTAATTATGTGTGATTATATTTTGCAAGCATGCTAATTAATTGCGAGTAATTCGCAAGATAATTTTTTCATGCTTTCTAGTTGGCAGTCACGTCAGGGATTGTTAACTTTCAAGATAGAATAAATGAAAGCAAAATATGAGCTCATTATTAATGTTTTCATAAACTAGTGTGAGATTGGGAATTAAGAAGCTACTTATTATATTTATTGTTGTTGTTGTGTGTTATTGTTTCTCTTGACTTCAAAAATTACGATAATAGATAAACACTGCCATAAACATAGTTTTTCTTTTCTTTGATGGCGATTAGTTAAAACTATTATGCCAGTGTCAACTAAAATGGAATAATATCAAATCTCTTGAAATGTCTAGTCAGCTTGTCACATTACGTCTTGATAAAAGGATGGCTTTTCTACCAAAACCTTCTATGGACTTTTTCAGTTAACTTAAAAAAAGTCCAAAGAAGGTTTTGGTAGAATAGCCATCATTTATTACACGATACATGTATTTATTTCATATCACTTGTAAGTCTTTAGTCGAACTATATAGTATAATATGCCACCACAACTAAAATAAGATTAAAAAAATGAAATAAAAACAACGCTACTTAGAAGTTGGCGGGAAAAGTTCAACGTAATTATTTTTAAATAATTGTTTCATTTTTTATTAAATATTGATAAAATATAATATTAGTCACCAGTATCTCATACTCGTCGTACATTAGGAAAAAAAGGTGTTGGAAAGGTGAAATTATTCACTATAGATACTGATTCAGTCAGTATATTTTCCAAATATTTGTAAATTCATATAAAAAAGTTCTCATTTTGTAGTTTTACATCTGAATTACTTTCCTCATATCCACTTTCTTTACCTTTGATGTAGCTAGAAAATTCAGATCCATTATAAATGATTTAATTCGTTTCAGAATAACTCAGTAAAGGTATAATGATATCCATTTATTAAGTTTTGAGCTATAAGTATGTTTTTCGTACTTATATAAATTAATTCCGAGACTCTCCGTTGACAGATAATATAAATGCAAAATTTACATATCGAAAATCTTCAACACGAAATACATCCAAATCGCAGCCACTGGGCTCGGTGCTTGTGTAAGGAGATCGGAGAATAGACGTCGATACAGAGAAATGGGTGTCCATCGTCTTCTAATTTAAAATGATTATTTTTTGGTAATTGTTTTTCTGCAAAGGTTGATCAGTCTGAGTAGTTGATTTCTATTCCATTCCATTCCATAGACGAGGCGCTATATTTTTTGCATTATAGAAAAAATGATAAAATAAAATTTACTCCCCACGGTAAAAGCGATAAAAGATGCTGAGAGATGCGGGGACAACGGGATATAATATATTATATCCCGTTGTCCCCGCGAAAGGTTTCGGAAAAAATAATGTCCCGTCTTCCAGATTGCAAAAATCCATAAAGCTGAAAAGGCGCGCTAAATAAAACATAATGTGTAACCATTAGAAACTATCGCGGCCATCGTTCTCAAAAGAAGTTCAAAATAGAATGATTTTTTTTTTCATTTCGAAACTTATATTTTCAAAAACATATTTTAGAACCACAAATAAAGGAGCCTACACCTTATCATAGAGATAGTAATGACTCTGCAAGTCCTCCAACAATCCCGTTTGTCTCATAATATGTGCGTCATTGCGTACGAACGATATGGATTGGCGTCCTTGTGTACGAATGATATCGATGTGTGTCCTTGTGTACGAACGATATAGATTGGCGTCCTTGTGTAGGAATGATATTGATGTGCGTCCTTGTGTACGAACGATATCGATTAGCGTCCTTGTGTAGGAATGATATCGATGTGCCTCCTTGCGTACGAACGATATCGATTGGCGTCCTTGTGTACGAATGATATCGATGTTCCTACACCTCACTAGTTGCAGTGTGTCAACACAGGACAGAAAATTTTCGCAAATTGCCGCCGAGATCCCCGTCGCCAGCGGAACGTGACAAACTGATTGTTTCTACGTTAACGCAATATATTTTTTGTCCGTTTTTTTCTTAACTTTTGATCGATCTCTAATTGATTGTAAGTAGAAAACATTGGAATTTTCAAAAAAACAAGCCTACACATTTTTAAAGCAACCTCTATGTCACTGCGGATGTCTATGGGCGGCGTTGATTGCTTTCCATCAGGTGACACCCCTGCTCGTGTGCCTTCCTATCCCATAAAAAGCCATTCTCCTAGTTGGATTCGTCTCTCATTGCGAATCACTATTAAAAATGAAGGTCTTTTTTTAAAGAATATTTTTTTGAAATCAGTGAGCGGACGAGTCAAGAATCGGGATTCCCTTTACTCAAAAGTGGGATGTTATGGGCTGTTAAAAATATTTATTGTAAGTGATCGGTTATTTTAAATACTCCACAATGTGGAAGAGAAACTATTCTCGTTGTGATAGTTGTTTTTAAATAATGGTCTCATAGCAGAATGTTTATCTAAAACAACTGACAATCTCGTTACAAAAGACGCGTAGAAATGCGCCCGTGAGATCGCAACGAAAGTGGATTACGCAAGATGTATTTAAGCCGTGGTCGGCTATTTGCGAAGTTTGGAGAGAGGCGAAGATTCGAACCCGCATACCAATGACCTTGTAATCTGCACGTAGGCAACAATTATTGCTCTTCGGAAATCCATTGAAAAGTCATGCACGTTAATTAATAATAATAATAAATTAAAAATAATTTATTTTTGACAGCAGACTTCAAGCTTTACTTATAGACTTCACTAGTTTTACCCCGACCGCAACGTTCAATCTCATGTCCTATGCATTCTATTCCTTCCTTATCTCAACCGCACTGACTAATCTCCTTCCTGTCTTCTCCCTTTTACGTGACATTTGTGAAATCATCCGTGCTATTTTGGCACTATTTCGCCATTAATTCAAATGAAAGAATGAATGGCTTCGTTAGTTTCAACTAAGTGTTCCATTACCGACTGCACACCCAGTGTCACAGATAGAACGAGATGGAGAAGCCTCGCTTAAACCGCTACCACCTTCATAAATGATCCATGACTACAATCACTCCCCCGGGAGTGTACAAATGAGGAGATTTCGATAACCAAAGTTACAGTATATTAGGGTTTCTGTTTGAGAATACATAATTATTACATGGCGCGCTAGTGCCTGAACTGGGGTTTAGCCCGTATCTCATGTCACTAGTCTTCCATCCCTTATTTCTACATTCCTTAAATACAACTAAATACTAGTAAGTATTTAGTTGTATTTATGAAGAAATAAAAAAAGGAAAAGAATATAATAATAAATAAAAGTTGAATACGTGTGGAACGCTAGACGGTACGACTATTTGCGCAGGTCATTTGACAGAAACTGGGTGCGTGAAGCCAAAGATCGATCATTTTCCATCTTGGGGAGACCTATGTCCAGCAGTGGACTGCCGCAGGCTGTTGATGATGATGATACGCAAACGGAATTATCGAATAACCGCGCCGAACATATGAGCCAGAATGGGTTCCGTAATGGACCGCTTTAAGCTAAAATGCTGAAAGCGGTGCTACTCGATACTCTACGTGTCGTATACCGGTCTCTTCTCGGCCTAACTCTCGGCCTTCCACTTCACACCCGGAGTCAGGTATTTTACTTCAGTTTAGAAATATTTTTACGAACACGACAATACTTTTATTCTATTGCTATAAACTATTACATTTGTACAAATGTTCATTTCGTCAGGCGTTACTTTGCGGAAATCCATTATATAGACGGTCAAACTTAATTTGCTAAGATACAAATTGTAGTGAAAAACGGTATTGCGTGTTTTATGTTGTCAACGTTAGTGACAATACTTAATTGTTGGAGGCGTTGTTGACGGCCGTTTTACGGTAAGAATTAGATTTGTTACATCCTATACACGTCTTCGCAAACACACGCCACGTGCTGTGCGAGTCTGGAATGTTCTATTGCGTTCTTCCCAAAGAATTACTTGAGTCTGCGTCATTCCATAGCTGGACACAGGCCTTCCCCATGAAGCGTCACCTAGACCGATCTTCGGCTTCACGTATCCAGTTCCTGCAAGCTACCCTGCGCAGATCGTCGCACCATCTAACCGGGGGACGTCCCACACTACGTTTACCGAGACGCGGCCTCCACTCCAACACTCGTTTGCTCCAACGATTGTCGGATCTCCGACAAACGTGACCAGCCCATTGCCACTTTAGCTTGCTCATTCGAAAGGCTATGTCGGTGACTTTAGTTCTCTGGCGGATTTGTTCATTCCGAATCAAATCTACTAAAGAGACTTCGAGCATAGTTCTCTCTATAGCTCTCTTGGTGACTTTGAGCTTGTGAAGCAGCCTACTGTCAGCGTCCAAGTTTCGGCGCCGTAAAGGAGTACAGGTAGAATCCACTCATATAGGGTGGTAGAATTAGATTATATTGGCAGAATTATATTTTTCTGAATTGTGTTCGCGGATCTTAGCAAAATATGATTGACGGTCCATCTTTCTGTCTTTTAGCCATCGGGTCTTCTTAGAAATATTTACAACAGTAAATATCACGAAAAGAAGGATATTTATTACACGGTCATTACAAAAACAAGTTTTCCAGTGTTTTTTGTTATTATATTCGTATATTCTAGTGTATATGTGTGTGAGTGTGCGCGCGCGAATACGCCTGCGTTCCGTGTTTTTTTCACTACGCCGAGTAATTTTGTTTACATCTAATTGAAACGAGGAAATTTGCGTTTCAAACAAAATGAACACCGCAACTGAAGGCCAGATTATTAGCCGCAATCTTCTGATTATTTACGTGAAGTTTCTGCAATACGTGCAATAGGAAATAAAAATTTAATATTTATATTACATATCATATATCATATAATAGATATCATATATTAGATATTATATAAATCTTATATTTAGATATCATCATTATTGTTCTTTAAGTTATGTGTGTGGCCTTCGACAGAACGAGTGAAGAAGAGTCGTGTCTGCCCCATGCCAGCAGGGGGACTTGGAATTCAGAGAAGAAGATTGTTAGACAGTCCGAATTTTTACTTCGCTAAGATCCGCGACAAAGAACCAAAATAGAAAAATAATTATGTGTGTTTTACTGAAAGAAGTGGATTTTTAGGGAACTTAAACTAAATCTTAAAGGAAAACGGCCATCAGCAACTCTCCACTTCCCAGTGGTTGATCAACAACACTAAACACCCACTCTTCCACAATGTACACGACACGTGTTTCGCCTAAAAACGAGGCATCGTCAGATACAGTAGACTCTACGGAAGACAACCGTAGACAAGTGACTTGGAGACAACGAAAGTGGAGAATTGCTGACGGCCGTTCTTCTGCAATGAACTGCCCTGCACTGAAGCACAATGTGAGCAGCTGTTTCCTCATCTTCCATTCATGCCCTGCACGGTGTACTATCAGTTATACCTAGCGCAAATAGATGCTTGTTAAATGAACAATGTCTAGTTATTATGCCGGTTGCCACGCGTATTTGCGCTTTTCTCACATCGAAGAGTTTTCTTGCGGGGCCATGATTGATGTCGGGTAGAGCTTTTTTGGACGGTCGACAACCGCTGTGGTTGGTCAAGTAAGTGTTGTGTTTGTTCGTGTGCTTTTTGATCAGGGATATAAGGCCATCGAAGGGTAATGTTGAGAATACAGGATGAGATACGTGAATAGTAGCCGCTTAATGTGTAATTCTTGCAATATATATATCGATGATATACACAGCGTTCTCCGTCAGAACCACATCTCCAAAGCATCTATCTCCTTTTTTTTAATTTGCTGTAAGTGGTCGCGTGCGTGAGTGTACCAGAAGTGTAAGAGAAGTGGTCAAATCTGCCCCTCTAATAGTTACGATGTACTGATCACGACCGCTCTGCCAAGGGCGTGACGATTAAGAACAGAACATATGCCTTTGTACAAAGAAGAGAAGAAACAAAAGTTTTTTTTGGAGTTGCGATTTCTGATAACTCCGTCGCCATTGTAATAATATGAATTTATAAATTGTAGTAAAAATAATAACGAGAAGGGTCGGAATCGATCGGTGTTGTGCTGAATGGCGAACGCCCCTGGGCTTGGATTAGTCTGTAGCTAAAATTAAATTTAATTAAGCTTTAGCTAAAACTGCTAATGACTAAAACGAAGTAAAAAAGTCACGGCGGAGGATGTTGGAGACAATTAGTGAGCGGATGAGTCTACAATACCTTTCATTGCGTTTCTATTGAGTTGTGAACATTGTAGTTATAGTAATTTCCGAACCACTTTTTCTCAAAAAAAAAAATAATTTTTAGGCTCCTAAATTTGTAAAATAGTCTTATTTATTTATTTAATACTTTATTGTACACAAAACACGAACATACAAGAATTGAAAGGAAAGAAGATGTACAAGGGCGAGCTTAACTCAAAATTGAGTTTTCTTCCAGCAAACCCAGGAGTGAAAGAGAGATAAGATAAGCTATGAGGATAGAAATAAGTGTACAACAACAAAATATAATAATATAATAATATACATAACAATACATACTATATAAAACCATACATATATAAACATATAAATACTAATGATATATAATATAATTAGTATTTATATGTTTATGTATGTATGGTTATCACGTATAGTATGTGGGAGAGAGTTCCAAGAGCGCACTGCGTGTACAGTGAATGAGCCACCGTAACGGCTGAAAGGATGCGGAGGAATACGAAGGAGAAGGGAGGAGGACGTGCGACAGGGCTGGAGATCTGGGATATAGTCAATACTAATTTAAATATTATTTTTGTCAATAATTTTACATGTAGAAAAGTAGTGTATCATTGGATTCAAAAATTAACATACGCTGGTACTGAAGAACTTCCAATGGTTATAATGTTATAGTTTTTATCATAAGGCACATATATTTATATAGATTAATTACACATACGTACATATTATTATAACATAATAACAACTGCAAAAATCGTCTTATATGAAATGTGCTCAGAAGTGTTGCAAGAATTATTTGAATTAATTGCATACCGAAGCCTCATGCGTCAAACGCAGTGTGCATAATTAGTTTAAAAAACTAACACGTTTAAATGCGTAGTATTACGATAAGGGAAAAATGTTAACATATCTTCTCTTTTATGTTATATGTAAAAAAAATTGTACCACTTTTTAACTCCTTTATATACAAATAAAACAGAATTTGATGTTCCCAAAGTTAATCATCGATCAATCAATAGCACGCGGCAATCCATTGCTGGTAATATAACCGGTACGACATTGAAACATTAAAAAAACAAGCCTTCTTATGTCTCAAAGGCTGGCAACGCATTTGTAATGCCTATGGCGTTTCGGATGTCTATGGGCGGCGTTGATTGCTTTCTATCATATAACACGTTTGATCTTTGTCTGCCTATTCCATAAAAATAAGTCACACCCAAGAAACGTGTAACGAACCCGCAGTAAACCGGCGTCTGAGTGGTAGCTTAGCTACCGCGCTTCGTACGGTGAGCGGTCTGAGTTCTGGAGGCCCAACACCACCCCTCCTACTCCCTTCCCCCTCCCCTCCATCTCCCCCTCCCCCTCCTTTCCCCCTTCCCCCTCCCTTTCCCCTCCCACTCCCATAATGTAACTTTCCTTAAAGGTCGGCAACGCTTCCGCACTACTTATGGCGCTGCGGATGTCTATGGGCGGCGCTGATTGCTTTCCATCAGGTGACACGCCTGCTCGTTTGCCCTCCATCCCATAAAAAAAAAAAACGATTGTAGGCTTCACATATCCATTCATGCCAGCCGCCCTGCGCAGATCGTCGATACGTTTAGCAAGATGTGGTCTGCACTCCAGCAGTTGTCATCTCCGACCAACGTGACACATCCTATTGTCATTTAATACATATATAAATATAGAAAAAATATAAAGTAAGAGCAATACTTAATATGAATGAGCGAAATGTGCTGCCCGGCGGTCGTTCGGGACAGTTTAGGACGTCTCGAAGACGTCAGTCTACAGTTCCACATGCAATGATCGACGTCTCCCACACGTTATTGCACGTGACGACATTCGGCATAGTTAGGGTTCATATTACGTCCACTTTACGTCCACTAGTGGATATGAATAAGCGGTTTTCGAAGGAAAACGACGTTCCTTCAAGATGTTTTTCCTCAACAAACAAATTCCCCGGGAAACCCGAAGTCAATAGGAACGTGGTAATGCCCTCACGGATATTTGTCTCTAAGACATGATGTTTTCTCCGAGTTCTTTTGTTGAAACTGCGAATAAAATATAATATTTCCTTCCTCTTTTGTTCATACTCAATATAAATTATGCATGCCCTCAACGCTAAGACGTTTTCAAGGCTTCCTTTTTTTAATCAGCTAGTCAATTGCTACTTTTATATTCTGCTAAATGTCTTATATACATTTTTTTCCTCCTCATACCTCTTTTTAACTCTTTAAGTTAAAAATAGTTTTATAAACAATTTTTCAAACTATGAAGGAAATTCAGTATTTTGTTATTGCTGTAAAATTTACTCGCATGGGCTGACAAATTATGATAATTAGACCGACGATATATGATTTAGCGGTAAGTGGTAGAGCCACGCTGCAGACGAATACTTTGTCAAGAATGGCATAATATTTGACTGTAGCATGAATGAGCCGGCTCGCCGGGAGAAGTACCACTCACGCAGAAAACCGGCGTCTGAGTGGTAGCTTAGCTACCGCGCTTCGTCCTATGAGCGGATGAGTTCCGGAGGCCCAACACCCTCCCACTCCCAAAGTGACACTTTCCTTAAATGAAGGCAACGCTTACGCACTGCCTATGGCGCTGCGGATATCTATGGGTGGCGTTGGTTGCTTTCCATCAGGTGACACGCCTGCTTGTTTCCCTAGCCCAATAAAAAAAAAAATATCATTTTAAAATCTACAATCTTCTTCATTTTGCCACTAGCTAATTCGGCAATCTTTGACAGCCAAACCAACCGACCACTGACTGCTGTAACCCATGGAAGCGTCGATACTATACTTCGCAGTTTCCGCTTAAATCGCACACGTTACCTACCATCATAAATCGATTACCGTCAAGTGTTGTGTGTGAGGTTGCGATTTAATTTCCGTGTCACGTGCATGTGTGCGTGATTTGTGTGTTTGTCGATTGTGCAATAATACCTGTTATGACAGCCTCGAATAGAAATAAAATTTCATCTTTAAGAAAATACGGCCTTTCTGGTTCTATAATGATGTGTATGGTGATGTCAATCAATGAATGCGTGCGTTTTTCCCGAAACTTCATTCCACTCACCACCACGTACATCCTAACCGGCCAGCTACTATAACATGTTGCGTACCGCGTCACCCGTACTTGGGTGACGGGCATGCTTCCGCGGGGCCCGCGTCACCCAAGTACGGGTGACGCTTTTCTCGTTGAAATTAAATAAGATTTTCAGTTGCACATTGAAAACCAATTTAATGGAACAAGTTCTGAAGTATTAATGTAGAATATACAGCGTAAAAATATAAAAAATACGCAAATTACACTTTATTTTGTATTAATTTATATAGGATAACATATTATTTTATACTATGTTGCATAAAATTACTGGTGTTTCAGGAAAAGTATGCTTCTCAACTGAATAATCTATGTTACCTGCAGTAAAATCCCTTGCAGATCTCTAACCGAAACGCTTATCGCTTTCCAAAGAAAGCGAGAAATATTTCAAAATCCAAAATAAGCTAGTTACCAATAAGATTATTTCGGAACAAAACCATGTATCAATTACATAGGTCGATGGCACTGTAAATGTAGATAATCGACAATGCACTGATCTACTCGAGTTACATTGTTGGTATTCCCGCATATCTCTCCGCTGTCGTTCTAGTGCGCCGAGAGAAAAACTTGGGCCGGCAGGAAACTCAACGTAATCACGCTTGGTACACAACGTGCTAAAAGGGGTATTTCCGAAATGATGAACGACATTGGAACCTTAAAAATAACACAAGCCTACTCATATTCCAAAGGCCCGCAACGCGATTGTAATGCTTAGGGCAGTGATTCTCAACCTTTTTTTGCCGCGCCACACTTTTAAGGATTTCAAAATTTGGCGGCACACCGAGCCTGACATATGTGAGCCGACTTGAGGCATAAAAATCTGTATCTTATGATCTTCTGTGTCTTATGATTCTAAGAATCTGTGTCTTATGATTCTAAGAAAGAACGCGTTGCAAAACAAGTATTGTATTTTTTATGAATTTATTTCCTCATAATTCTTGTTAAAATAATTTGTACATTTTCGTTTTAAATTATATTATTTAATAATTTTAACTTGTCCATATACATATATAAGTTATTTTTTTTAATTTAAAGTCAACTCCTAATAAAATGAAACCATGTAATTTTAAGTATATACATTTTTAAAGTATAGTGGCACACTTTAAGAATTTGGCGGTACACAAAATTGCCGCGGCACAGAAGTTGAGAATCACTGGCTTAGGGTGTTGCAGATGTCTTTGACCGGCGTTTATTGCTTTACATATTTTATATAATACCAAACAATTTTTAATGACGCGGTTAGAACGACTCAAATGTGTGAAAATTATTATTTTTTCGTATATAAGTCGTTACGTATGGGTCGGCTGATCGGGGGATCACCACACCTTCTTAGAATAAGGGAATCAAGTGGTATCATTTTTATGATTACCGCGTCTACTATTATTGAGTTTAGTTTGCTAATAGTCTTTATCATTTTCTTCTGTTATTTTCTCCTTTCCCTTCCATTATTCACATCCTAACACTATGGTGCCAGTGTCCTGAGTATTACAGATGTCCATGGGCGGCTGAAATGATTTACTGTCAAGTAACACACTTGCTGGTTTGTCTATCAAAGTTTTTTTTTTTATAATAGATTTTGTTATTTTTACTTGACACTGGCATAATAGTAAGAAGTAATTGCCATTAAAGAAAAAAAAATTGTACTTGTAATACGTAGAATGATGCAAAGATATTGTATAATGATAGTCAACAAGCGATGATGGTAAGTGTGATGTGTAAAAAGTGAAATTTCTCATGACAGTACTGAGTTACGAGCGATTATTCCCATGGCACACAATGGATAGTTGCTCGGCACCTATTACGCAATTCGCAAAGCTTTTAATCTCCCATTAAGCTGCTTAGTATAAGATATTATTCTAGTAGTGGGACGGCTTCTTAACGATTAGCGGAACTTGTCTTCTGGTTTTGGCTCACAAATCGTATTCGAAATTTTTTAAATATCTTTTATTAAATTAAAAGTAATTAATTCGTCTAACGTCAGTTTAATATCAATCAAGCTTCTTCTAGGACGACATACACCTAGAATCGTCGCCTGTTACCTGAGTCAAATTCCAAAAAGATCATTTAATAACAAAGCGTTGCCTAGCAACCAACAACCTTCAAAATCGACGCAAAAAAGCGAAAACACTGTAAACGATTTAAAAAAAAATATATGGTATCAGATAATAATACTCCGTCACATTGTCTGAGTTTCGCAGCTCTAGGTCTAATAGAAAATTTTGTATAGGGTTGAAATCGTTTTTGATTAATCAAATATCGTTTTTGACTAGTCAAATACCGTTTTTGACTAATCAAATACAATTTTTTCAGATATCTTAAAAGTTTTCCGTGAATTCTGCGGTGTCGCGGTTGTCTGTGGGCGGCGTTGATTGTTTTCCATCAGGTGACACGCTTGCTCGTTTGCCCTATTATCCCATAAAAAAATACTTTTTCTTTATAGGTTAGAAAGGCTAAGACTAAGGTAAAGACGTGGCAAGGGTAGGACAAAAGTTTCCATAACCGACGAGTTTGTATAAAGAGTGATAAGTCTGGATGAAGAAAGGAAAGTCTGCAGGGATCGTAGGAAAATGGAGGTCTGTGGTCTCTGCCAACCCCTACGGAAAACAAGCGTGATCGTATGTATGTATGTATGTATGTTATTTCGGTCGTCATCGACGTTATTCAGACGTTATGTCGTGTCAGTTCGGAATTATATTTGAAGGAAGCTGGGTTCATGGAAATATCGTGCGTCGGAAGAATTATACTAAATAATCGCTTCTCATCTAAACATACTTAAATGAGAAGCGATTTCGAATAGTTTTTATGGGCATTTAAACCTATAGATTTAAAAATTTAGATTATTAATGGTCTCACGTTACGTCACAAATACAATCGAGTCATCGAATATCTTCCGTAGAGTCTATACCTGTTGACACTTCATCCTAAAAGTTCAGTCTGAAAGTAACACCTCACAACACACGTATAACAAGCGCTAATAGAAAAATTTTTTTTTTTTATATGTTCACGCCTATCCCCCGCTGTGGTTGGCAGAGACCACAGAGCTCCATCCGCTACCATTCATCCCAGCGAAACGGCTCTCCATTAGTCGCTTTTCGCCCTCGTGAGAATTTGGACGTGACGGGTGGCAAACCACGTCGCCGCCATTTTCAACAAATTAGGTATATTAAATTCGTCTTAGTGAATCCCACGAGCTGCAAGGTGGGATACAGGTCAGACCCAGCAGCGCCCTGCATGCTGAGGTAAGGCACCATAGTGCCCGGGGAGACGGATCCTGGGACGGTCGTCACGCTTGCAACTAAGCTCGCCCTTAGCCACGCATCCATTGGCACGGCAGACCGTGGATTGGCGGAGAGGAAGGGAAAGGATAGAGAAGAAAGGAAAGGCAGGAAAGGAAATGCGGATTGGGGAGGTTACCAGACCCGGAATATATATTTATAAATCCATACATATATTATACCTCAAAACAACAGGTTCCTAATTAATTCTTGTATTTGATCGTCAAAGGCATCGAACGAATGCTAATGATATAATCGAAATAATTCCAAGGTTCGATCCGGTGAGGTTTTTGAGGCGCCTGCGCATATTGTTTGATGCAAATTGGTTACTTAATAGTCCTGTTTTCTAGTCTGGTGCTGTATTTATTGCGTGATCCGTCAATGCCGTAAGGCGGCTCGCATACGAGAACTTTGATAAATTTATCAAATCTCTATATTAAGTTACTCTTTTGTCGTGCGAGAAGGCATCTTCGTGGTAACAAAATGAAGTGGCGACTTTTCACGTTGATCTGAGAACCAATAACCATTGAGATATACGAGTGCTGGAGTACAGACTACGTAATTAAAGTATTGTGGGACGGCCCGGCCTAGATGGAGCCATAATTTGTGCAGGGCGGTTGGCAGACAATATGCGTGAAGCCGAAGAATTGGCTATATGTTGAATTTTAGACAAAGCCTTTGTTCACTGCTGTATACCCATCAATATCAATATCAGCCCGCCGCAGTTCACTGTTAGACATAGGTCACACTCAAGGCGCGCCACTTGGCCTGATCTTCTGCTACACGTATCCAGTCTTTACCAGCCGTCTTGCCCAGATCGTCGCTCCATCTAGCAGGAGGGCGTCCCACACTACGTTGCCGAGTCGCGGTCTTCACTCCAGCACTCGTCTACTCCCAACAATTATTGATTCTCAGACAAACATGTCCAGCCCGTTGCAACTTCAGTCTGCTAACTTGAAGAGCTATGTCAGTGATTCTGGTTTTCCGGCAAATTTCTTCATTTCGAATTATATCCACCAGGGAAACTCTGAGCATAGCCCTCAAAGAACTTTGAACTTATGACGGAGATGGACTGTCAGTGTCCACGTTTCGGCACCGTAAGAGAGTATACGGAGGACGCACTGGTTAAAGACTTGTCTTCAGGCTTTGTGGGTGACGAGAAGACTTGACGAAGTTTCCTAAATGCTGCCCAGCCCAAGTGAATCCTGCTCTCGGCTTCTTCTTGTATAGCCATAGGTCGCTGATAATTGAAGATGAATTTCATATTGTCATCCGTGGTCGGGTGACGCAATAGGATTATGGCATTATGTATAAGTATGTGTCGCTATGTTCGACGTAACAACTATACTCTAGTTGATCCCTTTAGTTGGAAGGTCGAAAGCATAACAATATATTTTTTTTCTATTATGTCGTTTGCACACTTTCGCGTGCTTAAGTTCTTTCTTTTGTAAAAATTAATGTTTATGTGTTCGCTTCTTTTACATTCGCGAATCGTTCATCAAATTGCGTTGAAAGTGTGTAAAGTTATTATTGGCGCTTGCGTGATGGTTTCAGACCTGCCGCCCGCCCACGCAACCACTTACAGTTACACACGGTTGTTACGAAGCACAACCATGTGTTTGTTTTCATGATATAGTTGATCATAGCTACTATACATCATCATATACATATCATACTTCCCCGGGCGAGCCGACCCATTCATGCTACAGACAAATATTATGCAATTTAACGTATTATATAATATAATGTTGAGTAACCGCGGTTAAACAGAGGTCAAATCTCAGTAATGATGATTGGAATCCGAGTCAGAGGAAGTGTAGAGGCGTCACATCCTGTCACAAGTACAGCAGTGATTCACTGCTGGACAAAAAACCGATGCAATCGCGTTTGTTCATCTGTCATTCTGCGCTTCGGTGAGCGGTGAATTCTGGAGGCCCAATCCTTCATTCCCCCACTCACTTCTTATCACCCCTTTTCTGCTTCCATTATACAGCATATTTTCTAAAGGCAAACGTGTCTTCTCTATCTTCAGTGCCCGTGGTGATCTGCTAATCAGGAGTTACTTTGCGGAAATCTTGACAATCGGTGGTAATTTGTGGGTGGTCAACCCGGCACTCTCCCTCGCTCTCTACGCGATTAAATACCGTGACATAAAGACGTGTTGTGTTTTACCTGACCTGATATCTTATTACTTCTTGGTCGACACTCTTGACAGAGCAGTCGTGGTCGTTTTGTTAGTGGTGACATGCTTAATCAGACGCCGCCATTCATCCCTCTTGGCTGCCTTATTCTTGTTTACATGACGGGGGCTGTTGAGAAAGGTCTTCATTTGATCCGCCCACCGCATTGGAGATCTGACATGCGCTCGGGTACCCTTACAGTTTTCCTTGAACCGCCAGGCGGTTCTATCTTATTAGACACTTATAAATCAATTGATATTATACCAAGCTGCATTACCGCTCACTGACTGATTTGGGAAACTGTAAGAGATGTAGGGTAATTTTGTTCTAAGAAAACGTTCGGATAGGGTTAGAGGCAGAGTTATTTTATCCAAACCTTGAATATCTGAACCTGGTACAAAGTTTTCCGACGGGTCACCCGATCCATAATACCTACCGGGGTTTCCCTCGAACAAAAATTCAAAATGGCGGAAAATAAGATGGCCGCCATACAAAGCTAAGAAAATCTTTACTTTTGGCTCGATTTCGCTGAAATATGACAAAGGCCCGAAATGCTCGCTTAATAGCGTACTCTAAATACACTTATTTACAATTTCCTAATAATTCGTCCTGTTATCCCATTCGGCCGAAAACGACATCACCCGCAAAGGGTTAATCGTCTGTTTTTGGCTTTCCAATCTTCACAATAAAAAACAATAGTGTGTAAATGGCCTAAACAGATAAACAAATACAGCGAACAGGTACACAGATCCGTCAGTTCTAAAATCAAGGTCTGCGTAGACCAGTCGCAAAATGCATTATCTGTGACACCGCCTTTGATAGATTATCAATAAATTTAGAATTTAGGCCGTTCAGCTATCATTACGGCCAACCTTGGTCCCTTTTGTATCTATTTTTACATATAACAGCTGTCATAAATTACATTTAATGTACAAAATAATTTAATCCTTAACGAACATCCCTTTCACGAACAGCGCGTTAAGGCGCTAAGCTATAGGCCGTAGGTTCCCAACGGGGGCGGTAACGCCCGCCATCGGATTGAAACAAATGCCAGCTCGTCTCCACCACCGCGCTGTTCCCAACGACTCGCGTAACGTGTTGCCCTCGCGGTCCATCATCGTCAGGTTGGCTCATCATCACCGTCAGGATGGCTGCACAGAGTCTAATTAATTTCTGAGTGCTCCGACGCGAAAGTGGGCATACATTGTTATCGACAACAAGTCTCAACTTTACCTGAGGTTGAGAAGTCATCTGAGGAACCCTTATATTCGCTATTATCCCGTATCCTAATAAGATTATGTCTTGTATCGTTTTGGCGGAGTTTAAAGACGGACGATGAACCTTCGTTGCCCAGTTTGGTCGCTCACGGATCCTTTTGACGAACCGTCGGCCCGCCTGCTCCCTACTTGCGGCGAACCCCTGAATCCCCACACTTTTGTAATGAAACCACTTTATTTCGGCTTTTATGTACAAAATCGAGACGGCAAACAAAGCTTGCTTCAGCATAACAACAAGATCGTTTTTAACGATAAATGAAATTACCTTAAAACAAGTCATAAAATACAACTGAATATTAAAATAATATATTTTTTACTAAATATAATAATAATAATAATATCTTTACTGAGATATATATATATATATATATATATATATATATATATATATATATATATATATATTAGGTGTACAAATAAGTTTCCGCAGTTTTTTATAAAAAATTAGGAATTTATTGTAAAGGAAAAGTACATTACGTTTTATTCAAAGTATTTTCCATCATTTGCCACTACTTTTCCCCATCTTTCTGGCAACATTCGGATACCCCGTCGAAAAAACTCTTCATCTTTTGACGCTATCCACAAATCTACCCAATTTTTGGTGTCTTCATATGATGTGAAGCGCTGCTCAGACAGACCATGTGCCATCGACCGGAACAGGTGATAATCAGAAGGGGCTAAGTCTGGTGAATACGGCGGGTGGGGTAAAACTTCCTAGTTGAGTGTTTCCAAGTATGTTTTTACCGGCGCCGCAACATGTGGACGAGCATTATCGTGTAAAAGAATAATTTTGTCGTGTCTGGAGTAGTAATGGGCGCGTTTTTCCTTAAGTGCCCGACTCAATCTCATCAATTGTGTTCGGTAGAGAGCTCCAGTAATGGTTTCGCTTGGTTTCAGCAATTCATAATACACGACACCAAGCTGATCCCACCAAATACACAGCATGAGTTTTTTTCCATGAATATTCGGCTTAGCTGTCGATGTTGATGGTTCGCCGGGCTTAACCCATGACTTTCTCTTCTTTGGATTATCGTAGTGAATCCATTTTTCGTCACCAGTGACTATACGATGCAAAAAACTCTTTTTTTTATTCCTGGCAAGCAGCATTTCACTCATGCATAATCGGCGTTCAACGTCTCTCGGCTTTAGTTCATATGGAACCCAATTTCCTTGTTTTTGAATCATTCCTAACGATTTTAAACGATGTATCAGCATCACGTAATTTTTTTCGTGCAAAAATGTCAAGTTTTATTCCGAATAAGCATCATTTGCGGGAACTTTTGATTTACTTCTTTAATGTGAAAAAATCTGCAGCTGAGGCGCATCGATTGCTTCTAGAAGCATATGGTGAAGCTGCTTTAAGTGAGAGAAGTTGTCAGGAATGGTTTCAAAAGTTTAAGAACGGTGAGTTTGACGTTAAAGACAAAGAACGCAGTGGAAGGCCGAAAGTGTACGAAGACATGGAATTAGAAGTACTATTGGAGGAAGATTCGTCCCAAACGCAAAAAGAACTTGCACTTACTCTACAAGTGACTCAACAAGCAATTTCACATCGTTTAAAATCGTTAGGAATGATTCAAAAACAAGGAAATTGGGTTCCATATGAACTAAAGCCGAGAGACGTTGAACGCCGATTATGCATGAGTGAAATGCTGCTTGCCAGGAATAAAAAAAAGAGTTTTTTGCATCGTATAGTCACTGGTGACGAAAAATGGATTCACTACGATAATCCAAAGAAGAGAAAGTCATGGGTTAAGCCCGGCGAACCATCAACATCGACAGCTAAGCCGAATATTCATGGAAAAAAACTCATGCTGTGTATTTGGTGGGATCAGCTTGGTGTCGTGTATTATGAATTGCTGAAACCAAGCGAAACCATTACTGGAGCTCTCTACCGAACACAATTGATGAGATTGAGTCGGGCACTTAAGGAAAAACGCGCCCATTACTACTCCAGACACGACAAAATTATTCTTTTACACGATAATGCTCGTCCACATGTTGCGGCGCCGGTAAAAACATACTTGGAAACACTCAACTGGGAAGTTTTACCCCACCCGCTGTATTCACCAGACTTAGCCCCTTCTGATTATCACCTGTTCCGGTCGATGGCACATGGTCTGTCTGAGCAGCGCTTCACATCATATGAAGACACCAAAAATTGGGTAGATTTGTGGATAGCGTCAAAAGATGAAGAGTTTTTTCGACGGGGTATCCGAATGTTGCCAGAAAGATGGGGAAAAGTAGTGGCAAATGATGGAAAATACTTTGAATAAAACGTAATGTACTTTTCCTTTACAATAAATTCCTAATTTTTTATAAAAAACTGCGGAAACTTATTTGTACACCTAATATATATATATATATGTGTGTGTGTGTTGTCTAATATGGATTGCGAGGTTAACAGTATATTTTTATATAAATATATTAATGGAGTCAGGCGTTACTTTGCGGAAATCCATCCGCAAAGATCCGCGACAAGCAAAACAATAACAGAAAACTAGTAATGTGTGTTTTTTCTGCTGGATGAACCAAAAACCCCGCCACTGCGCCAATTTTATATAATTCTAAATAATTTATTTTACACAAATTACAATTATTATAATTATTTCATATTAACCAACATTATCCTTATATCGGGTTAAGCGGGTTCGATTCCCGCATCAGAATAAATATATGTATGGATTAAACAAATATTTATTCCGAGTCTGGTAACCCCCGCCAATCCGCATTGGATAAGCGTGGTGGGTAAACGTCCGTTCTTCCAGAAATGGAGAGGCCCGTGCTCAGCAGTGGGACATATATGAGCTGTTAAAAAATCCTTATATAATCTGTCAAAAGATGGCACCATATACATACAATTAGTTTTGTCTATTGCATAAAATAATAAAATAACGATATTAATTCTAATAGGCCGATATTATACAATGAAACCGAATCGCCATCCGATTTGAATTGAAACTCTGATTTCTTCATAATCCTGCGACACATAATCGCACAATAGAACCGGTAAAATCTAGAAGCAGTTTGTTCTCAAAGTGTCGCTGATGTCAACGCACAGTCACTATAATAAAATGCTAAATTTGATTGTATATATGTACCTACCTTCCAGTCTATTTCGTATCTCACAAACGTAATTTGCTAATAAAATTCCGCGCACAATGCATTACATATATCACAAATGATGTAAACTAAAATAAAAATGCAGACGAAATCGTACCCATGTACCGTTAGCGCGGAAATCACTAGAATATTTCATTCGATGACCTCTGAAGGTCTTCGGACGGTTACGCACAGAGTAACTTATTATTAAAAAGTACACATAAATTTGCGTTTGAAGGATTTTTTTATGAGATAAGAAGACAAACGAACGGGCGTGTGTTACGTGATAGAAAGCAATCAATGCCGCTCATAAACTGAAGACCTGTTGGTTCGTTAGTAGGCCCTTTTATGTTATATTGATGCTTTCTTCATAGATTCAACATAGGAGCCAGGGAACTGTCATTGCTGTAACACTGTATTCTTGTTACGTCAAGTCAACTAGTATAATATTATAAGTCCTGAGGCCTTTACAGTAAGTTTTAAAACTTACTGTAAAAGCCTCAGGACTTATAATGTTATCCATTAAATGCAATAAAAGGCGAAACTAAACACACACACACACACATATATATATATATATATATATATATATATATATATATATATATATATATATATATATATATCTAGGGTGATATAATCTTACAGATGTAAAACTTGCGATGAAAAAGTTATGACCTAATTTGAACTTATTTCTATGGGCGGTATGATTGCTTTCCTATCACATAAAAAAAAAAACGAGAAATGAGAAATAAGCACGCAAAAATGTACGTATTCAAGATGACAGACAAATTAGTATCACATGATTACGTCTGTCATGGAAAGCCCGCTTCAAATAAGTAGAATTCCCAGCTGCGATCTTGAAGAAAAGGAAGCGAGGTTTTGTTTGTGCTTTGTTTGACACCGCGAAGCTGCGTACACTTATTAGGATGGTGGTACACTAGGCAATAACGACAATTTTACTATTAGAGAGCGATAATTCTCCATTTCGGCTTAAGGAAGTTTTAATGAACATCCCAATTACATTGTGTTTCTCTGACTGATATTGAAAGACGTTGGCAAGATACGTTTTCTTATTGTTTTAAAGTTTCAATACACCATAATTTGAATTAAGCTTTTGCTAAAATGTTGTAAAGCTGTTGTTAATAAAAAATATTTTTATATACGGAAATTTTTTACAAAAAATACAAAGTTACGAAAATAAAATTGAAGTTTTAGTATGTGGACAGTCAAAAGTTTTACTTAGCTAAGATCCGCGACAAGCAAAACAATAATAGAAAATTAATAATGTGTGTTTTTCTGCTGGATGAAGTGGATTTATTTGGAACTTAAACCAAAAACTTACCGAAAATCGGCCATCTTCTTATCTTCTCGATCTTAGCTAAGTAAAACTTTTGACTCTCCACATAGTGATGGATTTCCGCAAAGTAACGCCTGACTCCATTAATAACTCATGCATTTTTTCATCCATCCTTCCTCTCACATTCATCGTGGCGAAACGGCTCTCCGTTAGTCGCTTCTCGCCCTCGTGGGAATCAGGACATGACGGGTGGCGAACCACGTCGCGGTCATTTTTTAACAAATTAGGTATATTAAAATATCGTGATAGTCAATCACACCAGCCGCAAGCTTGTTATTAATGGAAAAATTCCAACTGCGGGTTTGCGTGTGTTGGTGAAGTTTTTAAGCAAAATACACTTAATGGATCGCCACTCATCTAGATGATGGGGACGTAACTTAACCGATTAAATGATCCATCATGATAGTCACTGGTGTGCCCCCAACCTTACGCCCATAATTGTATCTGTTATCCAATAGCGGAAAGTATCCGCGAGATACGGCCTCATAATTGAACTTGTTAGACCAGTTAACTGCAATGGTTCTGTGCGTAATGATAATGCCGTGCTTGGATAATTCCAGGCGTACAATGTATTACTGTGTAGTAAAAACTTGAGATAGTAAATTCTCGTTTATTCGTGTATTACGTCCTATCGCGGCAACCCACTTCTGGACTCGAAATTCAAAATGTGGACAGTCAGAATTTTTACTTAGCAAACAGCTAACAAGCAAACAAAAATAGAAAAATAATAATATGTAAAAAAGTAATGAAGATTATTTTTTTTCATATTTATAGAACCTATGCAAGCCACGAAGAGGTGGTGGCAAGTT
Organism: Baronia brevicornis; assembly: GCA_031353405.1. NCBI lineage: Eukaryota > Metazoa > Arthropoda > Insecta > Lepidoptera > Papilionidae > Baronia > Baronia brevicornis. The sequence continues at coordinate 96,682 of JASFAT010000710.1, read as the reverse complement.
GTTTCAACACTTGGTTGCGGTTTATTTAGAGCTACCACGAAACGCAGCCGAGCAGTGGCGAGGATCAACCATACAAGCACAAAATGACTAGTACAGAAGAACTAGTATATATATATATATATATATATATATACTAGTTTTTATACTAGTATATATATATATATATATACTAGTTATATAGACGACCGATTGGCTCAGTGGCGGGGCTCTCCGCCCGCGGAGTCAATGGTCGCGGGTTCGATTCCCGCATCGGAATAAATATTTATATGGATTTTTAAATGTTTATTCCGAGTCTGTTAACCCCCCCAATCCGCATTTCCTTTCCTGCCCCTTCCTTTCTTCTCTATCCTTTCCCTTCCTCTCCGCCAATCCACGGTCTGCCGTGCCAATGGATGCGTGGCTAGGGGCGAGCCTAGTCGTAAACGTGCCGATCGTCCCGGGGTCGGGCTCCCCCGGGGACTATGGTGCCTTACCTCAGCATGCAGGGCTCTGCTGGGGCTGACCTCCATCCTCCCTTGCGGCTCGTGGGATTCACTAAAAAGACGAATTTAATATACCTAATTTGTCGAAATTGACGGCGACGTGGTTCGCCACCCGTCACGTCCTGATTCTCACGAGGGCGAAAAGCGACCAATGACGAGCCGTTTCGCTGCGATGAATGGCAGCAGATGGAGCTCTGTGGTCTCTGCCAACCCCTGCGGGGGATAGGCGTGAATATATAAAAAAAAAAATAAAAAAAAAAAAAAAAAAAATATATATATATATATATATATATATATATATATATATATATATATATATATATATATATATGTATATATATATATGTATATATATATATATATATATATATATACATACATACACATATATAGGTCGTTCCAAAAAAAAAATTTCAAAATAAGCCTAAGCCGAATATTCAAAATAAGTTAAAGTTGCAGAAATTCAACTTTGACCAAGAATAACTTTTGATTGAGTTGATTCATCGAAAAATGACATCAGAACTTTTTTTAATGCGTTCAGTTCTCTACAAAAATATTTAATAAAAATTGCAGAGCAATTTATGATTCATTAGTTACAAAAATCAGAAAAAATAAATTGTATTCATGTGGGAAATCGAAAAGTGCGACGCGGGACAACCTTAATATTAATATTAAGGGCTTCATATTTTCAGAGGCCTATTTTGACATCTAAAAGAAACTTTTGAGCATGGTTCCGAGAATTTTTTTTTTAAAGCCCTATATATATATATATATATATATATATATATATATATATATATATATATATATATATATATATATATATATATATATATATATAAATAAATTTCGATTACGAGTTTGCGATGCTAAGTAATCTCATTAATATGGACACCGCTATCGTTGAAATACGGCTTTTCGTTGACTATTATAATTTAATCGGACGTTTTAAATCAATCAATCGAGAAAGTGGACAGAGATTTGTTGTATTAAAAAGCAGCCGACGTTGTTTATGGTCTCAAACGCATCGCATAGTTGCATTTTAAAACGTCCACGCGGTGTCTATGCCTGCCGCTCTCGTACTTTCTTTTTTTTTCTCGATTGGATAATTTTTACTCTGTCGTCATTGAGCCGACTTTATTATCTGTGGAAATATAAAGCTTAAACTTTTTTTTGACAGCTCATGTATTCCACTGCTGGGTACGAGCCTCCACATTTCTGCAGGAATGGACATTAATTAAAATGCTATATACTTATACCGATGTGGATTGCCCAACTGGACGACGTCCTGTGAGGCGCCCCAGGTACCGCTGCAGAGACATGATCGAGGATCCATCCTTCAAATCTGCAACTGGCAGGAGGTGGCGCAGGACAGGGTACGGTGGCGTAAGATCTGTTCGGAGGCCAAGATACATTTTGGGTCGTTGCGCTAACAAAGTCAGTTAGTTAGTTATACCGATGCGGGAGTTGAACGCGAAGCCACTAACTGTAAAAGCGGTTGCTTCACTACTGAGCCAATTTGTCTTTGTAAATTACGATACTCCTACTATAATTATAGTAGCCTTAAGTCAAGGTTTTTTTTTTCATTTACACCATAGCGGGCTAAGGTCATATTACCAAAGTGCCACTAGAAATTCAACGCGCGGCAAAACAATAGAGCGAAATGTAACGGCGAGAATTTAGTTCCGAAATACCATAGTTTCCTCAAGGCCTCTTGACGTTTTTTTTATTAGGATGACGACATACTGTGCGGTTCGTCCACTTTGTGGCAGAGCTGATGTTTTATATAAAAGAGGTAAAAAAACGAACTAATGGGTCACCTTACGTTAAGTAATCATCGTGGGTAATGGACATGACTTAGCTATCTTAGGGTACGATGTGAATTATGGAACCGAAAGAGGGAAATAATGCGATTGAGTTACGCACTACACTAGACGTCCGTTATTTTATTCCATCTAATTGATGGGTTTTTCACTTCTTGGCAAGAAGGACGTTTTATTATCGTCTAGTCTACCCACGCCCTAATTTCTGTACACAATCTTGTCAAATTATTAATTAAATCGTTTCTCAGCCAGCCATTGTCAGGTGGAGTTATAATTATCAAAAGTTTTTCCAGTGCATTAGCCAATCGCATACCGTGTGTCACCACACATCGATGGAAAATTAACGATAACATACTTAGATAAAATTGAGAACAATTCCAAGAAATTTCTCACTATTGGCAATAGTTTTTACAAGTACTTTTTAGTTTGTTAACGCACGAGAGAATCCAAACGTGATCTTGATTACATACTTTATGTACTTTCTCGTATAGCATACATACATACATACATATCGTCACGCCTGTCTCCCGTTGGGTTAGGCAGAGACCACAAATCTTCATCCGCTACGATCCTGGCACACCTTCCTTGCTTCCTTCACACTCATCCATCCTTCCTCTCACATTCATCGTAGCGAAATGACTCTCTGTTGCTTATCGCCCTCGTGGGAATCAGCCCCAGCAGAGCCTTGTATGTGGGAGTAAGGCACTATAGTACCCGGGGGAGCTCGATCCCGGGACGATCGGCACGCTTGCGACCAAAGTGCCCTTAGTCACGCATTCTTTGGCACGGCAGATCGTGGATTAACGGAGAGGAAGGGAAAAGGATAGACAAGAAAGGAAAGAGCAGAGTAAAGAAAAGATGGATTGAGATAGGATGATAGGGATATGATACTACCGCAACGGAAGACGAGGAGTGATACAGTAATAGCTCGGGAGGCTGGCGGTCGCGTACTCGTGTACCATTACCATAAATACCACACAAGCGGATAGGCAAAGATAAGATCCCTGACCTTGTATAGCCATGCTTTATAATAAAAATTACTCGTACCTTGACATTTTTATATTACCAAAAGTATAAGAAAAGACGCTCCTAAATTCCTAAGAAACAAAACCCACACAGAGAAAGATGCGCACACATACACGCACATACGCAAATGTATTATTTACACGCAAACACTATATCAAATTAATATATTACAAAAATTTAAATTTTAGTTAGAAACAATTAAGTGTAAACATATACGATAATAAGTAGAAATCAGTGAATGTAAAAATGTCCTATCAAAGAATTCTCTGCAGATACTTTACAAAATATGTACAAAAGAAGTCCAGTCCGAACAAAGAAGAAAAAACAGTTCGTTTTTATTTTGGAAAGAAATTACGCAAAATGTGACAAAGAGAAAATTCCTTTATCATGAAAGGGAGTAATACTTGTAATTCCTCTCTTAGAAAATATCTGAAATGAAAGTAAACATTTTTCCAATACTTAAAATATTTTGTCTATTGAGTTTGAATTAATAAAAATATTGTCACTTCTAAGTCAGTACGTAAGATTTATATAACATTTTATTTATTTCCACATAAATATAATCAGCCGTATGAAGTATCAATTAGCAATTAGGGGTGGAAGGCTAGTGACCTAAGATACAGGCTCACACCCCCAGTTCAGGCAATAACCGGCCACATAAGAATTATTTTCATATTTTGACCCGTACATGTAAAATAACGTAATTTGTGTTGACAAAATAAATGATTATTGTTAATATTTTTCTATATGCGTTTTTTTTCTCCACAGTTTTAAGCCAAGTAAATTATTTTTTTTTCTTTTGTGGGATAGAAGGGCAAATGAGCAGGCGTATTACCTGATGAAAGCCATCAACACCACTCATAAACATCCGCAGAGCCATAGGCAGCGCATAAGCGATGTCGGCCTTTAAGGAAAGTGTCATTATGGTTGGGCCTCCGGAACTTAACCGCTCATCGGAAGAAGCGCGGTGGATAAGCTACTCAGATGCTGGTTTTCTGCGGGAGTGTCGTATTACCCCGGGCGTGCCGGCCCATTTATGCTACAGACAAATAATATGCCATTCTTGACAAAGTATTTGTCTGCAGCAGTAAATTATGCCGAGGAAACGTGACACCAAACTCCACATTATAAAATATGAAGCATAAAAACCTCGACATAATACCATAAGGAAAACGATGTCAAGGAATTTGTATATCCGCACGCGAAAACAGTGAAATTCCAGTTTAATGAACGACTCATTGTTATTAATGTCCTCAGGGAGTGTGAAAATTTTAATTCTATTTTCTTTCATATCGATGCAAAAAAAAACTTACCACCAGAGCTTAAAAACTTAGGATTTAAACTTAGGAGTGCGCTATTATATTGGCGTATCTTTCACTAATGTGACATGCGCTCAAGCCACTATATTGGTGCGTCTTTCAAGAAGCAGATATTCGCGAAAGCCACTATAGTAGTGCGTCGTTGAAAAAGCAGACATCCACTAAAGCCACTACAGTAGCGCGTCATTCAAAAAGCAGATATTCGCGAAAGTCACTATAGTGGCGCGTCGGTCAAAAAGCAGATATTCGCGAAAGCCACTATAGTGGCGCGTCGTTCAAAAAGCAGATATTCGCGAAAGCCATTATAGTGGCGCGTCGTTCAAAAAGCAGACATCCGCTAAAGCCACTATAGTGGCGCGTCATTCAAAAAGCAGATATCCGCTAAAGCCACTATAGTGGCGCGTCATTCAAAAAGCAGATATTTGCGAAAGCTACTATAGTGGCGCGTTGTTCAAAAAGCAGATATTCGCGAAAGCCACTATAATGGCACGTCGTTCTTAAAGAAGATATTTGCGAAAGCCACTATAATGGCACGTCGTTATTAAAGAAGATATTCGCGAAAGCCTCTAGTCTTCTTTTGTTTCAAAAAGTTCGTGATATACATATACTTAATTTTTTAACAGTGAAAGAAAGTTCGTAGTGATTTATTTTTAATAATTTGCTTATAACCTTACTTTTTACAAGTCGGCTAAAATTATATAAAATCAACCACATAGCGTGGATAAAAAAGCCAAGCCCGAGGTCAGTAACACGGTGTAAACCCATACATAATCCTTTGCGTGCATTTTTTATTTTTGCAGTTGTATATAATTCTGTAAACTTATTGTACGAGCTGATGCAATCTTGGTTATTACGTGTGAAAAAAGTTTATGCAAATATCTGTTTTTATAGCGGTTTGCATGAAAGGTCAAAGTACCCCATGTATATAATTTTTTTTACACTTTTTATGTTAAGTGAAAACATACCTTGACCAAATTGCTAAGATGCTTTTAAGAAAAGCCAGGTCAAGAGTACCCTTAACCGGCGGGCTTAGATGAGGAGAGTGATATGCGTGGAGGAAGCAAGGAAAGTATGCAGAGATCGTAGCAGATGGAGATCTCGGCATGCACATGGTCTCTGCCTACCCGTACGGTAAACGGCCGTCATATGTATGTATGTAATTTGAAACTCGAAACGAATTTAATTATTTTGTGGTGCACATAATATAGTCTATATTATTAATGGAGTCAGGCCTTGCTTTGCGGAAATCCATCACTATGTGGACAGTCAAAAGTTTGTCGCGGATCTTAGCTAAGTAAAACTTTTGACTGGACAGTCAAAAGTTTTACTTAGCTAAGATCCGCGTCTATATTAGTAATCGTTTTATTGCAAGGCAAAAGGTAGGAAGACGTAAGAAGTATATATATTAAGTATAGAATAGAATAGGAAAAACTTTATTTATGACACATTATTTTACAATAACTACAATGAAAACCTTAATAATATTATAATATGTAAATAAACAAAACAAAAAAGAAAATAATTTCTCATCTACAAGTGTCATAAAATGGTTCTTGCTTAGCATATACCGGATTGGAGCTATTCGTTCTATTGGAGCATCTGGCGCTGGTTTTCAGCAAGAACCAACGTAGTTAGATCGCGGACCAAAGACTATATATATATATATATATATATATATATTAGGTGTACAAATAAGTTTCCGCGGTTTGTCAAAAGATGGCCCCACCAGAAGGTTATGGAGAAATTGTCAGATGTAAAACGTAATATCCCAAGTTTAGTCATCTGGCAACACCATAACCTTAAAGTACTAGTGATTCCGTATCAGCATCACGTAATTTTTTTCGTGCAAAAATGTCAAGTTTTATTCCGAATAAGCATCATTTGCGGGAACTTTTGTTTTACTTCTTTAATGTGAAAAAATCTGCAGCTGAGGCGCATCGATTGCTTCTAGAAGCATATGGTGAAGCTGCTTTAAGTGAGAGAAGTTGTCAGGAATGGTTTCAAAAGTTTAAGAACGGTGAGTTTGACGTTAAAGACAAAGAACGCAGTGGAAGGCCGAAAGTGTACGAAGACATGGAATTAGAAGTACTATTGGAGGAAGATTCGTCCCAAACGCAAAAAGAACTTGCACTTACTCTACAAGTGACTCAACAAGCAATTTCACATCGTTTAAAATCGTTAGGAATGATTCAAAAACAAGGAAATTGGGTTCCATATGAACTAAAGCCGAGAGACGTTGAACGCCGATTACGCATGAGTGAAATGCTGCTTGCCAGGAATAAAAAAAAGAGTTTTTTGCATCGTATAGTCACTGGTGACGAAAAATAGATCACTACGATAATCCAAAGAAGAGAAAGTCATGGGTTAAGCCCGGCGAACCATCAACATCGACAGCTAAGCCGAATATTCATGGAAAAAAACTCATGCTGTGTATTTGGTGGGATCAGCTTGGTGTCGTGTATTATGAATAGCTGAAACCAAGCGAAACCATTACTGGAGCTCTCTACCGAACACAATTGATGAGATTGAGTCGGGCACTTAAGGAAAAACGCGCCCATTACTACTCCAGACACGACAAAATTATTCTTTTACACGATAATGCTCGTCCACATGTTGCGGCGCCGGTAAAAACATACTTGGAAACACTCAACTGGGAAGTTTTACCCCACCCGCCGTATTCACCAGACTTAGCCCCTTCTGATTATCACCTGTTCCGGTCGATGGCACATGGTCTGTCTGAGCAGCGCTTCTCATCATATGAAGACACCAAAAATTGGGTAGATTTGTGGATAGCGTCAAAAGATGAAGAGTTTTTTCGACGGGGTATCCGAATGTTGCCAGAAAGATGGGGAAAAGTAGTGGCAAATGATGGAAAATACTTTGAATAAAACGTAATGTACTTTTCCTTTACAATAAATTCCTAATTTTTTATAAAAAACTGCGGAAACTTATTTGTACACCTAATATATATATATATATACATATGTATACTACTACTTATACACATACATTAACATAATTCATGTTATATACATAATTTTTATATACATATGGTTATATACATATTGGTTTTTTCTAGGACTTAGTTTAACAAATGCGCGGTCTGAACGGAAAATCTTCAAAAAATCGTCTAACAGGGAACAAGGGAAGTTTATAGACAAAGTCGTGAGGTAGAGCTAGCTTAGAATAAATCGCGGTTTCGCCTCGAGATGTGAACGAACGGAGATCGTAAACCGGTTATGCGTTGTCGCCTATGTGTTTATTCCATGCGCCATTGTGAAACTGATCTTAATGCTGTATATCAGGGGTTCCCAACTTTTTTCATTTCGGGGGCGCATCTACATGTTTAGAATTATGTGTCGGCGCTCCACTGTAGATAGGCACAAAAATTCAAACATCAGCTATGTCATCATGGATGCTTCCACTAATAGTGTCATTAAATAAAGTATCTTCTCTTTTTCTGCGATAATGTAAGCTTTTTTACTTGTCGCCGCTCTGTATGATAACAGTGCGTTGCTAGGTGTTCGGGCTTTTTTTTCTTTAATGGCATTTAGTTATAACTATTATACCAGTGTCAAGTAAAATAAAATAATATCAAATCTTTTGAAATGTAACTAGTCAGCTTGTCACGTTACGTCTTGATAAAACGGTGGCTATTCTATCAAAACTTCTATCGGATTTTTCATTCAACTTAAACAATCACGATTCACGTATTTATTTCATAGCATCTCACTTATACGTCCCAATCGAACTATATTGTATAATACGTCACCACAATTAAACAATATAACTGACAATAATATAAGATTATGAAAATTAAATAAAAAGACCACGTCACTGATGTGAGTTGGCGGGAAAAGTCCCGCTCGTGCAGTTGTGAGGCTTGTTAATTTGAGAGACGTTTTTTGTTTTATAGATTATGTAACTTCTTATAAAGAATATAACACACGTGATTTTTAACAATAGCAGAATGAATGGTCTCGAGATGTCGCTTTAGCTTACTTGGAAGCATACTTAGAGACGTTAGAATTTTCAAACGGAGCACACACAGCGGTATTTTTACATTGTTTACTTCTATATGATGAAGAGTCGAAATCCAAATAGTTATCACGATTATAGGCGCCCCTCTTTGCTCTTTGCGGCACACACTTTGGGAACCCCTGCCTTATATAATTGTGTCGTATGATATTGCCTTTATAATGTTATCTTGACGAAGGTCACGTCTTCAACTTTTTAGTCGTATTTATTTAACATAAGAATTTTTTAACATGTTATTAAAAAAAATAATTTTTGAGACAGGTAGGAAAAAAAAAAGAGCGTTGTCTGATGGAAACCAATTAAAGTCATCCATAGATATCTACAACACCATAACAAATGCAGAAGCTTTAACCTGCCTTATAGAAGTTTGTGAGCTTGTTTTTTTAAAAGTTGTAGTAGTAAACTGGCTGTAGGTTGTGCTGGCTTCATCGATTGATGGTGTATGTAGATACGGGAAGGTTAGGGTAAAAATCAACATATTTAGATCCTCACTCATTCAGCTGGTGTAATAATGTTTTCTTTTTATGGGATAGGAAGGCAAACGAGCAGGCGTGTCACCTGATAAACACCCGCAGCAGTGCAGAAGCGTTGCCGGCCTTTAAGGAAACTGTCATTATGGGAGGGAGGAAAGGGGAGGGGAGGGGAGGGGAGGGAAATGGGAAGGGTGTGGGTCTCCGGAACTCAACAGCTCACTGGACGAAGTGCAGTAGCTAAGCTACCACTCAGACGCCGATTTACTGCGGGTATGTGGTACTTCCCCGGGCGAGCCGGCCCATTCTTGCTACAGACAAATAATATGTCATTCTTGACAAAGTGTTCGTGTGCAGCGTGGCTCTACCGCTAATAAAAAATAATGATAATGGGCAGGACACACTGCCTGAAAACCCTTTGTCTTCGAACAGACATTAATTGGTAATTGTTAGTTTTTTTAAATCCCGCTTTGTCTTCATTATATTTCGAGTCGCATAAGTCGCGTAGGTATAACATTATACAGATGAAGGTATTAATTGATTTCGATTCATCGTGGTTACGTATTACACAATATTTGAAATTCAAATGCAATAACGCTAAGGGATTTCATAACGTTGATATTATAATAATTTCACCGTAAACACACTTTGATTGGTACGCTTTGTATACTGCCGTTCCGAGAAAACGCCTCCTATCCCGTTTGATGTATCTGAAAATAATTTGCTGAAGAAACATTCATAATAAATTCACTAATAATGTACGTTTTATTTATTACATACCTTAGACATGTTTATGTATTTTTTTTCATAGAAGAGCTAGACAAATGAATGATAAGTAATCACCACTAACCATGGATAATAAAGGGCGTTACAAAGGTATTACTATGAATAAGTGGCGTACCATAAATTACGTCACACGCTAAATGAAGGGAAGCGATCAATAAATTGCAGTTTTCTATGGGCGGCGTTGACCACTTACCACCTCGTTCACTATAAAAGCTGCTCAGTTTTTTTTATGGGATAGGAAGGCAGATGAGCAAGCGCGTTACCTAATGTAAAGCAATCAACGCCGCCTATAAACATCCGCAGTACCATAGGCAGTGAAGAAATGTTGTTGGCCTTTAAGGAAACTGTCGATACGGGAGTGGGGAAAGAGAGGGAGAGGGGAAGGGGGAAGGGGGTTGGGCCTCCGTAACTCAACCGCTCACCGGACGAAGCGCGGTAGCTAAGCTGCCACTCAGACGCCGGTTTTTTGCGGAAGTGTGGTACTTCCCCGGGCGAGCCGGCCCATTCGTGGCTACTGACAAATAATATGCCATTCTTGACTAAAGTATTCGTCTGCAGCGTGACTATACCACTAATAAAGTTGTGATGCATAACAAAAAGATGGCGTTCAAGCTGTACAGAATTCTATTGTTAGCTAATATTCGGTGAAACATTAATTGGCATGGAATTTATTGGCAGTGTGTTGTAAATTGTTTGGGTAATAATTTATTATAATATAAATATTGTCTGTTTGTACAGGTGTTTGGTTGTAATCTTTAACCATATTTTTATTTGTTAGGATTCTTATTTTGTGTTCATCCCTTAATTATTGCGTTAAGTCTTGCGTTTAACCTTAAATTTTTACGTTTTCTGTTTAATCACCGTTAAGAAAAGTTTCATCCCCACCATTAGTAAAAGCGATCTACTACGGTGCGCTTCTCACGAAACTTATTTCCACGCACCACCTCTCTATGGAACCAGATACCTTGGGCGATCTTTCCGAACCGATACGACATTGGCACCTTCAAAAAACAAGCCTACACATAGAGACCGGCAACGCTTTCGTGACTCTTGCGGTGTCGAGGTTGTCTATGGGCGGCGTTGATTGCTTTCTATCAGGCGGCACGCTTGCTCGTTTGCCCTCCTATCTTATAAAAAAAAATTAATTATTAAAATATGTGTTCGTTTTCAGTCCATATATGTTTCACTGTTCAGCAAAGGGCTCCTCATTTCTGTAGGAAATCAAGCCAACACGCTTGTCCAAGGCGGCTTGTTTCGATAATCTGAATTAAATACTAACTTATTTGGGCACCCTTTGTATCCTTGTAGGGTCAACGGTGGAAAAACCGGTTGATTGTCGCGACGCTTACGTCATGCTTTAGTAAAAGGGTGAGGGCTCACAGAACCTTTGATCCTTGTAAGTTATTAGGAAAACGCAAGAATATGTTTATTTTATTTATAATAAAATTAAAAAAAATATTGAGGTAAATAAAATTTAGCTTCCATTTTTGTAGACAAAAATAAAAGTTTTTTAATTAAATAGCTTTAATTTGTTCAAAATAGGCATCCCCATAAAATTATATATATATATATATATATATATATATATATATATATATATATATATTTGGGGACGCCCATGTTGATCTTCTAAAAACCTATGTAATTCTAGCGGGATGCCTATTTTGAACAAATTAAAGCTATTTAATTTAAAAAAAAATTATTTTTGTCTACATGTCTACATATATATATCCCCCACAGGGGTTGACAGAGCTCCACCCGCTGCCATTCATCGCAGCGAAACGGCTCGTCATTGGTATAATTAAATAAGTTTTTATTTGATTTACATGAGGTTTATTAGACAGCAATCAACTCCGGACATAGACATTCGCAACATCATACGCATTACAGATACGTTTCCCGCTTTTGAGTAGGCTTGTATCTTTTAAGGTTCTATTGTCGTATCAATTCGGTAGTACCGCTGAAGGAAGCCGGTACCATAGAGTGCTGGCGCGAGGAATAAAGTTGAGGGAATAACGCGTAGTACTGGATCGTCATTTATCGAGATGGCATCGTTCAACAGAATGGAAAAGACAACAGAATGTCGGAAGGACGATTCGCTCGAAATAGTCATAATAGTTTATTGCACCCTCAGTATAAGTGTTGCCATTGTTCGCGTGTCTAGCAGACGGATTGTTGATAGCAAATCGGTTTTCATTACTCAACTATAAATTTCTGCCCATCTACCGGTCCCCGACACTAGCCGAGCACGTAGAGTAGGGAACATTTCTACACCGGCCGCTTTTACGAGATTCTCTCACGGTCCCGATCGTTTCTCACCCCCTAAACCTCAGGGCCTAGGGGACTAACAGGAACCATAGGTACTTACGTCCAATCCTTCTCTACATGTTTAACGTAGCGTCATGACGAAATTAGAATCGACACACACACACGTGTATCTCCGACACGGCATCGAGTCGATGGAATCTGCGTTTTGTGCAAATTCCCATATACATCTTACTTGCCCGCGGGCCCAGTATTCGACAAAGCTGTTAAAGCCAATGGGCTACCAGCATTAACGTCTTCGTATCGAATCTACCGGTATTTGCTTCCACGGTCACTACTTCATCTAAAGTACACAGAAATGGAATTTCCCTATAATGTACATACCTTAACAAAGAAACATTTTCAATTATACTTAAAACAAGTCAATAAATTCTACGAGAGAATACCAACGGCTACTGGCAATTATTTTGTTCTGTTTCATTAGTACTAATTGGTATTTATTCCAATAGGATTTTTACTTTCGTAACAAATTATACTCTCTAATTAGTGTGGAGCGAAGTAAGCTGTAATAGAAAACAATTCAAATTCACGGAATATTTTAAAACGCGGCGTTTTAAAAACGCTATGTTTTTTGTTCATAACACATGCTTGTTTACAATTATGCCTTAGAAAAACGTACCAAACGTACAGTTCATATCATCTGAATTTTAAAGAAAAATATAAATGGGAACCTAATTTTTTGAAAAATGACCGCGACGTGGTTCGACACCCGTCATGTTCTGATTCTCACGAGGGTGAAAAGCGACTAATGGAGTGCCGTTTCGCTGCGATGAATGGTAGCGGATGGAGCTGTGTGGTCTCTGCCAACCCCTGCGGGGGAAAGGCGTGATTATATAAAAAAGTACATATAAATGGGATATTTTTTATATTTAAGATATGGAAGTAGTTTTGAACTAATAGTTTATTTATATTTTATTTTAGGATATGAATAGACCCAAAACAGACTATGTGGGAACATTTATTCTATCGAGAAGGACTTGCAGGTAACTGCAGTCACTCCAAACTGCTACCTACAATTTTTTTAATAGTATTTCATTATGATATTGTGCTATATGTAAATCTTTTGTAATCGCTGCGGGTTTTGTCGAGCCGTGTGTTCTTTCACTTTCGCTTCGCTGTCAATAATTAATTCAAAGTCAAACCTCGCGACGGTAGTTGAACCGGTGACAAATTGCAGACTCAAAGTCACTGCCGTGAAATTTCAATATCGTACTACTACTATTTGACATTGGCCCGGTGTATCTATCAACAGAAAAATTATGACGGAAATAGTAAATAAAACAAGTGATTCTCAGAATTCCGGCGTATAAACCATCAACTGAGATTTTAAAGTTTTGCTTTGTCATTTTCACTTGCCCGTGAATAGGTTGTTATTTAATTCGTTTTTAGTACCAGCTCCTTCCATTTGAACGCAACTAACGGAGAGCGTCCCGAATCGTCCACGACCGTAGGATATCCGATGGGATCGTACTATAAAAAACAATACAATAAAAATGGCTTCTATTCATATAAAAAAATCGGCCACTAGTTTCACTTCTCCTCAGTGTTATTTCCACATCTTCTCTTCTACTATTTTCTTCCGTATTAAACTTTTAAACTCCCCCTTCGACGCACTATCGCCTCTTTATATAGGTAAACGATCGAAATTTCTAGCATTCCAAAATTCGAAAATGTTCCGGCAATGTGTAGTCTTTTCTAGACATCGCCCTGTCTCTTTCCCGCACGCTGCTATTTCCTATTAACTGTCCTTGTCACGCATTGACAATGTCACGCATTGTCAATTTATTTTTAAAAAGTTGTAATGGCTTGCTTGACCAGGATTTTGAGATTTCAAGAGGAGTTGTTTATCTCCTCGTATAAAAAAAGGTTTCATCTCCATCACCTGGATGTCTGGCCGTCCACCACCGTCCGATTTAGTCGTAGTTTTTTACCACTAACTGTGTAAATTTTGAACGATTTACCGACTGCAGTGTTCCCATTAAAAAAAGACGGAGACAATCAAAAGACTAGCGTATGAACAGATAATATAAACAAAAGCCAGCGCCGGTAGTTCTTACCTTACCACCAGGTCACCTGCATGTCCATTTACCTGCTGTGCTATAAAAAAGAAGTTTTCGACACCCAAAATGAATCATTATAAATAAAACCATTTTCTAACAATACAAGCGTGTATACAAGATTGAGTTGCCGGCGGACCCCGAACTGAGCGATTGCCCGTATCTCTTGTCCCAAACGTTTCTTTTAATAATTAAAAAAAAAAAGAGAAATAAACGCACTTTTTTGTGTGTGATTGTGTGTTTGGGCGTGTGTGCAAGTGTGAGTGTGTGTGTGTGTGTGTGTAGTTATAACACGAGTTGTAACCATTTCTTTTATGCACTACATGTGAGTGATGTTTTGTTCTTCGTTTGAAGTGCGAAACACTCAAAAATTATTATGCACATCCCTGAACTATTACTATTAGACGCAATAAGAAAATATATTCATCGTAGCATTAAAATTGCATTGCAAATACGCAAAAGAAAATTCGCCGAAGTTTCTCGAACTACGCCAAGTTCGTTTCGTTCTACCAATCGTTTGTGTAAAATGTTAATTCCCATATAAAAGCGTTTTTAATATTTTATTTATTTATTTTAAATGTACATTTTTGTTACAAAGACGGTTTTAATACCCGAAGGCATTCTTTGCCAGTCAAACTTTAGGTTGATGGAAAAGATTAAAATAGGAAAATTTGAATGTTTTCTAAAATGAGGTATAATACAAGGCCCATTAAAAAATTGACTCTCACTGAATCCTAGAGAAAAAAATGGGATAGCCTTTGTATAAACTAAAAGCTACACAGCAATTATAAGTATGTTAAATGTAAGGCCTAAAGAAAAGTTGAACTGACTCCCCAGAAATAGGGAGGTCCGTCTTCAGCAGTGGGACGTATATTGTAAAAAAAGTTTGAGAACCACTGGCGGGTCTCGTCGATCATTAATTTATTCTGCTGTTTATTCCACAGTCCATTAGATGCACTCAGTGCTCTTTAGAAAATTGGAGGCAGCTTATTTCTTTTATTATTTATTTCTTATTGTCTGCAGCCAGCATCATACACCTCATATGAAATCGTTGACGAGGGTAGATCTAGAAATTCTTTTGATATCACTTTGTGTGATTAAGGGTTGTCTACCGTACTATTAAAATTATTACTTCATACATTTCATTTTTATACTTCGATTCGACGTAACTTTACTCGAACTACAGTCTAAAGTTTTTTATTTATTTATTTGATTCTGATTTTTTTTATTTTAATTTAATTGATTATTTTATTTAATTAATTGAAATTTAATTGATTTTAATTCTGAATTTTGACTTTCATTAATTACTTTATATTGTAATATAATAATTAATCTGTGCGCAAACACTCATGATTAGAGTCTGGGCGATATTCTTCATACACACTATAGTATTAACATACAATATCGCCCAGACTATAAATCTGAGTGTTTGCACACAGAATGGTTATTATAATAGTATGAGGTAATTAATGAAAGTAAAAATGAATTGAAAGTTTAACATGTTGAGGGACAGTGGGTACTTTGCATTTGTTGACGTCTTGGAACCACTACTTATTTCCATATATTGCATTTTGTTACTTTGTGCCAGTGTGATATTCAAAACGTGTTTACTTTGACACTATAGCATTACGTTTCTTGAATTACTATGGAAACTCGATCGTCGATAGGTCGTTCCGACTTTATATAAATAAAAACTCGAACGTCCATGGGCGTTCTGACGTTTCACTTTCAATTAAGTGGGCGGTACTGGCCGTTAACGTGTCAAGAGATTTTTTTGAAATTTTCTTCAGTAAAATAAAATATTTGTTTTTATTTTGCAAAACAATTAGTAGCCCTTTTTGCTTCGTTTGCTTGGATACTTGGTTGCTTAGATGCTTGGTAAAAGAAGTTTACGTTGCGGATATGGACGGATGGGTTGGTAGGGGAAGACCAAGGAAAACATAGCTTGACCAAATTGCCGAAGTTTTTAGTAAAGACCAGGTCAAGAGTACCCTTAACTGGCGGGCTTGCATGAGGAGAGTGATGAGTGTGGTGGAAGCAAGAAAAGTATGCCGAGACCGTAGCAGATGGAGATCTGTGGTCTCTGCCTACGCCTACACGAAACAGGCGTGACGATATGTATGGATGTATGAGTTAGCAGCCCTAATGTAGACTTCTATGCTAGTATTAGGTGCAACTAGATGGTTGGTAATTCAATTATTATAATAATTGATTATCTATTGTTGCTCGGAAAAGATAAATGTAAAATCATGTTAAAGTAGCTATTATTCTAAATAGCTTAGTCGCAAGCGTGCCGACCGTCCCGGGATCGGGCTCCCCCGGGTACTATGGTGCCTTATCTCAGCATGCAGGGCTCTGCTGGAGCTGACCTCCATCCTCCCTTGCGGCTCGTGAGATTCACTAACACGAATTTAATATACCTAATTTGTTGAAAAATGACGGCGACGTGGTTCGCCACCCGTCACGTCCTGATTCTCACG
This sequence comes from Baronia brevicornis, assembly GCA_031353405.1. Taxonomy (NCBI): domain Eukaryota; kingdom Metazoa; phylum Arthropoda; class Insecta; order Lepidoptera; family Papilionidae; genus Baronia; species Baronia brevicornis. Next base: position 79,876 of record JASFAT010000710.1, on the reverse strand, counting down.
AGGGCGAGAAGCGACCAATGGAGAGCCGTTTCGCTGCGTAGCGGATGGAGCTCTGTGGTGTCTGTCAATCCCTGCGGGGGATAGGCGTGAATATATAAAAAGAAAAAAAATTGAAGTATTACAATCGAGAGAGAGCTCCTAATAAACTTGGCATCAGTAGTGCCTCTGGTGGTAAATTGGTGCATTGGGGCGGTGACGATATTTTACTAGATGGACTAGATACTAGTCGGAGAAGTACTATACGAAGAAGACTCCATGAAAATTAAATTTATAATTTGTTACTTGCATGTTTGTTGTTCTCGAGTAAGTTGTTTCGATGTGCTGTGCGACGGAGGACGTCAACAGTGCAATGAGGCAATAACTCGTTATTTTAGTTTTGCCAGATCGAACATTTTTCCCGTACTAATGGGTAAAAAAGTATCTGGCATGTTGATTTCATTTTGGTCTCGTTTGTTTGAATCCCACAACAAAACCGTGGAAAGAGTAAGTACCCTTGAAGTACATACATACAATATATGAGTTTAAATAATTGTGTCCAGCTCAAGTTATAGCCCAGGTACCGCTCTAGAGTCATGGTGGAGGATGAATTGCGCAACCTTCAAATCCGCAACTGGCAGGAGATCGCGCAGGACAAGGCACGGTGGCGTAAGATCTGTTCGGAGGCCAAGATCCAGTTTGGGTCCAAAATTAATTAGTTTTTTAATTAAAGTTCTTCATAAAAAAATACTAGAAAAACCTATTCTATTGGTGCCTTTTCATTAAATATCAAAAAATAAATACCCAATAACAGGATGGTTATATCTTAATTTTTATAGTATTATAATTTTCGACTACACATGTATTTTATATTTTATTCAGTATTTAAGGGTCATTATCATCAAGGCAGCCGTAATGGTTGATTGCTGGACATGGCATTCCTACAAATAATGATTTTAGTATTAAGAATCAATCGACAGCCTGCGGTAGTCCACTGCTGGACATAGGCCGCCCTAACGCGCCACCTAGCCCGATTTTTGACTTCACGCATCCAGTTTCTACCAGTCGCCCTGCTCAGATTGTCGCACCATCTCGCATAGCTCCATCATTATTAGAGATGATTATTCGTATTTTATATTTTAACTTATTTAACTCTGGCAACATTTGAGCAACCATTTAAAGATTTCAGTCCTTCAACGAGCTGTAGACCCCTAGCTCTCGTGACTACCCGTCACGCCTTTACATTATTTACATATTTAACTTCAAGTTAACATCGTTAGTAGGGTGACAATCTCATAGGAGACAACGGGACTTGATAAATTGTACAATATTGAAAGGAAAACTCGAAGAAACCTGCCTTCGAAGAAACAAATGATGATTAGCTTCCAATTACATTTATATATCTATTGACCACGGAACAGAAACGTTCGATATTTTCAATATCAAAATACACCAATTAAAGCGATCGCTCCGTGATATCTTTGGCAGCCGATAGATCACAAAATTATTGTTATTCTTTTTTTTTATATTTCTTATATATTTTTTTTAAATTTAATTTTATCTGTTTAAATTTATAATATATTATTATTACATAAGTAACCCTATTGTCAAAATGTAGCCATGCTGCGCGCAAATTTAAAGAGTTATAGTCCGAGCGTTGTTAAGTTTTTATTATATCGTATTCTTTAAGACTGTAACTTGTTTTTATGCCTAATAAATAAAATAAAATAAATTTATAGATTTTAATTGAATGAAGCTTATAAAAACTACCTAATTGACTCATCCCTCAAAAAATGAGAAGGACCGTATCCAGTATTGTGGCATATATGGGCTGTGAAAAAGTAGCTTATTCATGAAAGCCACTCATGTTAAAACTCTACCCTAGTGGTTATATATCATTATGAAAATCAGCATTAGCAGTGATGCTGATTTTAAAAACAATTACTGATACTGACTGACGTTAACTTTCGCGGTAATTTTGCTTGTTATTTATACTTACGTATATCCGTGATTTTTTAATACGTATCATGGTCACCCTATTCGTACATTAATAATTCATGTAGAACCTAACAAACTGATTGTTATTATTTGTTAATTTCGCTCGCTATCAGCGCACTATTCAAAATTTAGACGTGCTTACGTGTGTGGAATATTTTGAATAATTCGCGTTTGTCAAACTGTACATATATTAGGATTATACAATACATACCTAATACGTCTAATAAACTATATCAAATGCCGACGTACATTTCAAATTTTGGTATCAGAAAAAAATTGCACAAAATATCAGCGGTGTGTATTATGGCGGGTCCATAAATCCATAATAGTGGCAGAAGTGGTGGTCCGTGAGAATATTTCGCTGGTCCGCAGAAAAACGAAGAATATAATTTTCTTTTCTTTTCTTTGATGGTAATTAGTTACAACTTTTATGCCAGTATTAAGTAAAATACAATGATATCAAATCTTTTAAAAAGTCAGCTTGTCACTTTACGTGTTGATAAAATAGTGGATATTTTACCAAAACTTTCTATGGACTTTTTCAGTCGACTAGTAAAAAGTCACGATACAAACATTTATTTCACATCACTTCACTTATACATCTTAATTGAACTATTAATATAAAATTACGCAGAAATTCATTGAGCCAAGGATTGATCGTGGATACTCTATAATTCAGTTTGATTACATACATACATACATATCATCACGCCTGTTTCCGGTAGAAGTAGGCAGAGACTATAGATCTTCATCTGCTACGATCTCGGCATATTATCTTTGCTTCATCCACATTCATATATTTATTGACCACAGTACATAAACGTTCGATATTTTGAATATAAAAATACACCAATTAAAGCGATCGCTCCGTGATATCTTTGGCAGCCGATAGATCACAAAATTATTGTATGTTATCCTTTCTTTTAATTTTATCTGTTCAATTTTATAATATTTTATTATTTTGTAGATATAATTAACCCTATTGTCAAAATGTAGCCATGCTGTGCGCAAATTTAATGAGTTATAGTCCGGGCGTTGTTAAGTTTATATTATATATTGAGACTGTAACTTATTTTTGTGTCCAATAAATAAACAAAATCATCTTATACTCTTATGCAAGCTCGCCGGTTAAAGGTACTTTTGACCTGGCCTTTTTTAAAGTTCGCTTTCTTGCATCTATTAAAGGTTGCATAATTATCAAAATGCATATTTGATTTTCTACTATAGTAGTGAAAGCAGATCCCAGACCTCGATATGCATCGTGAACTTTATCATGTCAAAGGTCAGTTTTTAGCTATTTAAATGAACTTAAAAATCTCCGTCTGATAGCTAATGAAGCGCGCAGTGTTTATCGATTATGTAATTTGATATCAGTGTGTTAGGCAAGTCACAGACTAACGTTTATTTTAATTTTCAATTAGTAATACGGTAGTTATTAAACACGTAATATATATATATACACATATACACACATATACACATATATATATACAACTGTAACATCAGAGGCACAGTAGATACGTTGTCTGTCTTAAAGTATATGGTAGGTTGACTGAGGAAGAGGAGAGGTTGGATTTACGGCTCTCAACGCTTATCTGATGAAATACAGTACAAAAACATTAACCAGTTGCAATATCTTAAAGCAGTAGAACCACGCTGCAGACGAATACTTTGTCAAGAATGGCATATTATTTGTCTGCAGCATGAATGGGCCGGCTCGTCCGGGGAAAGATCACACTCCCGCATAAAACCGTCGTCCGAGTGGTAGCTCAGCTACCGCGCTTCATATCGTGAGCGGCTGAGTTCCGGAGGCTCAACACCCGCTCCTTCCCCCCTCCCTCTTCCACTCCCACTACCATAATGACACTTTCCTTAAAGGTCGGCAACGCTTCCGTACTGCCTATGTGCGCTGCGAATGTCTATGGGTGGCGTTGATTGCCTTCCATCAGGTAACACGCCTACTCGTTTGCCTTCCTATCCCGTAAAAAAATATATCACACATTGGATACGAAATATTCTAGTAAACAACTTGATGTGTTATTAAAGGAGTCAGGCGTTACTTTGCGGAAATCTATCACTATATGGACTGTCAAAAGTTTTACTTAGCTAAGATCCGACGACGACGACAAAGAAGCTTTTCGGTTGTCTTCCGTAGAGTCTACTATACCTGAAGATGCCTCGTGTTGGGGCGAAACACGTGTCGTTTACAAGATGGAAAAGTGATAATGTGCGTTTGGTGTTGTGTATAGTGGTTGGTGGGTGGAGAGTTGATGGCCGATTTTCGGTCTTTGACTGTCCAACTTGATGTGTCTATTTTGCAGGTCAAAATTGTAAAAAAATGTATACTGAGAAAAAAAATTACGGTTAAAAATATATTTAGTTTATTTAATTAAAACTGAACATAGGAAGTATTAATTTTTATTTCCGTTAGTTTGTGTAAAATATTCAATAATTTTGATATAATTTAAAGCGATATAAAGCGATCCTTTTATTTTTCGTAGTCCATCGAAATCGTTTTAAAAATGTGTGAAACCGCTGAGTGTATAACGTGCCTTATTTGCTATTTCTTTTTTATATATGTACATAGCGTAACATTGTTAGTATGGCGCGCATATTGTTATATTGATTTGCAATGCTACGCAATTGCTTGCAACTTCTTTGGAGTTTGTAGTGTGATGACGATATACATTTACTCATGATTGTAAAGTGAACATTGAAAGCAAATTGCTTCCGATATAGAACCTCTCGTTTATTAACAACTTCTGCGTCTGTGCATTGCCGAACAGGCTATCTCTAATACGAGCTACTTAGTCCAATCTTCGGCTTCTCACATACAGTTTCTACCAGCTGACCTGCGAATATCGTCGCACCATCTGGCCAGGAACGTTTAAAAGGGTCGCATAACGAAGTTCATAAATAAAATCCTTAATTAAAGAAAACAAAAAATATACTTATAATACTCAATTTGAAATCTATTGCATTTCTAAGTGCACAACTTCATTCGCATCCTCTTTAGTAGAATCGAGCACAGTTCTAAACGTTGCACCACACTACGGGCATGGCCTTTGCATTTGGCACATGACCTTTTGATGTATCAAGCGATCTCTAGTGATGTAAGATAATCGAAACATAATACATCGATATGAAATTGTAGGATAGCCAGAATAATAGTTTTCTTGTGTGGAATGACGTTGTATTATCTTTTAGAAATTCGTCGAAAGAAAGCAGGAGGCAGGCAAGTTGCGAGCTGGGTTCAACGAAGATGATTTTTCGATTTCTTGTCTATTTATTTCTTCACGATACCTAAGCGTTGTTGTTGATCGCTTCAAATATAGCAGTGAAGAGGCTGATGCTTTCAGAATTTAGAATCTCGGGTCACGTAATAATTCCCTATATAGATTATGTATATTAGCACTTATTTACTTTATTCCATATCGAAGAGTGGTTGAAAAACAAAATGTTATACCTTAAATTTTAGCTATTTGTGAAACTGTTTATATTAATTAAAGTGTAGGATCTCTCTCAATTATAAAGTAAAGGACATTTCTGTGAAATGTAACAAGGTGGAAAAAATATTATTCCAGGTCTTCTCTGATTCTTAGTAAATTTAAATTTGTAAACAAAATAATTAGCGAGGGATTCTTCGTAACGCTGTAAGCTTTAATTAAGCTATTAAGCTGCATTTAAGGATCAAGCTTTTTGTTGTTTTTGTCGATATCGATGGTACGACTTTGAAAGTGCATAACGCATCACTAACGATGTGTCGACGCAGAATATGTTTACAGATTAACAGTGTTATTTATTATACTTATTTAATTTCTAAATACATTCGAAATCTTATTCTTACAGTTGATACACACTAGGTTTTCTGATATGTTCAAGGTCACCCGATCTTAAGCTCTTTGTTACATGGTAGTATTAAAAGCTTTTATATACATATACACACACATACACACACACATATATATATATATATATATATATATATATATATATATATATATATATATATATATATATATATATATATATATATATATATATATATAGTTATAGTAAATTATGGATTATTCGAGTAAGAATTTTAGACCGCTGTTCCACTGTGATAAGTAAGGCCAGTCCTTTAAGAATGTCATTTGTTGGATAATGCTCTTTGAGTTTAAAGTTATTAATAGTAATGGTGATTCGCTCGATGGTATTTTGCCGGAAAATAGACAATATTAACAGTATTGGAAGCCTTACGACAAACCGCAACTGAACAAAGGCATCTCCGAAAGGCATTAACCTTATCAAAATAATACTATAGATAGAATAGACTTTAATTCACACACACACACACACACATTCATAACAATTTTTTTTTCTTTTTTCATGTAATAGGAGGGCAAACGAGCAAGCGTGTCGCCTGATGGAAAGCAATCAACGCTGCCCATACACAATGTTTAATGCTTAAAATTAATATACAATGCTTAATGCTTCCCTATGTTTAGAATAAACGTCAAAATTTATCTTGTCAAAAAAAAAATGCATTCGCTCTCAACTTGTATAGGCAACGCGTCTCTTGTATTTATATTTAAGTATTCTATTTTATAAATCGAATTTATCCATAAAACTTGTTTTTGTGTTTATCAGTAAAGGTTCTATGTATTTATTACTTTTTACATAAAGAAATAACGAGTGGAAGGCTAGTGAGTGACCACAGATAACTTACCCCTAGTTCAGGCACTAGCCCCAATTCATTATTCTCAAAATGTAATCTATGTATACTGCAACTTGTGATGTCGAAATACATATTGTAATTATGAATTGCTTGGTTCATATACTTGTGAAGCTTCTGCCGTTATCGGAATGCGTTTTTGTTGACTAGTTTTGTATTTACGGTAGTTATACTGCTATAAATGGATTTTTTATAGCAAAATGCGATGCGTGAAGATGGATTTAATGGTTAGGGTGATAACATATGACTGCACCTCCTTACATTCCAGTATTAAATCTTTAAAAATTTATTTTCTTTTGTTTTTGTCGTAACCGTGTACAACGTGCCTTATTTGCTATTATGTGGACAGTCAAAAGTTTTACTCAGCTAAGATCCGCGACAAGCAATACAATAACAGAAAATTAATAATGTGTGTTTTCCTGCTGGATGAAGTGGATTTATTTGGAACTTAAACCAAAAACTTACCGAAAAAACGGCCGTCAGCAACTCTCCACCCACCAACCACTACACACAACACCGAACACACACTACCACTTTTCCACCTTGTAAACGACACGTGTTTCGCCCCAACACGAGGCATCTTCAGGTAAAGTAGACTCTACGGAAGACAACTGAAAAAAACTTTTGACTGTCCACATAGTAATGGATTTTCGTAAAGTAATGCCTGACTCCATCAATAATTATTTGCTATTACTTTTTTTTATATGTACATAGCGTAACTGCTTCTATAACGCCTTCAATATTTTTGTGTTGTCGTCTATACACTAATATTAATTTTCTAATTGCATTTTTTGTGAGGAATAAAATTCTTAAATCATAAACTTTTATACTTCCTAGATAATGCGTACTTAGCAAGGCCTTTACCCGTCTGTATTCTGCGAGGTGAAATATCCTTTCTTGGTCGCCCTATTCGAGCAAAACGGTCCGCAGCGTGACTATATTTAATTAAGTATACTAACTTGGTTTTCTAGAGTCCAGCCCATACCGTTTATAGTGGGAGCGACATTTTATGTACCTTTTTAAAGAGCTAAGGAGTTAATATAAAATGCCACAAAGTATTCAGATATCTATTTAATTACGTTCATATTTCCTACTTCATATGATTTTCTATTTGTTTACTCATTTCAATATTTTTTTATTTTCGTTAATAAATCTTAAATACTTCTCTTTTCTTTCCTTAGCCATGTTTAAAATCCTTTTCACTAATGGGTCATTTTTTAAAGCGTTCCTTACCTCAGTCTCGTCAATTATTGACGTCACAGTAGTTAGTTTCTCAGTAATGGCTTCTTCATCTACGTCAGTAACTTTTGTTGTATGATTCTTGTTTTTAATAGAGTCCAACAGGTCGTTGAAATCAGATTTCGCTTGACGACGCCACACGCCACCTCTTAACATTTTATTGGCGAGAGTTTCTACAATATTAATTTGCTTCGTCAAAGTCTCTATTAATTGTGGATAGTACATATCTATTTCTTCATCGTAATAAAGGTGTCTGTTTGGATAATTTTGTATAAAATCGTCCTCGACGTTTATATTCCCATCGTTTGGAAAGGCTTCACCATACTTATCTTTCAAAATTTCTTCGGTAGCTAAAGTGTTATCATAATTTGGATGGATTTGATATTCGTTATTAAAATTGTTTTTATTGCTTAACTTTTTATTATTAAGTTCATTTTTGTTATTTATATTGTAACTAAATTGAAGTTTTTTGGGTTGGTAATCATTGACTTCGTATGTATTGCGGAAACTCACATTCCTGGGACTTAGTTTTTCGAAATGGTGAATAGAATAGTTTTTGTCGTTTAAAATATTGTCGTCTGAATGGTACTTGAGTGATTTTCTACTCGAAAGATTGGTGTAGAAATTATTTTTTATAATAGTCCCATTTTTATAGTCTTTGTCCATTGGTAAATTATCATTCATATGACTTTCACGTACGTTATCAACGAACTGTTTCTCTTCAGGTTGGTTTTTAACATTGTCCGTATTATCTTCAAATAATTTATATTTGTCTGAAATTGTTGGCAGAGCTTTGTTAAGTTATTGTTCAACACGTTCATTGCCAAGCCAAAATCTTAGACTTGCATAAATGGCCAATATAAAAAATAAGATTTTTTGTTTTTTTTTATAAGATAAAGTACTTTTATATATTGAATCTACGGGTATATAATAAATAAAAAATATATTTAAATATATAGTCGCGTACTTCACGCGACGTCGCGTGATGCGGCAATGGACGTGTTAAATAAACATTTAAAACTGAGGTGTTTTGTGCATTACATTACTGTCCTTACTTTTAAAGTAACGATAACTCTATATTACTGATGTAATTGATTCTATTATCTACTATACCATAGGTTTTGATATTCTGAATAAAGACAAACTTCGGTGGGTATCGTAGAACTGTATCTAGTGTGTTATTAAGTGTTTAATATTATTTATTCACCTCTATTATGTAACGTTGTTGTGTCGAAATAAATTATTATTATTATTATTATGAGGTATATAATGATATTATTTACCTCTTTTGTGTCGGTAACAAATAGTCGGTGCCTCGTTCCATTTATATTTTATTTCCCCCCTTGATTTATTCTGTTCGTAATCCTTTTCAGCATTAATATCTCGGCTCGTTTCTATTTTAGTACCGTGCCCCGCGAAGCTCGGGTCTATAAATTTAAATTTTCCATGGAGTCTTAAAGATATTGATTAATCTCCTACCCTGCGGAAAATTACCAAACAATTTGGCAGGCGGGAGAGTTATGAAAATAACCCGTGTCCGACATTGTTATTTTTTTATATGTTTGCGCCTATCCCCCGCAGGGGTTGGCAAAGACCACAGAGCTCCATCCGCTACGATCCTGACACATCCTCCCCGCCTCCTCCACACTCATCCATCCTTTCATCCATTCTTCCTCTCATATTTATCGCAGCGAAACGGCTCTCCATTAGTCGCTTCTCGCCCTCGTGGCAATCAGGACGTGACGGGTGGCGAACCTTGTTGAAGTTATTTTTCAACAAATTAGGTATATTTAAATTAGTCTTAGTGAGGTATGCTGAGGTAACACGCATGCTGAGGTAAGGCACCATAGTACCTGGGGGAGCTCGATCCCGGGACGGTCGGCACGCTTGCGACTGAGCTCGCTCCTAGCCACGCATCCATTGAATCCATCCATCCACGGAATCAGACCGTGGATTGGCGGAGAGGGAAGGAAAGGATAGAGAAGAAAGGAAAATCCCCATTTCTAGAGGAACGAATGTCAACCCACTACCTTTGTCCATTGCAGGCCATATATATATATTTATCTCGATGCGAGAATCAAAACTGTGGCCACTGACTCCGTAGGCGGTTGCCCTTTTACTAAACGAATTGGTTAAATAACTTTAAGCTTAAGATTTTATTCTCCTCTTCAGTCGCGCTCCTGGCGGAATGGTCATTGATCATCTAATAAGGTGATACTGGCTTCAGCGAGGCTTCATCATCTCTTTCTATCAATGGCACTGTGTGTATAGTCTGTAATGGAACACACAGTAGATGCTTTGATGAGGCATCAATCATTTTTTCTAGCGGCGTTGATCGCTTCAACAGGCGACACGCCTGCACCTTTGCCATTTTGTCAGATAAAAAAGCAAATTAAAAAAAGAGAAGCATCGTAGGACGCTTGGTAGATGGGAAAATTTGACGACGGCTCTGTCTCTACCGTATGCTCACGGCCATGTGTTAATGACCCTGTATAGGTTCGAATGGAGGGGAGCGTAGGCTGAATAGAGACGACGTCTCGGTCTACGGTTTCACACCATACCCCGCGATAAGATGTTTCACATCATCGAAAATTTTTTTAAAGCAAAGTAAATTATACTTGAAAAATTAATACTTACGACTAATATTTATAAAATAAATTGTAAAATGAAATATTTGTAGGTGAAATTTCATTGGTTTTGTTGTCCAGCTCGTAAACATGAAATTATTGCAACCAAATTTTATTTGTATTGTTATAAACTACTGAAAGCAGATTTATTTCTTATACATTAAATATAAGCTCTTGAGAAATATATTTCATATAATATCAAACATTCTTCAAAGTGTTTTCGTCGCCCATGGATCAGAGCCTGAAGACGAAAGACTGACCAGTGGATCCAGCTTGTATTATCTTACCATGCCGAAACATGAGCACCAACAGTCCATCTACAGTCCCTGATGTTGCAGATGTTCATAGGTGAACCATTTATCATCAGACCCGCTGTACCGTTTGCCTATTTTAAAAATAAAACTAAATTTGTTTCAAAAATTAGTGTTATGTCTCTCTAGATGTAACTTACATATCTCGTGTCTTGAAGACACTGCATCGGAGTTCTCTTCTGATGAAAATGAAAATGACCGTCGTCGTTGACCAAGATATCGCCGAATGGCTAGATTCTATAGAACTTCGGAGGGATATTTCATCTCTCAGCATCTCTCCCATCGATATTACAATGAGGAGTACTCCGAGGAATTGTTCCGGATAATCTTGGCCTCTAAATTCCACTACCGTACAACTCGCCAAAAGGAAAAGTTTCATCCCCATCATCTGTACGAGCGGCGATCCCGTACGATCTGTTTTTAAGAAACTTCTTTCCACGCACCACTACTCTGGGGAATCAGCTACATCCAGCGGTGTTTCCGATAATATCGATAGGATATTGGAACTTTCAAAAAACAAGCCTACACTTTCCTTAAAGGCCGGCAACGCTTCTGCAGTGCCCATGGTACTGCGGATGTCTAAGACCGGCGTAAATTGCTTTCTATCGGGTGACACGCCTGCTCGTATGGCTTCCTAGTCCATTAGTAAAAATAAGAAAAGACGAATTCATACTAGAGGCTGGCTTTACGCACACATATAGACATCAAAATTTATATTCTGCGCGCTTTACGCATTAGGGGTTCCCCGAAAAAGCCGCCACAACCGTAATTTATTTAGTATAACACGTTCATCTTCTTTTTATGTATATAAAAAAGTTGGCTCTTAGACCCTTGTTACAAGGCAAGATGTCATTATACCCCCATTTGCGCATATCTTAATCTTTTCAATCGTTACGCTCGTAGCAGATTTGTTTTTGACCATTGGTCAAAAAAGATCTGCGTGGTTTTGACCATTACTTAGTTATATGTATATAGAGGGGCAGATGGGGCTTGGCTCATGGTGCCTCGCCACTTTTCTCGGTCTGCAGTTATTCTGGTACACTTATTTGATGTATACCAATCCATTCTGTCACTTTAATCACATCCATTCTGCCCTTTTTAATGGGATAAGAAGTCTAACGAGCAGGCGTGACCTGATGGAAAGCAATCAACGCCGCCCATTGACCTCCGCAGTACCATAGGCAGTGCGGATGCATTGCCGACCTTTAAGGAAAGTGTCATTATGGGAGTGGGAATGGGAGGGGGAGGGTGTTGGGCCTCCTGAACTCGGCCGCTCACCGTACGAAGCGCGGTAGGTAAGCTACCACTCAGACGCCGGTTTTCTGCGGGAGTGTTGTACTTCACCGGGCGAGCCGGCCCATTCATGCTACAGATAAATATTATGGCATTCTTGACAAAGTATTCGTCTGCAGCATGCCTCTACTACTAGTAAATCCTCAACAACAAGGCACTCAGTGGTATCCCCGCTGCGCCAGGAAACGTGGCCAAAGAACGCGAGCATATGAGATTGAACCGTCGCGTGTTTCACGTGTATTTAACATTATTTTTTCTTCTTGCAGGTTGTCCGCGGCGTTCACATAGAACCAGCTCATTTAGTGAAGAAGAGAAGTATAGACCAACCACTTAGGATTAGTATATTTTACGACCATTCTGTGTATAGGTAAGCGGATTATTTCTCAAACAAGTCTAAACATATTATTAGCTCGGAGCACAAGTATTTTCGTATTTTGAATGTATCAATATAAGAATAATAGTAATCAAACCTCTTTGGCTGTACTGAATGTAACTGGCTGGTTTTAATACCATTAAACGTGACATTCTGAAGATGCAATAAATAAAAAAAACTAGTTCCCGCCATTTTTCAATTGTTTTTCAAGCAAGCAAAATGAACGTATGTGACTAAGAAATTCGGTACATTTTAAAGTTTTATTATAAATAAGGTAAAAATGCGACGAACGCCGCGAATAAAATTTGTGCGGTTTACGGACCTAATGCGGTATCAATAAGAGTAGCACAAATTTGGTTCAAGCGTTTCAAGTCTGGAAATTTTAGTGTGAAAGATGAGGTTCGTTCTGGACGCCCTGTCACAGATAAAATCAGTGCCATCTTTGAGAAAGTGGAGCAAGATCGACATATTAGTAGCTACGACATTGCTGAAGAACTGAATGTTGATCATAAAACAGTTTTACGTCATTTACGAAAGTCTGGGTACAAGAAGAAACTTGACATTTGGATACCACATGATCTCACTGAGAGAAACCATGACAACGCCAGACCGCATTCATCTATAGCCACGCAGCAAAAATTGAGAGAGGATTGGCTGGGATGTGTTGATGCATCCTCCGTATAGCCCTGACTTTGCTCCATCAGATTTCTACCTGTTTCGGTCATTGCAGAACTCTTTAGGAAGCATAAAGCTAACCTCAAAAGAACACTGAACACTACCTGTCAGATTTTTTTAATCAAAAATCTCAAAATTTCTACAGGAATGGGATCATGGCACTACCCACAAGATAGCAACAAGTCATCGATCAAAACGGCACATACATATTATAAATAAATAAAAAATTATAAAAAACGAAAATACTTTTGCCCCGACTTATTAGTAAGGTGCCAGTAAGAGTAATACATATCTTTGGGCTTTCCATTAGACGATATACGCTTGCTCGTTTGCTTTCCTATCCCATAAAAAGTCACCTTAGTCTTTTTATAAAAGGCACCCACGACACGAAACTCCAGTGTGAGGGATAACAGTTTTAAACATTTAAAAAAAAGTTTTTATATTATATAATACATTAGTTTTATATAATACATAATGATATTGCTCGTATTTCCATTTTTCAGTAATCAACTTATGTTTTTAATTTTATCTCATAATTTCTTGTTTCAGGTTAGAAGCGGAAAAATTTGATATGATCAATGTAAGTATATACACACATACATACGTCTAACACTTTCAAAACGTAATGTACACATCTCCGCAAATTAGACTAAGTTCCAAAATTAAAATTCTTTATTTTTCTACACAAGAAATACACTTCAGCTCACTGACAGTCTAGCTTTTACCAACGTTTCGTTATGAGGTCCCACTGTATGAAAAATTTCATTGCAGAATACAATTTTGCCGGAAGCTGTGAAATTCTGGGAGCAAGCGCTCAAAGTAAGGAAGACTGGCGGACCAATTAAACTTAACAGGTGAGTCTTGTTAACAGTGATATTATTAATGGAGTCAGGCGTTACTTTGCGGAAATCCATCACCATGTGGACAGTCAAAACTTTTACTTAGCTAAGATCCGCGACAAACAAAACAATAACCGAAATTTAATAATGTGTGTTTTCCTGCTGGATGAAGTGGATTTATTTGGAACTTAAACCAAAAACTCTACAGAAGACAACTGAAAAGTGACAACACTTTTCGGTTGTCTTCCGTAGAGTCTACTATACCTGAAGATGCCTCGAGATGGGGCGAAACACGTGTCGTTTACAAGGTGGTAAGGTGGTAGTGTGTGTTTGGTGTTGTGTATAGTGGTTGGTGGGTGGAGAGTTGATGGCCAATTTTCGTTAAGTTTTTGGTTTAAGTTCCAAATAAATCCACTTCATCCAGCAGGAAAACACACATTATTAATTTTCTGTTATTGTTTTGCTTGTTTTATTGTCCACAAACAGTGATGTGATACACACATTCATCAAAACATACATGTTGGATTCGAAGATGTTAATGCTTGTAGCATATTGGCTTTAACAGCTTTATCGTATTCAGGGCCCGCGGGCTGAAAGCCCGCGGGCAAGTAAAATATAATTGGGAATCTGCGCAAATCGCAGACTCTTTAAACTCGTCATGATTCTACGTTAAACATGTAGGGGAGGATTGAACTTTAGTAACTATAGTCCCTATTAGTCCCATAGACCCTAAGGTCTAGGGGGTGAGAACCGACCGGGTATGTGAGAGAATCTCGTGTAAGCGGCCGGTGTAGAAGTGTTCCCTACTCTACGTGCTCGGCTAGAGCCGGGGTGCGTGTGAGTGTTGGTGTCGTGAGTGGATCCGAACGACGCTGTTTCGTCGTCCGGATCGTGTAACACGTTACGCGGGCGTCGTCTTTTCGGGCGCGCGTTTAAATCAGGTGAATAATTTACCGATTGTACCACCAGTGGATTCGGATGCGATTCGGATCTCTCAAAATGTTTCTTAGAGAGTGTTTTAAAGTGTTGGCAAAACATACATACATACACATTATGTATATGTAGAATATGCGTTGATGTATCGACTGTAATTTCAAGTTTCAATTGAATTCTTTGTTTCTTCTTCGTTCTTTGATGGCAACCAATTACAGCTATTATGCCAGTGTCAAGTAATAAACGGTAACATCAACTCTCTTGAAATAAAACTAGTCAACTTATCACGTTACGTCTTGATAAAATGGTGGACATTTTTACCATAACCTTCTATGGACTTTTTCAGTCAACTTAAAAAGTCACGATACACGCATTTATTTCATATCACTTCACATATACGCCTTAATCGTACTATATTGTTTTATATGGTACACCACCACAATTAAACAATATAATTGATAATAAGATTATGAAAATGAAATAAAAACACAACGTCACTGATTTAAGTTGGCGGAAAAAGTCCCCTTTGTTTCTTACAATCTGTAAATTCTGCTATGGGGGGAGGACTTATTTATAATATAATTCTGCTATGGGGGATTCAGAGAGAGAGAGTACTTTCATGAAAGTAAAAACGGTGCGGATTTTTTCCTTTTATTCTATTCTTTTTAAGTCTTTTTCTAATTGTGTCACTCCCATAAGGTGGATAAGGGATAGCAAGTAATATGAGCAAGAGTTAACAAGTGCTCTCAAACTGCTTCGCTTAGCTAATGACGAGAATAGTTGTACTTAATTAGCTGTCGCTCTAAGACAGGGGTCCTTAACCTTGGTGTCCCCGCGGACCATTCAACGTTTTATAATATTTCCATGGACCACTGAGAGGACGTTGATTGCTTATTATTTGTTTTCATTTACACATATTTCCATCAAGTCTACAACGCACAGATCCGTTCACGTTAAACTCTCGTCCATGGAAAGTTGCACAATTCCAAAAAACATACTCAAGAGTAAAAAGAAGATAATAATTTAACATCTTGTGCGGCCCGGTTGGGAACCACTGCTCTAAAAACAAAGAGGTTAAAGGTTTGGACAGTCAAAAGTTTTACTTAGCTAAGATCCGCGACAAGCAAAACAATAACAGAAAACTAGTAATGTGTGTTTTTCTGCTGGATGAAGTGGATTTATTTGGAACTTAAACCAAAAACTTACCGAAAATCGGCCAGAAAATTCTCCACCCAATACTACACGCTAAAGTCACTTTTGTGTTCACTTTCGGTTGTCTTCCGTAGAGTCTACTTTACCTGAAGATGCCTCGTGTTGGAGCGAAACACGTGTCGTTTACAAGATGGAAAAGTGGTAGTGTGTGTTTGGTGTTGTGTATGGTGGTGATAGCCGATTTTCGGTAAGTTTTTGGTTTAAGTTCCAAATAAATCCACTTCGTCCAGCAGAAAAACACACATTATTAATTTTCTATTATTGTTTTGCTTGTCGCGAATCTTAGCTAAGTAAAACTTTTGACTGTCCACATAGTGATGGATTTCCGCAAAGTAACGCCTGACTCCGTTAATAATGTTAGAGGTTTATGTGCTAGAAATAATGAATACATTTATATATTTCAGTTTATTACAAAACACATATATGAAATGGATTTGTATTAATACAATCAATTCAAATGCTATGATATATACAGATTTTACAAATATGTATTTGATGCAACGCTTAGCTGGTGATGCTGAAAATAAGTAGGTAATGTACATAGTAATGCATCGAGCATGGAAATGAATTGAGTTCGTAATGTATCAATATAAATAAAACTATATACAAATGTAAATATTATACACAAATGTTACAAAATGAAGTAATGCATCCATTTTTATATAAAACTAGCTTGCCTGTCGTGTGTTCCTGCGATCTCAGAAGAAAGGAAATTCAAGGAATTTTTTATGATAAAGTACAATATACATTGTGTCCTTCTTATTAAAACTTGTTTACTTTCATCGGGAACACATTTCATTACGTGTATATACGTATATGCACGCCATCTCTCGTAGGACAGATGTACTATTCCAGAAACTTTTGGCGTGTACTTTGAGAAGTTGTTGATATTCGAAAGTTTCATGGCGATTGGATCAATGGTGTGGTAATCCATAAAGGACAAACAGACAGTCAGATATACTATGTATGTACATCCCTACGTAAAATAAATAAAAAAGATGTTACAAAAAATGCTCTTATATAACACTTCAGCTATCTATAATTTTATTAATAAATAAATATTTTTATTATATATTCAAAGATCTCTGAGCAGCTTTGACTTTGGGGATAGGTATGTCATCAACTGGGACAAGCGGTGTCTGGAAGAATATCTAAACTACTTGACTAGCACCAGCTGTTGACAAAGTATTGGTATCTCGTACCCAATGAGGTGGTTGCAGTTTGGACAGTAGTGGTTTTTGTATTTGAAGTAGTCAATACAGTAGACGAACACCACGATCGGAATGAGACTGAAAAAAATATTAAATCATTAGTAAGAGTTCCCAAGGTAGAAAATGAGGCGTAAAGAAATGAGATGGCTCTACACTACTCTCTCTCTCTTTTTTCTGTTAATGTATTACGTGACAACAAAGAGAAAATACCAGTAGATGAACGTCAACACATACCTGAGATTAAAAAATAATCTGCCATATCCGATTCGTTAGCCAAACATGGAGATTAAGGCAGATATCCTTAAATTTTTAGGGAAGACAATGTTCTATCGACACGTGTTCGTAGGCGTCGATCCCATCATGAATGCTTCTAAGAATGATGGGAGTGGAAGGAGAAAGAAAATAGGGAGAGGGATAGGCAATGTAGTTGAGGTTGTGCTTCCTGCACTCAACGCCAACCGAATAAACCGCAGTAGTTATGGGCTACTACTCTATTTATTATATTACCGCGTTTCGTACGGTAAATGCAAGGATCGGGCGGTCAAATAACCCGCTTCCTTTATTTTCTTCTCTCCTCGTCTTGTTTCATTCCCTCTCATTATTTACACCCTATCAGCTTAAGGTAGCCAAGGATTCTGCAGTAATCTTAGGACTTTAGATATTTATAGGTGGCGGTTATTGCATTTTATAGTGGAGCAGGTACACAAGCATGCAGGTCACATGGTGGTAAGTGATCACGCCGTCCATAGAAATCCGCAACGCCGGACGCGTCTCATATCTGTTTCCGGCTGTTTGTGAACACATACACTCGTCTCTAGGGGCATTCCCTATATCGTATTTACCGAGGAATTGTTCGAAATAATTCCCGCCGCCGAATTCCACAACCGCACAACTCACCGTAAAGAAAAGTCTCATCCTCATCTCGTCATCTGGATGAGTGGCGATCTACTACGGTGCGCTTCTCTCGAAACTTCTTTCCACGCACCACCACTCTGTGGAATCAGCTACCTTCGGCGGTCTTTCCGAACCGATACGACTTGGGCTCTTTCAAAAAACAAGCCTGCACATACCTAAAAGGCCGGCAACGCTTCCGCGACTCCTACAGTGTCGCAGTTGTCTATGGGCGGTGTTGATGGTTTTCCATCCAGCGACACGCTTGCTCATTTGCCCTCCTATCCCATAAATAAAAAAAAATACGGTGGAACACCGCAGGTGGTAGATCGTTTGCTAGATAGAAACATTTTAAACAAGATCTTACCATAAAATAGTTAGGATCAACGCTAAGATGTGTGTGAAGGCTCCAGATTCTCGGACGACCAAGGAGTGGACCCTCTGGTTACACCGTGGGCATATAAGCAGTTTTCTGTCCGGTCCTATCGGTATGTTTGGACCTTAAAAGAGCATTGAAGAAGTATTTGTTAAAACTAGAACTTGATTTAGGCCTCAATTTAGATTCTATATAACAAATAGTATAACCAATTTTGAATACCGCGTACGTGCATTCATCACATTTCATAAATTGTCATTTATTTACAACGAGCGGCGTACAACGAATTATCCTACCCCCAATTTATCGTCAGCATCACCAACAATAGCCTCTCAGCCATTGCCAGACATGGTTCTCCCTTTCTCTTTGATGGCACTTAGCTATAACTATTATGCCAGTGTCAAGTAAAATATAATAAGATCAAGTCATCTTGAAATGTCGACTAGTCAGCTTGTCACGTTACGTTTTAATAAAATGGTGGCTTTCTACCAAAACCTTCTATGGGCTTTTCCAATCCATTTAAAAACTTTGTCAAGAATGGCATATTATTTGTTTGTAGCAAGAATGGGCCGGTTCGCCTGGTGAAGTACCACACTCCCGCAGAAACCGGCGTCTGAGTGGTAGCTTAGCTACCGCGCTTCGTCCGATAAGCGGTTGAGTTCTGGAGGCATAACCCTCTTTCCTCTCTCCCCCCACCCACCCATGATGACACTTTCCATAAAGGCCGACAACGCTTCCGCAGTGCCATAGGCAGTGCGGATGTCTATGGGCGTTGTTGCTTCCTTTCGATCAGATGACACGCCTGCTCATTTGCCTTTGTATCCCATCAATACAAATTCTATATTAACTTCATACACAAATTCTATATTCTTTGGTCATACACAAAAAAGTGAATATAATTTTACCTGAGGTGATTACTTCAGTTCTTGGAGGTGGAGTAGCTGCCCCAGGTGTTGTCGTGGTTGCACCTGTAGTGTTTACTCTGTCAAACTCTGTATACGCAGGTGGTGGTTCTGGAAACTCATCCACTGGTAGAGGTGTTAGAGAAAACCCGTCCTCTTGTATAGGCTGGCGTCCGTAATAGTTGGCTTCTTTACTCATGAATCCAGGGAGGTTTTGATTACTTGATGAGCCGAACGTGGGTGACATAGTATACCCTGGAAAGAGATGCTTAAAGGTGACACCTGATCTTCTTTGCGAATCTACATACTGTTGCGTAACACATGAAAAATGATTTTTTTTATGAAATGATTTAAACCTCATTTTGAAATCTCAAAATCCTGGTCAAGCAAGCCATTACAAATTTATATTAAATAAATTGACAAGATAACCGTCGATTAGCGTCACGTCAAGAATTACGTCACTTGTTCACAATACTTGTACGTACGTACACACGTAAATATTTTTGGAGCGAAATGTGAAATAGAATTAAAAATACATATAATATTACTAAAAATAGTTTACTTTACTTTATTTATTATATAGATTATATAATAAATTGTTATAAACATTATTCCAAAAATAGTCAGTATTGAATCATTCTAAAGCTCTATAGAACAATACAAAATAGAAATGGAAGATCATGATGTATGTTATAGAAGATCAAGTATGAAAATAATTCCAAAAACGTATAAAACTGTTAAACGTATAAAAAGATGTCATAAAAGATAATAAAACGTTTTGTTTTGTGAAAAAAATGGTCTGTTTTATGTTATTATTATATGTAAGGAAACGAAATATCAAAGACTTTGAAATGTTTCCTAACGTACTTAGACTTTCAAAGTAGGTGTTAAATTTTGATCGATGTATCAAACAGGAATCATCATGACGGACTTCTTACCAGAGCTACTCCCAGGTGACGTCACTCCTAGAGTATTAGGCTGATTTGACCTAATTCGTGAGGGATATGATTCATTTATAGAAGAGTTTGTAGATGTAGATTCTGTTTCATCACTTCTTACAGTTGTCAGATCAATTCGTCTATTTTTAAACGGATCGTACAGAATCGTCTCCTGAAATGTAAAATTTTGATTTACATTTATTACAATACATGTTATTTGGAAAACTGTAAGAGATACTCTATCTCTTAGTAAGTTTGTTCTAGAAAAATGTTCGGATATGGCTCGAGACACCCGAAAACCTTAAAGATATGAAGCTTCTGAAATAATATAAATAGTAATACCTACCGGGGTCGCCCTTGAACAAAAATTTGTGAAAAGTGAACAAATAAAAAATGGCGGAAAACAAGATGGTTGCCATACAAAGTTAAGATCGTCATTTATGGGCCGATTTCGTGCCACATAATGGAAAGCAATCAACGCCGCCCATAGACATCCGCAGCGCCATAGGCAGTGCGAAAGCGTTGCCGACCTTTTAGGAAAGTGTCATTATGGGAGTGGGAATGGGAGGGGGTAGAGGGAGGGGGAGGGGGAGGGTGTTGGATTTTCGGAACTCGGAATATGTTTGCTTAGCTACAAAATACCTCCACAAAAGTAGGTTCTCTTGTCGTTTCAGTCCTATCTGTTTCTGAACGTTCCGTTACATCTCTCGCATGTTCTACGACATAACTTGATCCATTATTTGGCAGCTCTATGTACACAACTGGGCTATTTTCTTCACTACTTCTGTTCGATGTGTTCACCTGGAATAAATAAAGACCAAAAATTTAAAATTTTTTACCGTTATAAATTTCAGGATTTCCGATAGGTTTGATCTTCTATCTGTACGCAGAGATGTATCACAACTCTGCGTACTACGCGCCACAAAAATAGGTTTCATCCCCATCCAGGTATGGCTGGCTCACAACCACCGTGAGATTTAGTCGTAGTTTTCAATCACTGACTGTGGAAATGTGGACCAATTTACCAACTGCGGTGTTCCTACGTGATTATGACGTGGGGATACTCAAGAAAAACGTGTGTGTTCGTTGAAGACCGGGTACATCATCTCCGACGCCCCTGGCAGCGCGGGTGTTTTTTGGCGGCGATGATCGCTTAGCACCAGGTGCTATAAAAAGAAATAACTTTTAAAATATCACAAAAGAAGCTTATGTTAGCCATTTTCTATTTCTGTAGTTAATATCGTTTTAATATATATCTTTTTTTTTCACAATCCTTTTCTCAGTGGTGAAGTTCATAACCTCGAATGATAGAGACAAGTAGTCTTCGTTTAGTGCCGTATTTTGCAGTATATTTGCGCGCGCGCGTGTGTGTGTGTGTATTTGTGTTGCGTGCCAGCCGTACTGCTTATGGCGACACACGGAATCTTAAGGGGGTTTATCTTCTATGTTATGGAAATTCTTCCAAGTGAAATTAATTCATTTTTCTATTCATTATACATTTATATTTTATTCATACTTTATTCAAATTTTTACTTTACATTTTATATTTCATATCTCATATATATATATATATATATATATATATATATATATATATATATATATATATATATAACTTGAGTTTCTTATGCCGGACGGGTGACATGTCTATTCAAAAGACGTCAGTCGAACTAATGCTTTTGTTTTTATGAAAAAATTTATTTCTGTTTTTATTTTAAATTTAAAAATTACGAATTTGTAAAGTAATATAATGTAAAAAGTTTCAATGTATCACTACAGTACTTCAAGATTTCCGATTGCAAAAATTCTTGACGCGATCTTGTCCGTGGCAAATCCAAGAATAAGCTCTTTGGCTTTTTACTAAATCTGTTATTTGATTCAATCAATCTTGCGATTGTCATTTCGACTTAAAAATATTATATTCAAGAATATTTCTAGTCCTTCGGGATCATGCGAGCATAACTTATAAGAAATGAAAAGACATTTTACCTGAAATTCGTTACTAGACTCGCTTCTTTGGCTGGGTCGAGGTCGTTCTGAGGCTTGATCTGAATCATTCCTGACGGGTCCGAGTGGTCTCCTCGGTAGGTTAGCCCATTTGGCGGCAGTGGCTTGGTCAACGGAAGGCACGTCTATAACCGCTGGATTCACGTATGGATAGCCTTGGTAAGGTCGGTTCTGAGTTTCCCGCGATGGACCTGGCGTTGCCATATTTCGCCTGGAATCATATTAAACTTAAATTTGAATAAATTATTTCTTTTGATTTTAAATTCCTCAAAGATGGTGTATAAAGGTACGTAAAACCTCAGCTGGAATCGCTATTGGAGAGTCGAACAAGATAACATTAAGTTGACGAAGTAATGGATCATTTTGTTTATTTGTTATGGGATGGGATGGCGTAATTGGATATACAGCCAAAAGTTAATCATCAAAACAGTATTGAAATTTTTCATTGTTAGAATTGAAGATTCGCGCCAATATCTGCACGTCATGCAAAACAGTTTCATCTGCAATCTATCGAACCGCAATGCAGTTGACTTAAACGTTGTGATTTTGGCTGAATTTCGATTTGGCCTCATATTTCAATGGAACATGCGGTGAGGGCGAGAAGCGACTAATGGAGAGCCGTTTCGCTACGATGAACGTGAGAGGAAGGATGGATGAAAAGATGGATGAGTGAAGAGGAAGTATGAAAGGTGTGTCGGGGTCGTAGCGGAAGGAGATCTGTGTGGTATCTGCTACCCCTACGGGAAACAGGCGTGACAATATGTATGTATGTACATTCGGTGCATCCCTAATAAAAATTCCCGACTTCTTCCCTTTAAGCTCTTACTAGGCTACTGTAACGGCATAACGATGGATGGAGCTGATTCTATCTGATTAATGAACACCAATCAGCAATCACAGTTTATGTCTATTTCCACGAAATAGGAGAGGTCCCGTGCCCAGCAGTGGGATATGTTTGAGCTCTGTACAAAATGTATTTTTGTACTCAATTCGTCTTGTGACACATGAGCCTATGGCCGTTGACAAAGTGAAAAAAAAATTATATAAACAATTAACATTAACATTCTTTTTTACCTTTATCGAGGCTTCTACCATAAAGTCTTTATCTGCGTGATCCTTCAATAAATAAATGACCATTATAAACAGTTTATTTATTTAATAACATGATAAGCCCTGCGTTTATATATAGAGGCACTTTACATTAAAAATGACGTCAACCTCTTTGTGATAATAATATATTTAATATTGGTAGAGCCATGGGTATTTAATGCGCCAGTTTGATCAGGGAAGTATCGCATCCTTACCGCCACAGTGTGTACGTCACACCAGTCAGACTTGAACAACTGTGATGGATCTATTTCAATTTCTCTAGAACTGAGGA
Organism: Baronia brevicornis; assembly: GCA_031353405.1. Classification (NCBI taxonomy): domain Eukaryota; kingdom Metazoa; phylum Arthropoda; class Insecta; order Lepidoptera; family Papilionidae; genus Baronia; species Baronia brevicornis. Next base: position 55,977 of record JASFAT010000710.1, on the reverse strand, counting down.
GGACCTGTACTTATCAGTGGTACATATTAAAAAATGGTTTACTACCATTCCTCAATGACGTCAATATGTAGTAGTCCACTTCTCATATTTCGATGTCATTTAAATGATAATCTTAAAGAATCTACTATGGAATACTTCATATTTACCTCAAATACCGTTTTTAAAGCTAAAACAAGAAAATTTCTACAAAAATTAAGTAAGAAAATCAGTTTTTGTTGACCTTGTAAAATTTCCTGACACGGACTTAGGAATTCTGAAAATTACGTAGACGACATGACAAAACGATTGTCGGTTATTACACTTACGGAATTTTGATACTTTAGATATGTAAAACATATCTAAAGTATCAAAATTCTGATAAAGGATATATAATAATCATCGTTGGACATTAGGACTGACTCAGCTACACGTACCCAGTTACTGCAATCACCCCGCATGGATAGTTTAATTCGATGATATTTGTGTGTTATTACATTACGGAGAGGCATTCTTAGGAGAAGAAGAATTCTGTAAGGGTCTTGTACTTCGCCGATCGAGATGGTCATTTGTGCTACCATGCCTCTACCACTATGCGGATAAAATTTAGAATCAACAAGAAAAAGAAGGAATTGTTTTTTTATAAGTTTTTTACAACAAAAATGTATTTCTTCCTAATATTTATCTTCTGCAAGAATAACCATTGACATTGATTACATTCCACAGTAAAGCCTCTCGTCTATAATCGGATCAAGACATTGTCTTCGTGTACACATTATAGAGCGAAGCAATACGGTCTTATTGTGTGTGTGTGTGTGTGTGCGTGCGTGCGTGCGTGCGTGCGTGCGTGCGTGCGTGCGTGTGCGTGTACGTGTGCGTGTGCATGTGTGTGTGTGTGTGTTTGTGTTGACTACATAACAAAATTACTTTAGTAGGTTTTCTGAACCGACGTATTTCAATAAAACCTTGAAATTTATTATCAACAAGGTTCAACTTAGGTGTTATGTTATTTTATTTAAAAAAAACGATCTATGTCGATATAATATAATTACATACATGTACATAAAGTTTCATCACTACAATCTGGATGAGTGGCGATACATTACGGTGCCCTTTTCCCGAAACTTCTTTCCAAGCAACACCACTTTGTGGAACCAAATACTCTCAGCGATACTTTCGAACCGCGATAAGCGATACAGCATTGAAGCCTTGAAAAAACAACTCAAAGTCTTTCTCAAAGGAAGATCTGGTGTTGCAGATGTCTATGAGCAGCGTTGTTGCTTTCCATGAGACGAGACGTATGCTTGTTTGTCTTCATATCCCGTAACAAATGGTTTAGAAAAATCGATATTTTTTTTATGGTATAGGAGGGCATTTTATGGTATACGAGCAAGCGCGTCGCCTGATGGAAAGCAATCAACGCCGCCCACAGACAACCGCGACACCGCAGGAGTCGCGGAAGCGTTGCAGGCCTTTTAGGTATGTGTTTTTTGCTAATATCGTATCGGTTCGGAAAGACCGCCGAAGGTAGCTGGTCCCACAGAGTGGTGGTGGTGGATATTTTTCGTGTTTTATAATTCCAACGAAAAATTAGCTGGTATATTTACCTTATATTCCGTGATTAGCTTATATTAAGGCCATATATCCTTCTTTTAACAATTCACTACACTTGAATCACACAATATTTTCGAATATCACAGAGTTGCACAGTTTTTTTTTGTTTTTATAATTTCTTGTTCATCAAGCACCAGTGTACATACAACACACGTAACAAATAGCATATCTCACTTATCGTGTCCACTTGATAACATATCTCTTTGTAGTTTTTACATCGTTTCAGATAAAGGATATATAATCAAATAAATTATTTTACTTGTGTATGTTGATGTTTTACATATCTAAAGTATCAAAATTCCGTTAGTGTAATAACCGACAATCATTTTCTCATATCGTCAACGGAATTTTCAGAATTCTTAAGTCCATGTCAGTAAATTTTACAAGGTCAACAAAAACTGATTTTCTTTCTTAATTTTTGTAGAAAATTTCTTGTTTTAGCTTTAAAAAAGGTATTTGATACTGAATATGAAGTATTATTACATGGGAGATTCTTTAAGATTATCAGTTAAATGACATCAAAATATGAGAAGTGAGAAATATCATCTCTTTATTAATGGAGTCAGGCGTTACTTTGCGGAAATCCATCACTATGTGGACAGTCAAAAGTTTTACTAAGCTAAGACCCGCGACAATCAAAACAATAACAGAAAATTAATAATGTATGTTTTTCTGCTGGACAGTGGATTTATTTGGAACTTAAACCAAAAACTTACCGAAAATCGGCCATCAATTCCCCACCCACCAACCACCATACACACATTACCACTTTTCCATCTTGTAAACGACACGTGTTTCGCCCCAACACGAGGCATCGTCAGGTATAGTAGACTATAGAGTATGGAGACTCTACGGAAGACAACCGAAAAGTTTTCGTTTGTCTTCCATAGAGTCTTCATCATCATCAGAGTTCATCCAGCAGAAAAACACACATTATTAATTTTCTGTTATTGTTTTGATTGTCGCGGATCTTAGCTAAGTAAAACTTTTGATTGTCCACATAAATACCATCTCTCAGCATTTTTTACCGCTTTTACCATGGGGAGTGCTCCAAGGAACTGTTTGTAATAATTGGGAGATATGTTACTTACTTACATACATACATATAATCACGCCTGTTTCCCTTAGGGGTGGGCAGAGACCACAGATCTCCATCCGCTATGATTCCAGCACACCTTCCTTGTTCCACCTTCCTCTCACATGCATCGTAGCGAAATGGCTCTGGGTTAGTCGCTTCTCGCCTTCGTGGGAATCAGGACGTGACGCGTGGCGAACCACGTCGCCGTCATTTTTCAACAAATTAGGTTTATTAAAATTCGTAAAATTCGCAATGAATATGATTCAGAAATAATATAAAAAATCTGCCAAAGTATTAATTCATTGATGTAACTCTAAATTAGAGAACTGAAGTGACAATAAGTTGATCACGTTTGTCAAAGTAGAATGGGTGATTGCTAGAGTAGACTGCGTCTTATCTAATAGTGTAAGATCCGCAGCCGCCCAGTCAGATGAAGCAGCTTTGGTTGCATGCATCTTTATTCTGCAGGATTACTCACAGAATAGACATGCGTGTAGTCGAAGATCAAGCTCTGTAGGCGAATACCAAATACAAACAAATACAATCAATCGCGAAGGGATGTAAATGTTGCAATAGTGGAATTCACTTGGACGCAGGTGTTTCACGTTCAAATGGTAATATATGTACATTTTTATAGTTTTTGATACTACTAGAATTACTGTTAACCCTTCAAAGTTAATAATTATTGTGCTACGAAAGGGTACGCATCAAACGTCTGATGGAAGATACGATATTAAGAACATAAATCCATATAATTATAATAATACTCTGGACCTCAGATCGTAGGCGTGATCCCTATCATCCACCCTATTCCACTGCGTCCAAGTGAATGGCATTTTTTATAATAATAATATTAATAATTTATTTCGAAACCATAAAGTTACATATATAGGTTATAATATAGAAGGAAAATAATACTAAAATGGCGGGCTAGTGCCTAAACTAGGGGTGAGTTTGTATCTCAGGTCACTAGCCTTCCACCCCTTATTTCTAATTGATTATTAATATCTATGGAGAAATAAATATAACACCTCAAACATTATGTGTGTGCGTGCGTGGGTATGTATGTGCGTGTATGTTTAAATGTATTTGTCCGTAATATGCATTGAATCGTTGTTAAATATATATTTTAAAAAGTTACAGTAAAAGTAAAAGCTGGTCGTAGCAGATTTTCAGTTTCGTGATAACTGAGACCTGTCAATCTGCTTGCTACTGTTTTTTTAAAATATGATTTCATTATATACAACCGGTTGTACAACTTCTTTATTATAGGTTGGTATATTATCCAATGTTTTTTTTATTGAGAAAAGTGCCAATGACTCTAAATGAATGCAGTACAGTCAAATATATTGTCAGTAAGGCGTAATAATTTATCTAAATAATCCAGTGACTCATAGGTGGCCTTTTCATACAGCAAGAACAAATGCTAACCGATTGAATAACCAAGCTGACTACTGCTTCACGATTCTTCTCTTTCGCCTCCTAACCTCTAACACGGATTCATGTGACTTTGTTGATCACAACCAGATATTTTGTTGCAGAAAATGCCCCACGCGTCAGGTGTTCATAAGAGGCGGGAGATCACACTGTATTGATGCGTGCAACGCAGACACCATGTGCGGAGAAGTCAAAGTTCCCGAGTACCATTTAAATGTGAGTATTTTAAATATTTAACCCTTATCAGTCGTTAGTCGACAGTACTTTGACGCTGCGGTCGTAAGTCACGTGGAGGGTGACAAGACGAGACATATTGAAACTCGCTCTGTGTGAAATGTAGACACTATTGCCTTATTAGTTAAATATCCGTAACAGAGCAATTGACATCTCCAGTTATATATCACTTTTAGCCTTTCCCAATTATTTTTTATATATTGAGCCCGAAAATGAATAAAGTCAATGAAAACTGTATCTGTAGCTACAACCAAGCGATAAGCACGTATAAAAAGCTAGCGACCGATAAGGGTTAACATAAAGTTATTAATTTAATTATAATAAACGTACTATTTCTGTTTTAGTCTAGACGGATGCCTAATCTATTAAATTCCACATAACTCCATGAACATTTGACACGCCTTCGTATTAACTAATTTCCCAAGCGACTTATAGCAATTTTGTGTTTTTTCGTTCATTATAGGCACATCAGCCTTATACAGACGCAATACTATTACATACTAAAAGTAATAAAAAAATTATGAGATTGTAAATAATTTAATCTAAGGGCTATATTGTATGACAAAATTTAATCTTTACATTATCTTTACATTTAACATCAACCTAGGTTTTTAAGTTTAGCCTACCTTTTTGTTGTTTCTTCTGCTATTTATTTACTTTCTGTTTATTCTTATTTTTCTTCGCTTCCTTCATTATTATCCAGGTAGTCTTCACTTGTCTCATTATTCGTTTTATCAGTATTTGATTCTCCTCTCTCCTTTTTATTTCTTAATTTGTATCTATGTCCTATATTTCTATAACTTTTATCATCTTTGTCAATGTCAGTATTTTTAAAATATTTATTGTCATTATGTCGTCTGAATCCAAAGATGTCGTTCATTGTAATACTGTGGTGTGTTTTATCTTGTTCGTATTTATGTGGAAGTTTTATTTTTTCACCAATAATAGTTTTCTTCTGTGAGGCATTTTTAATTTTACCGGATGATTTGTACAGTCGAATTGGGCCACTAGTGGCTACTACAGCTTTTTTAGAATTAGAAATAACGTTTTGGTCTAATTTATTCTTTACTTTTTTAAATCTTTTCTCATTAGATTCAGTACTGAGTAATTCTTTTGAATATTTGTTTTCAATGTTTTTTATTAGTTTTTGTAAGAAATCAGTAAAAAAATTAGTTTTAGATTCTTTGCTGGCAGAAGTTTCATCTTCTACATTTTGATTTATTTCTGCACTCATGTCATAAGTAGACCTGATATTGTTTAGTAATTCTGCACCATTAACACCATGTTGTTCTTGTTCTTTTTGAATTTTCTTATCACTTTTCACTGGCAAAGAGGGCGTGTTGAATGAAAATAGATTTTTTTCGTATATTTGTCTAGGAGTAGTCAAAAAATCTATAGGATCAATTCTTTTCCAATCGTATTTAGGTGTTTTTTTATTACGTTCTTCTTTTTCCCTCAATATTATATCTGAATAATTACCTTCAGGATACCCTCTGTGTATACGATTTTCTCTATTGTTGTTTAATATTCCAAAACTATTTTCTTCAAGTTCAGAATGGATATATTCTTTTAACGTAGTACTGTAATATTTTTCGTCTTCTATACTTATCGAGGTGATCTTATTTTGAGCTACATTCATTTCATCTTTACCGATACTTCTGTAATGTCCATAGGTTCGAGTATCGCTTTCAGATATAATATTTGTTTGTTCATCGCTACTTGATAATATTTCTTTTGGTGGAAAATGAAACTTGTTCCATTCAATTTCTGATAATTTATTGTTGTTGTAAAGTTGATTTTCAGCAGAAATATGAGATACTTTCGTAACGCCTACATCAGCAATGTACCGCGTTAGTTTATCTGCCGCGTCATCGGAAACAAACTGCTTGGCTATTCTTTTAACATCTTCAACGTTAGCCGTTAGTAGTATAAGAGAATGTATAATATGAGCTTCTGCTAACAGCTGGATCCCTGTAAGATTTTTTTTATTAAATAATTACTTTTTCAGCAAACGTAGAGCCTTTTGATGGGAATGATTAATTACTGCCCCTAAATTCCACTACCAAACAACACGCCGAAAGAAAATGTTTCTTTGTTGTTGTGAGTGGAAATCTCCACCATCAGGATGTGTAGCGATCTTCCCAAAACTTCGTTCCACGCACCACCACTCTATGAAACCAACTACCTTTAGCGGTTTTCCGAACCGATACAACATTGTATCCTTAAACGCAAGCACTTAAAAGCAAGCAGTAGGCTTGTTTATATCTCCAATTACCGGAACCCATTTGTGGTGCCTTTGGTGTTGCAGGTATACTATGGGAGGTATTGATTGTTTTTCATACTCTCTTATTTGTTTGCCTTATCCCATAAGAAAAGAATAAATTAGATGCGTTGAGTGTAGGAAGTATAAGATCTCTGTCTTAGTAATGATGACAATGATTCTCAATGCATGTACGTTATGTGATAAAGTGGAAAAAAAACATATTTGGAACACAAGGCCCGGTATGTGATCCCAGTAGTTGGTTAGTAATTCGGAACCCATTGTCATTAGCCATGATACAAGACATATGCGTATATAAAAGTGATCACTAGTTCATCAGAAAACTCGATTAAAACAATGTATGACAAAATTCGTGCTAAACAGACAAATGGACGAGATAAAAAGCTATCAATTATTACGTGTGAAAATATAATGTTAAGTTCTATAAGGAATATCATTGATAAGTTAGTCTCTATCCGAGGAGAGAGACAAGCTGATCTATCACGCTATTCTACGCCATCCACGCTTGTTTCATTTTTGAAGTCACTTAAAAATGAAGTGTAAAGACCTGATACTAATTGACCTATTAAATGGAGCACATGTCATACGTACACTCAGATCAATTTACAACGTTACTGTAAAGGTTCTGACAGACTTGTTCAATTTGCGTTTAGCGCATTATTTTTTTGAATTTCCTATGTTGTATGAGTAATTTATGTCATAATTATGGGTACTTTGTGTAAATAGATACACACAATTTCAAAATTATGTATCTTCACGCTACAAAATTCGTCATGACAACTAATTTTTCAAATTCTCAGATTTTTCAGAATTTCAGAAAACACCAAATTTCAAAATTATGTATCTTCCCGCTACAAAATTTGTCATGACAACTAATTTTTCAGATTTTCAGAAAACATCAAATTTAAATTATGTATCTTCTCGCTACAAAATTTGTCATGACAACTAAACTTGTATAATCAAGATGTAGGCTTTTCAAAGGATAGTGAGTTAAAAAAGGAAATTAAGGGAAAAGGTTACAAGGTTACTATTAAGTTGTTATCTTTATTCGAAAGTGTTGCCTTATTTTAATCCTGTAGTGGTACTTCTCCAAACACGCCAGCCCATTCACGATCAAGTCAAAAATTGTAAATCACAACAAAGTTTGTCCTGCCTGTCAACTCAATGAGTAGCATTGTATTTCTTCTACTATCACGATAATTTTGACAGATTAGTCCTTGTATGTGTGTGTATTTCATTGTAGATAAATTATAACTCTTATTCGAACCGCGATCATTTCAACTGACCGACTTAAGCGACGTGTAATGAAAAAGTGGAGCTAATTGTAAAAGATAATACAGACATAATTCTCTCAGTGGCGAAGTTACCGCTTTGAGATTGGAGTCAATTGAGTTACTTTTAATGTCTGTTTTTCGTTAATTTTTGATTTTTAATATTATTTCAAATCTGCACTTGTAAATTTTAAAGCATTCAGTTTCAAATATTTTATATATACAAAATCTTTGTATTGTCAACATAATATTATATATTACTTAAATTCGCACTAGGTCTTGACGATCAAATATTCACTTAGCGAATGTCCGGTACACACCAGTGTGTTCTCACCCTTAATTGATGCATATCGTTAACAGTGCAAGATGAAATCCGAGTAGTGCACCAATTAATCAACCTATATTGTTATTGCATCCAATGTTACTGCAATTAATATATTCCTTGTAACCGCTCGCCTACCCGCTTTGTGCAGGTCAGTGAGCAATTTACTCTATGAATATATTTTATATGTTTTCCCCTATACTTTCTCGATACAAGCGTAAGTGTTTAAACTATGTTGACATCTTCTGAATATTCAAGAGACTTATAAATACATTGACGATGGCGTGACGTTAGATAAAATACATTGTAAGCTTTCCATTTCGTTACGATTGTAGCACATTAGAATAAATTGTGTGACTTTTTGGTTTGTTAATATTGATTTTTTTCACAGTTCGTGATAGAGCCACGCTGCAGACGAATACTTTGTCAAGAACGGCATATTATTTGTCTTTCCCATTAATGGGTCGGCTCGCCCGGGGAAGTACCACACTCCCTCAGAAAACCGGCGTCTGAGTGGTAGCTTAGTTACCGCGCTTCGTCCGGTGAGCGGTTGAGTTCCGGTTTGTCACCAGATGAATCACTTAAAGCCACATTGCAGAAACGTTGCCGGCCTTTTCTGCCCGGAGGCGTCTCGTTTAAACACACGCTCGTCTCTTGAGGCCTTTTTTTAAACACACACGCTCGTCTCCTACAGTACGAGATTCAGACACTATCTCGTACTATAGGAACACCGTAGGTGATAAATCATTCCGCAGTTCCACAGTTTGAGGCAGAAAACCAAGAATTTTTTTTTGGATCTTAGCAAAGTCATTTTTCACTTTTAATCTATATTTCTTTGACTTAAAGAATAAGGAAACTTTAAGTGATAGAATAAAGAATGAAGTTGTGATATAGCAATGTGGAGTAAAAGAAGGTATCGTGACAAAAGTTGAGAAAGGGATGCTTAGATGGTTCGGGCACATAGAGAGGATGGATGTAAGACGATTGACAAAAGAAATTTACGTTGCGGATGTGGATAGAAGGGTCGGTGGGGAAGACCAAAGAGAACATACCATGACCAAATCGCTGAAGTTTGGATAGAGCAAAGAATAGTTAAGATGGAGGTCTATGGTATTTGCCTACTCGTACGGGAAACAGGCGTGATTATATGTATGTATATATAGAGGGGCTCTGCTGGGGCTGACCTCCATCCTCCCTTGCGGCTCGTGGGATTCACTATGACGAATTTTAATACACCTAATTTGTTGAAAAAATGACAGCGACGAACCACGTATTCGCCACCCGTCACGTCCTTGTTCCCACGAGGGCGAGAAGCGACTAGCGATTAGCCGTTTCACTACGATGAATGTGAGAGGAAAGATGGATAAAAAGATGGATGAGTGTGGAGGAAGCAGGGAGGGTGTGCCGGGATCGTAGCGGATGGAGATCTGTGGCCTCTACAAACCCCTGCGGGATTTAGGCGTGTCGATATGTATGTATGTATGTATGTATGTATCTATCTATTTCAAAAAGGCAACTTGTAATGTTCTGTTAGTTATGTTTTCCGTTTCTGTTCCATATAACTCAATCGACTCACCGATTTGCGCACGCCACGATCTCATTCTATAAACATTCGCGAGTTCAATGCGTATATTTATAATTGAATGAATCAATTGAAGTTTATACGCGTTTTATGTTTGTTCCGATATTAAATTGTAATATTTTTCATATATAGTATATTTTAAGAACTATGTTTTTGTTACTGGCCGCCAATGTTTAAATTTTAATATTAAAAAAAAAAACTTTATTTTGTTTTATCTAATATAGGGTGTCCAGTAATAGAATTATATTATAGGTCGAATGAGTAGTGAACGCATGCTTACTGATTATTTTCTGCCTATATTGAGAGAACATCCCGTCTTCACTTTACGCACACGGTATCAACAAGATGGCGCCAGTCCTCACACTGCTAGAAAGATTGTAGAGCTTCTTCGTAATTTCTTCTCCAATAAATAATTAGCAATTTCGGCGATATCAGTAAAATATCCTCTGAGGTTAACGGCTGGTCTAACTGTGGTAGAATGTACATATCAATATGTTCTTATTTATAAAGAATCTATCTCTCTCCCCAGCCGTGCTACGTTTGCAACAGTACGGGTCATAACTGCCGCGCTCTACCACGGCAGCAGGTGAAGATAGAAGATGAGGTGATCACCACGGAAATCCATGGGAACGCTCTCAACGAAGAAATTGAACCTACAGGTGCATTTCTCTTTACATATGAATAGTTTATTTAGAAATTTTCTCTTGTTTCGAGAAAATGAAACTAAAGCATATAGCAGCTATATATCCATATTTTTATATACCAATGTTTTTTTAATTGCGACATTATTTTTTTACGGGATTAGCAAGCAAACGATCAAGCGTCTTGTCTGATAGACAGCAATCAACGCCGGCCATAAACATCATCAACACCATCTTTTTTCACAGCCCATATATGTCTCACTGCTGAGCACGGGCCTCCCCATTTCTGGAGGAACAAACTTTAACCCACTACGCTCGTCCAACGCGGATTGGCGGGGTTACCAGACTCGGAATAAAATATTTGTAGGCCATACATTTATTTATTCCGATACGGGGATCGATCCCGCGACCATTGAGCCCGTTTACGACACTGTGCTATGGTGCATAGCCATTGAGACATAGACATAGAGTAGGCTTGTTTTTTGATGGTTTCAATGTCGTATCGGTTAAGGAATACCGCTGAAGGTAGGAAAGGTAGGGATAAATTAGCATACGATTTTTTACAGAAATTAGAAGTATGGATAAATTTCATAGTCGGCATTCACACCCACTGAGCATTTTATATGCTTAAATCCAACTATATTTCCTATCAGCACCAGAGGAAGACTACGAAGAAGCGATCGGAGTGGAAGACACGGACTTCGTGCTGTACGTAAGCGCGGTCGAGACGGAGAGGTGCCGCCGGGGTCTGACCGTTGCATACGCGTCCCACTGCCAGCAGGAATCGGCTTTGGATAGGTAAGCAAAGACGACAACTATTCTTCTTCTTCTTCTATGTCGTCATGCTCATGGCAGAGCAGTCGTGGTCGTTATTAATAGTTGTGGCCTGGTCAACGGGACGCCGTAGTCATTCCTCACGGCTGCCGTCTTCATGCATTCATCTGATCTGTCCACTGCATCAGAAATCTGCCACGCGCTCGGTTTCCTTCTCATTTTTACCTGCACTACCAGACGCTCGATAGAGGTGGTGTCGTGCCGAGACAAGTGCCCAAGAAAGTAAAGTATGCGATCTTGTACTATGGAAGATAGGCGCTGTTTTACATTGAGTTCTTGGACAATGGAGACATTTGTTCTGAACTCGGTCCAAGAGATAACAAGCATTCTCCGGCAACACCACATTTCTAGGGCGTATATCTTCTCTCTGTCAGTTCGTCGCAGGGTCCATGTCTCCGCCGCATACAGGAATACATACAGGGAAAACAAGCGCGCTCACTATTCACATTTTGGTGGCTTTTGTTATGTCACGGCTCAATAACCATGCGTCTTACTATATCTTACCTCCTTTCCTATGCAAGCTATGGTGGTATGTTCGACTATACGCTACCACCATAGCTCTAAATGGTATAGTGGTTATAAGACGAACTTTTTTTACATAGAAAAATGGACTCACATTTCAGGTACGTCTTATAGTCCGAAAATTTGGCATGCCACTGAAGGTAGGTATGACGCAAGTTATCCCAAGACAAGCGGGGAAATCTCCGATTTACCTACTCTCTTTGTGTGTGATCTGAAAAAACGGATATAATTTGGAAAAACGGATATAATTTGAAAAAAACGGATATAATTTAAAAAAACGAACGAACGAAATTAAGTGTACTATAAGAGAATATGCCATACCCAGGTCATACATATTATATAATATGTATGACCTGAGTATGGCATATTCTGAGTCCAGATGCGCCGCTGAGTCGCTTTGGAAGAGCGTAGTCGAAAAATTATCAGGTCCTCCAGAACTCAGGAGGCTTCTAGGCTAGCCGTGAAACACGCGATTGGCGAGGCATTCAGACTCGAAATAACTACATACGGGCCTTACATATACTTATCCCAAAGCGAGAATTGAACCCTCGACCATTGACGCTGAGAGCAGCATCTTATTATTACACCAAATCAAATGTATTTGCGGTGTGCGCATAATATAATTTAAAAAATAAATTGACGATATTTACAAAATAAAATGATGTTGTGGATTCAAGATGGAAAGAATCGGTCTATATATTTTTATTTTTGATGTGTAACATCTTATCGCGGGGCATGGGAGTGAAATCGTAGACCGAGAGAGACGTCGTCTCGATTCAGACTACGCCCCCCTCCACTCGACTCTAAATTAATAAGGGCCACTTCATGGTCGTGAGTGTACGGCAGAGACCGAGCTGTCGTCAATGTTTCACATTTAATCTTCTTATTTATATAGTATTAAATTATATATTATTAGTATTTATATGTTTATATATGTATGGTTTTATCTTGTATGTATTGCTATATATATATATATATATATATATATATATATATATATATATATATATATATATATATATATATATATATATATATATATATATATTATTATTATATTTTATTATTGTACACTTATTTCTATTCTCACAGCTTATCTTATCTATCTTTCACTCCTGTGTTTGCTGGAAGAAAACTCAATTTTGAGTTAAGCTCGCCTTTGTACATCTTCTTTCCTTTTAATTCTTGTATGTCGTGTTTAATGTGTACAATCAAGTATTAAAAAAAAATTGCTAGTCACTCTTCAACTTAGGTAAAATTTTGGATGTAATGGATTCTCACGTGTAACCTGTACTTGCAGACCGGTGGCGGGACACGCCAACTTCTGCCCGGGGGAGCTGTCTACCAATTACCGGGACCTGCCCTCCGTAATGTCCACTGTCAAGCACGAGATGTTGCACGCGTTGGGTTTCAGCGTTTCCCTGTTCGGGTTTTATAGGTAAGTTTACTATTATATATTAGATATAGATATTTTAATATTTTTTTATATGTGATAGGAAGGCAAACGAGCAGGCGTGTCACCTGATGGAAAGCGATCAACGCCGCCCATAGACTTCCGCAGAGTGATACGCATTGCGGAAGCGTTGCCAGGAGGGGAAGAGGGAGGGGGGAGGGTGTTGAGCCTCCGGAACTCGGCCGCTCACCGTACGAAGCGCGGTAGGTAAGTTACCGCTCAGATGCCGGTTTTCTGCGGGATATATATATCTATATATATATATATATATATATATATATATATATATATATATATATATATATATATATATATATATATATATATATATATATATATATATATATATATATATATATATATATATATATATATATATATATATATATATATATATATAACAAGGAAGAAACCTTTCACTCAGCGAACAAAAAAATTGGTTTTCGGGGAATTCTTTTATTCACTTTTACTTTAGAAAGAAGAAAGAGAAGAGAATGATGAGCAAGTGAATAAGTTTGTATATTTGAATTCATTGTTTACAAGAGATGGAAAATGTGAATTGAAAGGCGAGTGAAAGCTGGTAGGAGCCATGAAAGCAGACTGAATGCTGTGCGTTAAGAAATATGTGTGGGGTAACTTTAACTAATAGAATAAGGAATGAAGATAAGAGAAAGCGACGGGAGTAAAAGGTGTCGTGACAAAAATTGAGAAAGGGATGCTTAGATGGTTTGAGCACATAGAGATGATGGATGAAAGACGAGTGTAAAAATGAATTTACGTTGCGAATGTGCATGGAAAATTTCCGAAGTTCTTTAGAAAGAACGCCAGGTCGAAGGTACCCTTAACCGGCAAGCTTGTATGAAGAGAGTGATGAGTGTGGATAAAGCGGAGAAAGTGTGCCGTGAAGGTAGCATATCTTTCGGTTAGCAGATCTTTGGTTTCTGTCTAACCTTACGGCAAACAGGCGTGATGATATGTATGTATTTATGTATTTTCACAGGGACGATAACGGGGATCCTCTTACTGAGAGAAGACCGGATACTGGTGACCCGCCTTTAGATGAAGAGTAAGTAATATTTTCTGGCGGTGATTTATTTAGAGAAAGTCATTATTAGACGACCAATTAATTGCCTCAGTAACCGGGCTGCCGTTTACAGAGTCATAAATGTTTGACCTACATATATTTATTACAAGTCTGGTTACCCTGCCAATCTGCATAGGATAAGGATGGTGAGTTAATGTACGTTCCTCCAGCGGGACATATATGGGCTATAAAAAAATTATTGTGATGAACATTGACAATTTGTCCGTCTACAAACTCAATGTCGTTTAGAGAGCTATGGAGAGAGGTATACTTGTAGTTTCTCTGGTTGATATGATTCGGAACAAAAAATTTCACTGAAGAATTAGTTAATATATAATAGCTTTTCCATTTTTCAATCCAAACTGACAACGGGCTAGTCACGTTTGTCAGAGAATCTACCGCCGCTGGCGTAAGCGATTGCTTGAATGAATAGCGCATCTTGTTAAACATAGTGTTTGGTGCCTTCAGGCAGAATGAAGGGTCGATCTCCGCAAGGCGACTGACAGACTTTGAATGCGTAAAACACAAGGTCAGGTTATGTCGTGTCTTAGAGGAGCAGCCTTATGTCCAGTAACAGAGTAGTGCATCTCATATTATATCCGGCTTGAAGGACCATTAACATTCCATGTTGAGTAATGAAATATATCAATGTTTTACAATAACTATTGATCATTTTTCAAATATTTAAACAGAATCAATGTTAACATAATATTAATAATTAACGAGCAAAAGGATACGCAGACTTTGAATATATAGATTGAAAACATAGTGTTGCTATAATAGTTGCTTCATATGTCATCTTTTTAAGATGATTGTTATTCCCTGACGAAAATCTTTAAGATAAATTTACTTGTGTCAGGCTTCAAATCCACAAGTGGTCTTCGCGTGTGGTGCGAAACGTGACCAGGACAAACTGGATGATCAGGGGTGGCTATATGACGAGGACTTTCAATATGATTGTCACGCCACGAGTCATCAAGGAGGTAGGTTGTCTGCGTTTAATATAATATACTTACAAACTATTTTACCGTGGTAGTGCGCGGTTGGATGTAAAAATCCATACGAGGAATATAGTAAATATTATATATATATACAATGGAATATAGTAGCAGTTAATAAAAATCCAGGCCTAGATATAGGCTTTATTCTTAAGGGATGAGGGAGAGCAAATGAACAAGCATGTCATCCGATGGAAAGCAATTAACGCCGGCCATAAGCATCTATTAGATCTATAGGTATTACCGATGCGTGGGCCGGCCTCTGAGATATGTGTAGGCTTGTTTTTTAGTTCAGATTTTTCAACCGGCTGCAAGAAAAGGCCAGAAGAAGGAAACAAAACAAAAAAATAGCACAATCGGAAAGCTTCGTCCTTACTATCTGAATGTTGTGAGTTCGTATCTTTCACTGGACTATTGATGTGAACCACATCCTAGCACGAGCATTATAAGCTTAGTTTGTTTTATGTGGACAGTTGGAACATTTTCTTGGCTAGGATCCGCGACAAGCAAACAAAAACAGAAAAATAATAATGTGTGTTTTTTTACTGAAAATGGATTTACGGGGAATTTAAACTAAATCTTACCGAAAAAACGGCCGCCAGCAATTCAACTCACTACTTCCCAACCACTATCTACGACACCAGATACACACCACCACTCTTCCACAATGTACACGATACGTGATTTGCATCAACACGAGTCATCACCAGGTATAGTAGACTCCACGGAAGACAACCGTTAAATGTCTTTTCGGTAAGAAAACACACATTAATATTTTTCTGTTTTTGTTTGCTTGTTGCGTGATAAATTCCGAGTCTGTTAACCCCGTCAATCTTCATTGGACAAGCGTGGTGGGTTGACGTCCGTTCCTCCAGAAATTGGGGCAACCCTTGCTCAGCAGTGGGACATATATGGGCTATGAAAAAAAAAATATAGATATAATGTTAGTTTATGGAGTATAGATGAAAGTTTTATACAACTATATTCAACTCGTCGAAAATATTTTCGATCGACAACTAGAAACCAAGTAATGTTGTTACTTTTGTGCCTGGTCTCCCCTAATAGGCAACTGCATCTACCTGAATGATATATGAACCGTTTCGCGATTCCATATATTGAGTGGGAGGCCAATCTCCAATAGTGGATTATAACTTAATTTATGTTTGTGAATGCCATACAATTTATTGTATGGCATACATACAATAATGTAAAAAAAAATTACTGGTTTTGATACTTTTTGAAATTGAAGGTGAGGGAACACTTCAATTGCTCGGAGCTGGAAGGCGCTGAGCTGGAAGACCAAGGTGGAGACGGAACAGCTTTGACACATTGGGAGAAGAGAGTTTTTGAAGTGAGTAGTTTATTGAATTTGAATGGGGAAAAATGGTAACTGGCAAATGTACCTCTGCTCTGAAGTCGGTTTCGTTCTCCGGACGGGTCAGTCCATTCAGGTCGTAGGAAAAAATTTATAAAGGCTTTCCGGTGGCAGAATTACACTTCTAACCTTAACTTCTACTCTTTAAAAAAAAGACTAGCAATGTTTTTAATATTACCAGGACTTTTCCCGCCAACTTACATCAGTGATGTGTTAGCAGTAGGTATAGTGATTATCAGTTATATTGTTGCAGTGATATAAAGTAAATGCGTGTATCGTGACTTTTTAAGTTGACTGAATAAGTCCATAGAAGGTTTTGGTAAAATTTCCACCATTTTATCGAATAAATAATATTTAAAAAAATAAGAATAAATTAATTATTTATACCTTTACTTTTATATTACGGAATAGGGAGGCAAACAATCAAGCATGTTGTCTGATAGAAACCAGTCTATCAATTAATATTAACAATTTAACAATTATTTCATAAGACGCCTTATATTAATATATATTAATAGTATCGCCCTATATTAATAGTACATCAGCATAAAATTACAGCATCCACGGGTAGTTTCTGATACCAAGCAAATAAATGCTGGAACAATATACCTTCTCCACTAAGGTGTTTTAAAAAGTGGCTTTACGTTTAAAAGAAGTATAATGCTATTTTAAAATCCTACTAATATTATAAATGCGAAAGTTTGTGAGTATGGATGTATGTTTGTAACTCTTTCACGAAAAAACTACTGGACGGATTTGGATGAAACTTTACAGTAATATAGGTTATACATTGGAATAACATATAGGCTACAATTTTTGATTTTTATGATTTTATTTTATGAAATTTTAGGATTTTGGTCGTAATATAATTTTATTATTAAGTAAAAAAAAAATATTTTTATATAAAATGATCTGTCACGAAATTTACTGTAGCAGACCAAATTCCATGCGAGCGAAGCCGCGGGCAAAAGCTTATACTTAATAATCAAACAACATGGTATAATATATACGTGTTTGTCAAGTTGCGCTGCATGTGTGTTGCTGCAGAGGGAAATTAATAATTCTGTTTATCTATCTTATTCCAGAACGAAGCCATGACGGGCACGCATACCCAGAATTCTGTGTTCAGTAGGATAACATTTGCGATGATGGAGGACACGGGCTGGTATAGGGCGGATTACAGCCACGCTACGCCTCTAGACTGGGGAAAAGGACTTGGTTGTAAATTCGCAATGGCCTCCTGCAAGCAGTGGCTGAACACGCAAAGGTTCAGGTATTTGCTGTTCATATCGCTTTAGATCTGTCGGTGAATCGACAATCGTTGCGGTAGACGAATGCTGGAGTGGAGACCGCGTCTCGGTAAACGTAGTGTGAGTTGCCGCGCGGCTACATAGAGTTATGATTTTGATATTGGGTGTAATATTAAATCAGCCTAAGCAAAATAAATTAATTGAAGTGATTCGATTTTGACATTTCTTTGTCTACTCATCCTGAGTTGCCACTTAGGGGCACGAGGTCATCGTCGCGTCATTCCTCTGTTTTATGATCTGCTTAAGGCGACGGAGAGACTGTGCCGGTGCGCCTTGAAAGAAGGTACTGTAAACTGATCAGCCTAAGCAAAATAAATTAATCTGAAGTGATTCGAATCATTTCTTCGTCTACTCATCCTGATTCACCATTCAGGGGGCAAGGGGTCATAGTCGCGTCATTCCTCTCTGTTTTATGATCTTCTTAGGGCGACTGGCAGAGACTGCTTGTAATCGAAGATCGTGCTAAGTGGCGCTCCTCGAGAGAGGCTTAAATCTAGCAGTCGACTACCGTTAACTGATGGGTAAACTTGAAGCAATAGACATATAGGTAATGTGCCGAAGCGATTGTTAGGTCAGCATTGGGAGATTTTGTGTTGCACGTGAAAACATTGGGTCTTAATTTATATTTTATTATTTTTTCCTTTTTTATAATTTTTAATTTTTTTACTTACATATTTGACATTTGTGTTCTTACAATGTATTACCAAATAAGGGAAAAGCCTAGTTTCGCACAACACAGGTAATACTACTGTGGGATCTAAAGCCATGTAGCATATGTAAAATTTTGAATATATATATATATATATATATATATATATATATATATATATATATATATATATATATATATATATAATTTTCCTTGGATTCTTTCTATCCCCTTCGCTACTGATGTGTTGCGTCTTTTAAAATAATAATATTACTCATATTATTAATAATATTTACTCTACACCACCTGGGAACAACAGGTTACACTGTTGCTTAAGCGTTTGATATCTATTGCGATCAGGTTGGACCGGAGGAAATCATTTCACGGGTTATGCGTATAACATTTTTTAAATGTATTTTTTATTGCAAGCAACACTACGGATAATTCTACACTAGAGTAAGTTAATACATACTTTTCCATGTGTTTATAGGACATATTTAGTCATAGAATTACCTTTTTAAACAATTTTATTTAGCCCTCACATGTTTATTCCAAATATTGAGACACATTTTTCAACTACTTCTAATAAATCGATTAAGTAGAAAACACACATTATCGTTTCTCTCTTTTTGTTTGCTTGTCGCGATTCTTAGTTAAGTAACAATTCTAACTGTCCACGTTTTAGTTCGTAGATATACAAACATTTAAAATCAAATTATATTTTGCAAGCTTCTCAAACGGGACGGACTATGAAGAGTAAGTATACGTTAAAAGTGGGGTTTTAAGTATCGTCTTATACTGATCAGTTGATTTTCATGACTTCGTCATTGGTAGGACATCAATTTTAGAGCAGAGCAAGCGAACAAACTGACGGATCACCTGATGATAAGCTATCACCGGGACTTTTCCCGTCAGTGGCGTTGTGTTTTTAATTCATTTTCATAATCTTATATTATTATCAGTTATATTGTTAAATTGTGGTGGCGTATTATACAATATAGTTCGTAATATCGAACTAGTATGAAATAAATGCGTGTATCGTGACTTTTTAAGTTGACTGAAAAAGTCCATAGAAGGTTTTTGGTAAAATTGCCACCATTTTATCAAGACGTAGCGTGATGAGCTGACTTGTAACATTCCAAGAGATTGGATATTATTGTACATTACTTGACACTGGCATAATAGTTGTAACTTATTGCCATCAAAGAAAAGAAAAAAAAATTATAAACAAAGTGGACTTTTCCCGCCAATTTACATCAGTGACGTTGTGTTTTTATTTCATTTTCATAATCTTATATTATTATCAGTTATATTGTTAAATTGTGGTGGCGTATTGTACAATATAGTTCGTAATGGCGTAACTGAAGTGATATGAAATAAATGCGTGTATCGTGACTTTTTAAGTTGACTGAAAAAGTCCATAGAAGGTTTTTGGTAAAATTGCCACCATTTTATCAAGACGTAACGTGATGAGCTGACTTGTTACATTCCAAGAGATTGGATATTATTGTATATTACTTGACACTGGCATAATAGTTGTAACTAATTGCCATCAAAGAAAAGAAAAAAAAAATTATGAACAAAGAAGTGAAAAGCTATCACCGCCACTCGTAGTCATCCACACACATATAGATATAAGTATAAAAAATAGTTCACAACCTATTCTCAGACCTACCAAATATACAAAAAAAAATCACAAAAATCGGCCAAGCCGTTTCGGAAGAGTTCGATAAGAAAGACTGTGACACAAGATTTGTTATATTAAATACGTGTGTCTCGTCTGAAGACGAAATATCTGCCGGAAAAACGAACTCTACGGAAGATGGCCGAACACCTCTTAATGTTTTTTTTTATTTATATATTCACGCCTATCCCCCACAGGGGTTGCAAATACCACAGAGCTCCATCCGCTACTATCCCGGCATACCCTCCGCCACACTCATCCATCATCGCATTTCATCGCAGCGAAACGGCTCTCCATTAGTTGCTTCTCGCCCTCGTGAGAACCTTTTAATCAATAACAAATATTTAATTTATCTTCTTCTATATCTTCTTTCAGACGAAAAAATCCGGTGCCGTTCTGCGAAAGAGTGAAAGGAGATCCTCTAAGAACAGAGTGCTCTCCGAGAAGAACTGCAGTGGTGTTATGCAATTTGGTGCGACACGACAGCATTCTGCCTAGAGCTTATCAGGTGAACTAGTTTATCAAGAAATGTTTCTTGTGGAAGGAGCACGCCACGGAGAAATTGTCTACGCGATTCTTCGCAGTATAAAATTTTCATTTGTGTCTTTATTACATTGACATCCATATTATATAAATTAGACGATTAGTGGGATCTATTGGTAAATAAATGAGTGGCGATCTACTACGGTGCGCTTCTCTCGAAACTTCTTTCCGCACACCACCACTCTGTGGAACTAGCTACTTTTGGCGGTCTTTTCGAACCGATACGACATTGGCACCTTCAAAAAACAAGCCTACACATACCTTAAAGGGGGGCAACGCTTTAGTGACTCCCGCTGTGTCGCTGATGTCTATGGGCGGAATTGATTGCTTTTCATCAGGCGACACGCTTGCTCGTTTGGCCTTTTATCCCAAGAGAAAGAAATACTCAATAAAAGTGGTTTTAGTTATTCAAGAGAAGAGCGTATGTGTTCGTAAAAGATCGACAACGCATTTGAGACGCTTCCTGCGTTGCGAATGGGTGGCGGTGATCACTTACCACCTGGAAAAAAACCTACACTAGTTAGTTACCCACCTTATTAACGGAGTCAGGCGTTACTTTGCGGAAATCCATCACTATGTGGACAGTCAAAAGTTTTACTTAGCTAAGATCCGCGACAAGCAAAACAATAACAGAAAATTATTATAATATATGTGTTTTTCCTGCTGGATGAAGTGGATTTATTTGGAGCTTAAACCAAAAACTTACCGAAAAACGGCCAGCAACTCACCTCCCACTAACCACTATACACAACACCAAACACACACTACCACTTTTCCACCTTGTAAACGACACGTGTTTCGCCCCAACACGAGGCATCTTCAGGTGTAGTAGACTACGGAAGACAACCGAAAAGTGATTTTCGTTTTTTAAGTTCCAAATAAATCCACTTCATCCAGCAGAAAAAACACACATTATTAATTTTCTGTTATTGTTTTGCTTGTTGCGGATCTTAGCTAAGTAAAACTTTTGACTGTCCACATAGTTACCCACCTGGAGAGTTTCAGTTAAATGAAATAAGTAATATAAAAAAATTACACTCAATTCCTACTATTAATAAAATTTAATTATTCAAGAAAAGAGCGCATGTGTTCGTTGAAGGCAGGCAACACATCTGAAACGCCTACCGCGTTGCGGATGCCTATGTGCGGCGGTGATCGCTTACCACTAGGTGGCTGGCATGTTCGTTTATCTGCTTTGCTATAAAAAAGGTTTGAAAGCTATCGTATTCCATTTTCAGCATTTCGACCTATTGCCTAACGTGGCTCCAGGTGAAGAAGCCTACTACGGCGGGTCCGTCTCGCTGGCGGACTTCTGTCCCTATCTCCAGGAGTTCACCTGGAAATACAAGAACGTGCTGATCAGAGGCAGCAGGTGCTCCTATGAGGAGAATACACCAAGTAAGTGTTAGTGTGTGTTATAACTATTATAGTTTTGTAAAACTGCATTATCACTGACTCATTGACATGTGAAATGGTAAGAGATGGGTGGTAGATTTGTTCGGACAGAGTGTTCGGATGGAGTCGAGCTCCAACCATGACAATTTCCAGTGCACACTACCATTTCGGCAAACCAGATGGTCTTAGAAGCCGCGGAAGGTCTAAGCTCAGATGGCTAGATGGAGTCGAGGACGACTTAAAGGCAATCGGTGTGAGGGGATGGAGAGATAAAGTCAAACTAAGATCCGATTGGAAAAATTTACTGAACCGGACTAAGGCCCACCCGCGGCTTTAATGCCTTGATGATGATGACTACCATTTTTTTCGAAAAACAAAACGTTTTGGCTTGCCACGAGGTATCCTCAGGTGTAGCAGACGAAAAATAACCGTGCAGATGTCTCACCCATAAAAATGTCTAATCCTTGTATACATTCTGTTTGTTCCAGAGACTGACGTCAACTTTGCGTTGGAGAACTACGGACCACATTCGAAGTGCTTTGACCACAGCGAAAGGGTTTGGGAGCAGAAGTCTTGTCGACAGGTGAGAACTTCAACGTTTAGTTTTATTTTAGTTTATCAACTTCGTTTGCCTTCCTATCCCATGAAAAAGAAATCAATTGCTGGCCTTAAAGAAAAGAGCTTCTTTTTGAAGGTTCCAATGTTTTGTACTTGCAGTCAATTAGAGAGCGAACAAACGTTAAAAAAAAACGGACAATAAAATATTATTGCGTTAACGTAGAAGCTATCGCTGTCAGTTCGTCACGTTCCGCTGGAGACGAGAATCTCGTTGGCAATTTGCGAAAAGCTTATGTCCCGAGTTGACACCCATTCAATTATAATTTAACTTTTTTTATTGAAAGGTCGACGATTAATGGAGTCAGGCGTTACTTTGCAGAAATCCATTATCATGTGGACAGTCAGAACTTTTACTTAGCTAAGATCCGCGACAAGTAATCTAAAACGGAAAGATAATAAGGTGTGGAGGAAGTGGATTTACGGGGAAATTATAAACTAAATCTCACCGAGCTTAAGTCACTTAACGGTTGTCTACTATACCTGATGATGCCTCATGTTGAGACATAACACGAGGCCGTCAGCAACTCTCCACCTTCCAACTACCGTCAACAACACAAAACACACTACCACTTTTCCATATCGCACACGACACGTGTTTCGTCTCAACACGAGGCATCATCAGGTATAGTAGACTCTACGGAAGACAACCATTGAGTGAGTTAAGTTAGGTAAGATTTAGTTTAAGTTCCCCGTAAATTCACTTCTGCCAGTAGAAAACACACATTATTATTTCTCTGTTTTTGTTTGCTTGTCGCAAATCTTAGCTAAGTAAAAGTTCTAACTGTCCACGTGGACGATCGATTTTTGTAATCAAGATCCATAAAAAGTGATATGGTATTTGACTATTATTTTTGCCTTTGCAGATAAGAGAATGGCAACACTGGGGCTCGGGTTGCTATAAATACAAATGTGAAAGCGGTAGACTCCAAATAGTCGTAAGTGTTTCACGTTCAACTTTTCTAATTTTCATTTAATTTAATTTCTACTATTAGTTTAAACTCCCCCTTTCTTCACTTCTATTATATAAAAATCTCGTTTGTTATCGACCTCCTCCGAAACGGCTTGACCGATTTTTATGAAATATTTTTGTATATTCGGTAGGTCTGAGAATAGATAGTAAACTATTTTTAATATTACTAGCCGATAAGCGTGGCCCTCCCTAATTTTTTTAAAAGTTTTTATATGGCAATACAACAATTGCCGGGTCAGCTATAGTATATATTATTTATATTATGTATGTATCTCGTTCAAATTTTCAATCGTTAATAAAATAATTTTTATTCATCCTCTCAAGTTTAAACACATTTTTTTAAACATGTAGTGGATGACAGTTGATGTTGATTAATAGTAGGAATTGACTTCATTTTTTCTAATAATACTTATTGCTTTTTTTTAATGGCAATTAGTTATAACTATTATGCCAGTGTCAAGTAAAATACAATAACATCAAATCTCTTGACATGTAACTAGTCAACTTATCACGCTACGTTTTGATAAAATGGTGGTTATTCTACCAAAATCTTCTATGGTCTTTTCAGTCACCTTAAAAAGTCACGATACACGCATTTATTTCATACTATTTCACTTATACACCATAATCGATCTATATTGTATAATACAACATCATAATTGAACAATATAACTGATTATAATATAAGATTATGAAAATGAAATAAAAACACAACGTCACTGATGTAAGTTGGCGGGAAAAGTCCAAATTATCATATTACTTGTTCAACTGAAACTTTCATTTCCAGGTGGGTAACTACACGTACATATGCTACTACGCCGGGCAGGTGTTGCAGGTGCGTATAATACAGCGGGGGTGGCTCCACCGAGGCGGCGTCGTTTGCCCTCCCTGCAGGGAAATGTGCGGACAAGAATTCGCTGTGAGTATTTTTGTATATTGTAACACTGAACAAAAGTGTAGATACACCACAGTAGAAGTCGCCAGCGACAGTTACCATATACAGGTGTCCAGTCATGAATGGATAACCTTGAAATTGGTGATAGCCGAGCTTATGATGGTTCAGAAAAAATACAACATTAGATATGAGTTTTTAAGACTATTAATGGAGTCAGGCATTACTTTGCGGAAATCCATCACTATGTGGACTGTCAAAAGTTTTACTTAGCTAAGATCCGCGACAAGCAAAACAATAACAGAAAATTAATAATATGTGTTTACAAGATGGAAAAGTGATAATGTGTGTTTGGTGTTGTGTATAGTGGTTGGTGGGAAGTTTTTGGTTTAAGTTCCAAATAAATCCACTTAATCCAACCGAAAAACACACATTATTAATTTTCTGTTATTGTTTTGCTTGTCGCGGATCTTAGCTAAGTAAAACTTGACTGTGCATATATGAGTTTTTAAAAAAGACTACATTTTTTACCGTATTCAACATAACTGTTCACTTGGCCTGCAAATGAATGAATTATTAACGCTAAAATTGTAATATTATTCTACTATAACTGTGAAGAAAGGTAGTCGGTAAATGGTACAAATAGCTGTTTCAGTTATTTTTAAATTGTTTTTTTTTAATCATTTCTAAGATCTAGTATTTTAGATATGATTTGAGGATATATTTTTTGTTGTATTTTTTCTGAACGGCCTTCGGGCTTCGGCCAACGGGCTAAACTCGGCCATAATCCATTTCAAGGTTGTCTATTCATTGCTGGACAGCTCTATAACAAAAATATTCGAAGGCAAAGCGGTAACAAAATTTAATTAATAATATACTTATAATGTTGTTTTAGTCGATTGCACTTACGGCGACTTCTGGGCAATCCACAAAATATTTTTTTATGAAATAGGAAGACAAACGAGCAGGCGTGTCACCTGGTGGAAAGCAATCAACAGGCAATAGGCATTGCAGATGCGTTACCGGCCTTTAACTGTGTAAGATGTACATATATTGAAATAATTTGTGTTTCGTAAACATAGAAAGCTGTATCTCGTTCAAATCTTCCTTTTTCCGTTGAAACGACGTTATTTACGAGATAACCATCATCAACAGGCGTTGACATAATACTCGTACACGAATAATACTGTGGTGAACTAAGTTCAAACTTCAGACAGTGAAATCCTAATATTACTCATAAATTTTCGTTTCTTTTCTAGTCGCGCGGTGAATACTGCAAAGGCGGGGAGGAAGCGCCCCCACCGAATTTCTATCCCAACGACAGGCTGATGTGCAAAGCCCCCGCGCTCTCTCCGACCGCCATCTTGCTCATCGCCGCCATTTTGTGCTACGACTTAATATTTTGACGTTCTCACTAGATTTTATTTTAAAAATATTGACGAGTATTGTTAACGATTGTCGAGTGAACCGATCGACGTACAGTGGTTACACTTGCAAATGGTGTGCGAAAGGACTTTTATATTTTTCTAAGTAACGTGTGTGTTATATTATTAGGTGTACAAATAAGTTTCCGCAGTTTTTTATAAAAAATTAGGAATTTATTGTAAAGGAAAAGTACATTACGTTTTATTCAAAGTATTTTCCATCATTTGCCACTACTTTTCCCCATCTTTCTGGCAACATTCGGATACCCCGTCGAAAAAACTCTTCATCTTTTGACGCTATCTACAAATCTACCCAATTTTTGGTGTCTTCATATGATGTGAAGCGCTGCTCAGACAGACCATGTGCCATCGACCGGAACAGGTGATAATCAGAAGGGGCTAAGTCTGGTGAATACGGCGGGTGGGGTAAAACTTCCCAGTTGAGTGTTTCCAAGTATGTTTTTACCGGCGCCGCAACATGTGGACGAGCATTATCGTGTAAAAGAATAATTTTGTCGTGTCTGGAGTAGTAATGGGCGCGTTTTTCCTTAAGTGCCCGACTCAATCTCATCAATTGTGTTCGGTAGAGAGCTCCAGTAATGGTTTCGCTTGGTTTCAGCAATTCATAATACACGACACCAAGCTGACCCCACCAAATACACAGCATGAGTTTTTTTCCATGAATATTCGGCTTAGCTGTCGATGTTGATGGTTCGCCGGGCTTAACCCATGACTTTCTCTTCTTTGGATTATCGTAGTGAATCCATTTTTCGTCACCAGTGACTATACGATGCAAAAAACTCTTTTTTTTATTCCTGGCAAGCAGCATTTCACTCATGCATAATCGGCGTTCAACGTCTCTCGGCTTTAGTTCATATGGAACCCAATTTCCTTGTTTTTGAATCATTCCTAACGATTTTAAACGATGTGAAATTGCTTGTTGAGTCACTTGTAGAGTAAGTGCAAGTTCTTTTTGCGTTTGGGACGAATCTTCCTCCAATAGTACTTCTAATTCCATGTCTTCGTACACTTTCGGCCTTCCACTGCGTTCTTTGTCTTTAACGTCAAACTCACCGTTCTTAAACTTTTGAAACCATTCCTGACAACTTCTCTCACTTAAAGCAGCTTCACCATATGCTTCTAGAAGCAATCGATGCGCCTCAGCTGCAGACACACACACACATTAAAGAAGTAAATCAAAAGTTCCCGCAAATGATGCTTATTCGGAATAAAACTTGACATTTTTGCACGAAAAAAATTACGTGATGCTGATACGGAATCACTAGTACTTTAAGGTTATGGTGTTGCCAGATGACTAAACTTGGGATATTACGTTTTACATCTGACAATTTCTCCATAACCTTCTGGTGGGGCCATCTTTTGACAAACCGCGGAAACTTATTTGTACACCTAATAGAATCGAGTCACTCCCAGTCGCGTATAAGGTGCAGACCACACGGGGAACGAAGCTTTACGTTAAACTCCGTCCTCAGTGTGGCTCGCGTTTAAACTAGATACAATCGAGGTTTGGTGAAATACTTAATATTATTTGTTTTTTTTCGTTTAACGAGTTCATATAGATAAAAGTCGAGTTAATTGTCTGTGACATAGCTGTAGCTAAAAAAAAATTGTCAAGTACACACTACTCTGATTTCTGTAATTATAAGTAAGAATTTATTTAGATGTTCTTATGATTAACCCTCATCGGTCGCTAGCTTTTTTATACGTGATTCTCGCTAGGTTGTAGCTACAGATACAGTTTTCATTGGCTTTATTCATTTTTGGGCTCAATATATTAAAAAATAATGGGCAAAGGCAATGATATATAACTGGAGATGTCAATTGCTCTGTTACGGATATTTATTTAATGAGGCAATAGGCCTTCATTTCACACAGAGTCATGTCGACATGTCGCACCTTGTCACCTCGCACGTGACTTACGACCGCTACAAAAAAATACTGTTGTCACGTGATAGGTGACTTACGACTAATAAAGGTTAAATTATTTTTAAGGTGTGTCACGAAAATAATATTGTATTAATTTCTTATGTTAAGTTGTAAAGTATCATAAGTATGCAATGTGATTAACACGCAACTACATATGGTAAGTTATCTTACATGTACTTGTCAAGCATTAGGGGCCATCCATAAATTACGTGACACGTTAAAGTGGTGGAAGGTGGTCAACTAAGTATGATATAGTGTGGCCGTGGGTCATTAGCTTCGCGACGTAACATGTACAGATATCTAAAGTGTTAAAACTCTGAACATCAACGAGAATCTTCAAAATATTACCAATTCTATTAATACTTAAGAAAATATACAAATAAAGAGAAACGTCATAGGACGCTTGGTAGATGTGAAAGATTGACGACGGCTCGGTCTCTACCATATGCTCACGGCCACCTGTGACTGTATAGACCTATATGGAGTCAAGTGGAGGGGAGCGTAGCACGAATCGAGACGACGTCACGATCTAAAAATTCACTCCCATACTCCGCGATAGGATGTTTCACATCAATAATTTTGGAAGTGATATTTTAATTAAATAATTAATATAAAAATTGCATTATATGTGACCTCATAGTAGGGGAGGGGGTCACACAAATGTGACGACGTGTGACAAGAACGCGGAAGGGGTGTCTAAAATTCACGTAATTTATGGATGGACCCTGTAATACAGGACATTTTTACATGTCCACATTTATATTCATATATTGTTTTGGCGCCATTCTTGAACACGTTCCGTGCGAAGCCGTTGAAACCGTTGAAAACTTGTAAGCTTGTCGCTCAGGCCATTCGATGTTTTGACTGAATTGTTTTTAGTATCATCGTGTACCATTTATGGTACACGTGGCCTGAGGATAAAGTTTAACGTGTACCATAAATGGTACACGTTGCACGGAATGACTTAATTAGTATTTTTCTAAATAATTTAATTTTAATCCTATCCCGCTCAGCTTTATTGCAAAAAATTAAAAACCAAATTACGATAGGTAAAATAACATATTGTGAAAAGAGGAAAGAAAAAGGAAGACGATTTATTTGAAAAAATAAATGGAATAAATTCCGTTTTATTGATTTTTATTAATTTTTTGTTATTTAATTTTTTGCTACATGTACAAACTAAATCTAAAAGATGCAGTGCCGGATAGATATTTAACGTATTTTATGGCCCATTTAGTATTCTTTATCTGTAAATACCTAGAATATTCCAATGGGTTTTTAGGTCGTCATCGTTAGTGTCAGACGACCTATTCGGATTTACCAATGGGGAGGTTGAACATTATATTTTAAATCTTTTGCTGTTTGTATCGATTTGTTTTTATAGCACATATAAAAAACGCAAACGGTAAGTTATTCGCAATCATTGCAACAAAGGGTCAGGTCAGGTTGGTAAGATTTGCGCTTAGATCGTGAGTACAACTCTACCGTTCGAAAACGCTGTAAATGATCTAGATGTTGAAAAAATAATTCGATATTCGGATCAGAAAAAAATACTGTGACGAATGGCCCGTGTCTCACAGCTCTACAATCAATACACTGTTTTTAAGTGATCAGATTCAACTTTTTCAGAAAATTAAATATTTATTGTGTATATATGTATTTTTTGGCTCTAATGGGTAAGTTTTCATTTTGTGGTTTACTATGCCTTCGCATTTTTGCGTCGACAATTTCCAAGCACGATTACCAATTGGTATGGTTAATAAGAATTCTAGCAACATTAAAACATTGTTACTTTTTTTTTAACAAAAAAAAAAATATATAAATAAAACGAAAAAACACAAAAAATAAAATGAAAACTTGTCAGAAGAATATCACTGTTACAAAAGTTTTTTTTCTCATCACGGTCCTCATTTCTGGAGGAACGGATATTAATCTACCACGCTTCTAAGTATGGATCGGGTTTAGACGAATTCCATTGAACGATTGATGTGAAATTCCCATCACAATCATTATTACCTTAGTTGGAATGGTTAATAAAAATTCTAGTAATAAAATACACTGAGAGTCTTCTTTCTTATATAAAAAAGGACGGTGTAAGATATTTGGCTTTGCTCCCTAGTACCTCTTGCAGTGTATTCGGCATAAAATAAACGCTTGTGTTATGCCACCGACGTTACATCTATGGATAGCAGTGATCACTTACCACCAGGTGACCATTCGTTTGCTTGCTCTCCTATAAAAGAAAGACTTTCATATTCTACTGCGTTGAATAGAATCAGCGAATAATATTATTATAAATATAACACTCCGTATAAACGAATCGATACAGAAAGGCTGTTCTTAGTCAACTTAGCATTATCAACTTAACTTTTAAGTTTACTCCTTAATGCCATAAATTATTTTTACTTTGTATTATATCTCTTTAATTTTAGTATAATAGAGCTAAATACGGAAAAAATGCATATTAATGTATCGCCTATCAATAGCGCGATGTCAAAGACCCTCGAAATAAATGATAAAGTAATATTAAAATTTTTACTGAGGGAAAGCCGTCAGCGAAAGAATACACCGACTTAATCACTATCTTACACAGAATATAACTTTTTTCACCAACTATACGCCTCGGCCGGGGAGAGTTTCGGCATCAAGTGGCAACATTTAACTATGTTACCTGTATATTACTATGCAAGCTTCTATCCCCGTTCAATTATTTACTTATCCTCATTCTCCCCGCCACTTCTCTTCCCCTTCGCCTTCTTTACCCCTCCCCTTCTCTCTTACCTTCTCCCACTCCCATTACTTCCTATTTCAACATTTACTACTTATTTCCGTTGCCTATTATCAGGCGACCCGCTTGCTCGTTTGCCTTTATTCCATATAAAAATTCATCAAGTGCTGACCACGTCCAATGTTACTTCGGTGATCATACGAGAACCTATGTATTTATATTGATATGGACGCTGGTTTGTCAGAGGTGGCATGTACTGACGGTTGATAGCCTCAGATATTTTTTTATAAGTTCATCTACATTTCATTATAGCTTAGTTTTTTCGTTTAATGCAATATTATTTTTTAACTTTTGTTTTCATTTTAAGATTATATTTTAGAGAACATTTTAATATTCTCCGATCTACACATGAATCTACCACCCGTTTTAAGTATTTTTAGCTTTAAGTGCATATCAACATCAAATTAGTATTTAATATATATTTACTTAATTGTTTTTGTGAAATATTTATTTCATATTGACTGATGAATTTTATTTAAAAACGAATTTGGTAAGCCAATGCTTATGTTATAAAAAAAAATAAAAGTTTTAAGTCGTTAAACATACCCAGACTTTTCCCGCCAACTTATATCAGTAACGTTGTTTTTATTTCATTTTCATAATCTTATATTATTATCAGTTATATTGTTTAATTGTGGTGGCGTATTATACAATATAGTTTAATTAATGATACGAAATAAATGCGTGTATCGTGACTTATAAGTTGACCGAAACAGACCATAAAAGGTTTTGGTTTTGGTAGCCACCATTTTATCAAGACGTAATGTGACAAGCTGACTTAACTAGTCAGCTTTCAAAAGATTTGATATTATTGTTATTTACTTGACACTGGAATAATAGTTATGACTAATTGCAATCAAAGCAAAGAAACATGCCCAATACATTTGACGCGTCAAAATGTCTCGAAGTGGAATCCGTACGCTTTCTCGCTTTGAATCAATGGCGACTATAAAAACACATGCAATTACTGCAAGAGAAAAAATTTCTTCGTTCTCTGTTATTTAGTTACAAACTACGCCACCGAAATTCGGTGTCAGGGTATATTCATAATTTAAAAGCATATATCATCTGTTAAAGCCCAAAGTCGAATCGGTAATATAAATTAAATAAACACTGATGTATGGAAGCGATTTTATTTGCACTCAAAAAAGATTTATATTCTTAAACGTATAGTTCCACCTCAATAAGCAAAACCATATCATGCGTTAGTGACGCCATCTATCGTTAATAACTGTAAATACATTAGATACATCTATGAATGTTATAACATACAGCATACTATCAATAAATTAATAAATTATATAAAAATTATTTTAAACGTTGTTAGAAAAATTGAAAGCTAATTTATTTATTGTAAATATTATTTAGTTTTTTTTTTATTTTCACTAAGGTGCTTAATTTGCTTTAAAATGTAATTAATTTCCATTCCTACAAAAATCAATTATTATTTTTCGTAAATTATTTTTGTATATCCTTAAAACACTATGAATGTTACGACCATAGACTTAAATTCATTTACATTTTACTTCTTAGAAATAGTTGTGAGTCAACAAGTTACTAATGCATGGAATTACTGCTAATATTACAACTGATTATTTACTGTAAAAAAGGATATTTGATATAAATCAATACAAAGAAACAATAATTTCTTTTCCAAAAATATATTGTATATTGTCATACTACTAAACAAATATTCATGTATGACATATGTATGTAATTTTGACGGTCTATCTTATACACAAATTTGCCATTTATAATTATTTTAATTGTTAAATTTATAGCAGTCCGATCAAAATAAATCGTCTAACAAAGCACAAACACCTAAATTTGGTAGTATTATCAGATATAGATAATATAATATATAAATAATAAAAAAAATTCTTATCGCAAGGGTTTCAAATAAGAAGCAAATAGCAACAAGATTTGTTATTGTAGCTCTAATTTCATGCATTATTTAATGTTTCTTGGAATTGAAAGATATATCGACACGTTTCAATGGATTACAGGGCAAATTAAAAATTGTTATATTATAAAACACAGACCATAGACAAAGATTTAAAATTTGTAATGTTAGACTTCGGTCACTATTTACAATGTAGCCCTGTGTATTGTACATTTAAGAACTGTGAGTGCGATATATTCAATTTTGTAAGCAAAAATAAATATTTTTCTTTGTGATCATTTTGTTTTTTCTTTCTTTTCGTTCTTATGATGCCGGGTCAAATATAACCTCTTAGAGTTCGGAGTTTTCGGAGTCTAACCTTTCATTCAACTCGATAGACCATTCCGTGCTACCATGGCTAGTCTAGTAATTAAAAAAATCGATTTCTTTTATTACGAAACTATAATCAGAATCGCAATAAACACTTTAATTGTTAATTTTCTGCCAAAACAATAACTACTATTATAGTTATTTTATTATGATTATACTAATAAGACTTAATTGTTACGAGGTTTATCAGGTAGAGTGGCATAAGAAAATGAATTTCGCGTTAGCAACAATTTTAGGTAAGTAGCGAAACTTCAGCCAAAGATTTGTATTTAATTTTATAAATATTCAAATCAGTAATTGTAAAACTTTGTTTTTGGTGTAAAATAAAGAATATATCTATCAATTATGTAGAAATATAAGAAGGCCTTTTACCACGTTGACTGCCGCGTCACCCATATTCGGGTGACAGTAAAAATTTACATCATGCCGTATCACTCATATTCGGGTGTAGCTAATTTGACTACTCACAAAGCATTTTCGTTCTCTATATTTTCTAATATTTACAATTATATATTTGTCGCAATTTTATAAAGCGCCAAAGCACGCTTCTTCAGCGGCACGTGTTAATACTTCACCTATTTTTTAAGTTCTAGCATCACAACCATTCAACATCAAAGGCTACGTTCTCTTGCAAGTGCGTAAAGGTGAAAACCAATCAAACGTTGACGCCCTCATCCATAAAGTAATACCGGACAAGGTTGAAGAGATAGAAAACGCCAGGAAGAATTACAAGAGATATGAAATCCGCGATCGAAATATTTTGGATAAAGTAAATGGACTCGAAAGCTTCGTACTCGCCATAAATACTGGAGCGAGTCAAAACAAAATCGGCAGCAGTCGATCGGATGTCGTAAAGAAAGTCCAGAATCTCATCATGGACTTATTGAAGGAAGATCGCGTCAGTACGTACTTCCGAACGAAGTCAAATGAGTATAATATTAGTAAGTATTATTAAATATTATGAACACATTACAGATGTTAGAGTAATTTCTTATAACACACAAAAACGAGCTTACGATTTTGTTTCACTGACTTCTGATCAATCCATTCCCTGCGATGGACATTTCTCTTTTAGAAAATATAATCATATTCCATAAAAATATAAACAGAAGCGAACCGACGGATCGAAAACCGTTGGAGTACCGAGTGCTGGGGTGGAGACCGCGTCTTGGCTAACGTTGTGTAGGACGTTACCTCAGCTAGATAGAACGACGATCTGCCCATGAATCTTAATAAATGCCAGCGCTAATTGATTAAATTTTTTTATGTAATAATATATTCGAGGACCGATAAGTATGTACAAATAACCATAGACAATGTTTACGTCTATGGTTCAATATTAAATATGAGCGCTGCTTTTAAATCCAAAGAACTCCGGCTGTCACTATGTTTTGTCACTATGTTGATGGCAATTAGTTATAACTATTATGCCATTGTCAAATTAAATACAATAATGTCCAATCTCTTAAAATGTAACTAGTTAGCTCGTCAGTCAGTCAGACGTTACTTTGCGGAAATCCATTACTATGTGGACAGTCAAAACTTTTACTTAGCTAAGATGAGCGACAAGCAAACAATAATAGATAACCAATAATGTGTTTTTCTGCTGGATGAAGTGGATTTACCAGGAATCTGTTAATTCTCAGGATGCAATACACGTGACAAATGTTGCGCCAAGATTTGTTTGTGACCCCTTACAATGAAACTATTTAATATTTTATCTAAATACAGGTCTCCGAAAAGTCTTCTTATTGCGCATAACTCTTTGTTCCAGAACCAGAGATCGTGCACTTTAAAAGTGGAAAGCCGTCGCTGATGTTGGAAATAAATTTCGATTCGATCATGCGATCTTTAAAAGACACCTTGTCATCGAAAACGGTTAGGCAGTACACGGATAAGTTCGCTCAAAAGGCGGCCGTAGTGTATCGCACTTTCCAAGATGAATTGAAATTGACAGAATAAAAGCGTCATTTTTGTCATATAGAGGTTTTCTTTATAACGTTTATTTGTTATACAAATAAAATGTTGCCGTGTATATTTTTTTTTCACCCTTAGCGTATTTTGATGGACGATGCCTTTACACGACCATGTATTGGAATCGTGGCAAACTGTCGCTTATGTTGCCATGTACTATATCAAGTCAAATATGATGTTTTTTTTTTTCATAGAAAATATTGGCAACCGACCACTTGAGACTTTTGAGACACTTGACGAATTAGATCACTTGAGGCCAATCACCGGAGCCGATATATGGTTATGGGTTTTCTACAAATTATACAAATGGTTTACATTGACTCTCATTTCGCTTCGTATGTATAAATACAATATGTATAAATTAGCTGGGCTTCAAAATAAAAGAAAAGATTAGCTATATCTATTTTTATTTGTATGTATTGATGGTGAAATCTTTAATTCAAACACAACATTAAAAGAGATAACATTCAAAACTCAGACTTAGACTCGTGGTTTTCACTTATGGCACAAATTCTTTACCACGAGTCAGACTTCTGGTTTTCGCTTATGGCACAAATTCTTTACCACGAGTCAGACTCGTGGTTTTCGCTTATGGCACAAATTCTTTACCACGAGTCAGACTCGTGGTTTTCGCTTATGGCACAAATTCTTTACCACGAGTGAAACTGGTGGTTATAAGCCAAAGGGATTAACCCTTTGGCCTATAATCACAAGTCTCACTCGTTCAATATAAATTAAAAAAATTTTAATAACGGTAATCATAAAATACCGTCGTGTCTGCCCGAACAGGGGGACTTAGGACTCAGAGA